>JARHVA010001700.1:2572500-2872500 GCA_037957365.1 Torreya grandis | reverse complement strand
GTAGCTTGTTTTTCTACATTATTTACTTACATTGTAGGACATAGTTCATTGATCTAACATGTAGTATCAAGAATTTATTACTAACATTAGGTTACTGATTTTATCTCTATATATTTCAATGCATCTCCCACATGTAATTTGTATTCACATCACTATCATTCATATTTTAATTTGAACATGTATGATTTTTAGTTAGGAGCATATATCTATACAAATAAAAACATGTACACATAGTATGATATTAACTCAAAATTTTACATCTGTATATGTAAATAGTTGCCTAGTAACATCGATAATTGAAGTAGTGGATGGTCCACAAGCTCAATCTACAAATGAAGATGTAGGAACCATATCCTACTACAACATAAAAACTACATATATGTTATTAAATTTATGTGTAAATTAATTTTTAGGTTTTAAATACAAATATGACTTAAATTTAACGTGACATTTATATAAAAGATACCTTCATGTGTGTAATGATCAAAGTGTGCACACCAAATGTACATGTTCAAAACTCATCACTCATGAGTATATCATCTAAGACCTCAGAAGCACCACCACCATTATCTGAAGGTCTAGTGCATATAACACCATAATATTTCAATGGTGAGGTCGAGTATGCACATTGGGTGGAGTATCTCTGGCATTGGTCTCATAAAGCCTACTCATATGTTGAACAAGTGTATCAATAAGTGCACTAAATGCATGTAAAGTGTCAATCTCCACAACCTCCTTCATAGAAAAGGGGATCTTAGGATGCAGTCACTTTTTGGTAGGAATCCTTACAGGCCAATTATGCACATGATGTGTACCTATTCAATCCTGCATAGAGCCTTTCACTTGATCCTGAAGCTCACCATAGTCAAAATAGTTGGGAATATCATTGAGGACAAACTCATAGTAGAGTTTCCTTAAAAAATATAATGAGACCTCATGGTTGTTACACAATGGGTAATCAAAAACCATCCACCATCAGCCCAAAAAATTATTTCTAATCAAATTATGTTGGCATAGATGGATTGAAAAATGTTTAGTGGTTATTAGAAAAGATGAATTGGTTTTTAGTTTAATGAATAAAGTACAAATATGGTATTTTGATATTTCTTTTTCCTTCACCTCACATGTTGATAATTTGTCAGCATAGTAATCCCTATATCTATCCCTATACAATGTTCATCTATTAATTTGACTCAGTATCAAGTCAACTTGACCTAATACCGACTCTAAGGTATTATCCAAATAGGTGCAGTGGGTGTTGGTTGATGTGGGGTCCATCATTCTTATAATTGTTTGTTCAATTTCTATTTTGTTTTCCACTATGTGTGCAACTAGATCCTCCTAACTACTTGGGGGATCTTATAGAACTATAAGAGGGCTAAGAGGCTTAGGAGGGTTAGGCATAGGGTTAGGGGGGTTAGGTGGAAAATTAACATGTTGGTCTCCAAGTTGTTAAAAAATAACATGATTTAACAATTAAACCATGCAAATAAAAACATTTCCAAAATTTAGGGTTAATATGTTTAGTTTTTGATTACTTACCTCCCCTTCACGGTGACATTACTGATTCATCAAGGCATCAAGTGTGCTTTTGTCCTCCTCCAAGCAAAAAATGACTATGGTATATGAAACACAAGTGAAGAGAAAGTAACAAAATGAGAATAAAAGAAGTGTGCCCACGGGTGGGCCTTTTTTATTTTGTGATTTCCATAATGCATGTAATGTGTACATGTTCTTAGCACTAAGCTTAGTGACAATAACACATGCACATTATTGACACAAATATTAGTGCTAAGAATACATATGTGTTATGGTTCAAGAATCCTAAACCTGATTTCAAATAACACATTATTGACACCAAGCTTAGTGCTAAGAACACATAAATGTTATTTTTCGATAATGCATGTGTTATGGCTCGGGACTCATATTCTTGATTCAAATAATGCGTATGCATTGGGGTAAATGTCTGTAGAAATGTCCCCCACTTCTATGCACATACCCCAATACATAAATTTTTATTTTTTATTATCAAGGACAAGAAGTTCTCTTCAATTTGCTCATCATCGTTATTGTGCATCTACTAAAGTGAAAAATCTATAACATTTGAATGAGTGACTCATGAATCATAAATCATGGCTTCTTTAAAACCTTTGCTGACTTTGTGAGGATGAGACTACATGAGAAGATGGCATCATTTAAAGGTAAGTAATGAGCACCATTCTTTTGTTTTGGCTTATTTTATAGTTCCCCTATTTTAGGGTATCCTTTTTCATAGAAGTGTGGGTAAAAATTCATCAAATGAATAGCAATGTAAGTACAACATTATTGTTATAATTCATATTTTAAGTTATTTTAAGTGTCGTACTTCAAGCTACATTGTATCATGTAGTGTTTTCTTATAGCCTTTTTTCATATGGTTGTAATATTAAGTATTTAAGATTTGCACTTATTTTTTGTGATTGATCCCTACACCCTCACTCAGATCCATAACATTTATCTTTTTTCCTTGTCTTTGAATTATTTACAATGAAGGATATAACAATGATTTTCCATTTTCTTCATCTTATAAGCATGTTCCAGAGTAAATCTAGCTTTATGTTGTATCAAAATTTAGAGGAGTTTTAAATATCCTTTTACAACACTCTCATTCTATGTTTGTATGGGTTGCATTGATGTCATTAAAAAATTGTTATATGTCATACTTTTGTTTAATACTTTTACCACAATTTTGAGACTTTGGAGATGCCTTTTAAATACACACTCATCTTGAAGTCTGTGTTCAGCATGTAGCATGGTAAAACATTTAAATGATTGGATTGAGATTATAAGATCCTTCCTGAACAAATTAGAACATAATTGAAAATACAAAATAAACTATGAAAAAACCAACAATATATTAATTCAAATAATATAAATTAATTATAATAGCTGAATTACAGAATTGCTGGCCTCTTTGAGGGGGCAACCTCCTTTGAGCAAGCTCCATTTAATACAATTTGTGGATGCCTTCATTGGGCCATAACACTGACTTACATACCAATTCTATTCTAATAACTATTTCATCTCATACATGTGGGATAATACAAATGTGCACTAGGGATGACTTATAAAGCATATGCGTCCAAAGCAACTACTATGCTATGCTAATAATGCAAATAGAAGAGAAGGACATGGGTTCCTAACATCCCCTCCCTCTTGGAAAAAGCTTTGTCCTCAAAGTTTAAATTGTGGAAAGCGTTGCTGAATTTGGAATAATGGTTCCCATGTGGCATCTTCAGGTTCATTCCATGCCACTAAATTAAAACTTCTATGATGGTGCGAGAATGAAGTTGGCAGGTGAGTCGAGCCAAGGCTGCTTCTAGTTTGAGAATGAGGGAGCCTTCATTATCAAGTTTTGGCAAGATTGTTTATACCTGAATGTTGGTGCCAAGAACTTTCTTCAGACATGAGACATGAAATATTGGGTGAATGCGGGAGGAAGGTGGAAGCTCCAACTTGTAATCAATAGATCCAATCTGCTGGAGAACTTTATATGGCTCGTGAAACTTAGGGGCAAGCTTTTGACACCCCTTTTGTTTCAATGATGATTATTTGTATGGTTGTAGGCAAAGAAAAACCATATCACCTAGTTGAAAGGTGCAATCAGTGGTGTTGATCAGCTTACTACTTCATTTGATTTTGTGCCAAATGAAGATTATCCCACATGGTGTGGAGAATTTGATCTCGATGGTGAAGAGTAGTGTCGATTACCTAAACTGGGGAACTGCTAGGTGTATGCAAGAGAAGTGGTGGCAGTGTTTAACCATAAACTGCTTCATATGGGGTCATTTTAGTAAAGGTGTGGTAGGATGTATTATACCACCATTCTTTAAGAGGTAACCATTTGACCCATCAATGTGGATGCTCTATGACAAAATAATGAAGATAAATTTCTAGACATTTATTGATGATTTCAGTCTAGCCATTGGTCTGTGGGTGATATCCTGAGCTCATTTTTAATTGTGTACCTAGACACTTGAAAAATTATTGCCAAAAATGGTTGGTGAAGGTAGAATCATGATATGAGACAATAGAAGTAGGAACACCATGGAGTTAGAATATGTGATCAAGAAATGTCTAAACAACGATGGAAGCAATGTAAGGATGAGCCAAAGTGCAAAAATGAGAATATTTAGAGAGGCAATCTGCTACAACAAGAATTATTGATTTACTACCAGATTTAGGGAGGCCTTCAATGAAATCCATGGATATCTCAATTGAAATACATATGGGAATGGGAAGTGGTTGGAATAGGCCAGGTGGAGCAACTATTTCATCTTTAGTATATTGGTAAATATAACATTCAACCATAAATGTTTTATTATCTTTCTTGAGTCTGTGATAAAAGAAATTACAATGAACTTTGTCATACGTTTTTAGAAACCCTGAATGACCAGTAGAAGGGGGAGCATGCATCTCCTGTAAAACTGGTTGTTTGAACTTGGAGCCTAGTGATAACAAGAGGTGACCTTTGTATCGCAATTTGTGCCCATCCCAAGTGTAATGAGGGATAGAAAATGGATCAACAGATAGTTTAAGAATGAGTTGTTGGGTGGGGATATCATTATGCCACTCATTTTGAAGATCATGGAGTCAGGTGGAAATGGGAAGAGAGACTACGCAGAGGTGCACTCGATCTTTGAACTATTGAGAGAGAGCATCGGCCATGAAATTTTACTTACTTTTTTATAGGTAATTTCATAATCATATCCCATGAGTTTAGAAACCCATTTTTATTGCTCTGGAGAAGATACCCATTATTTTGGAAAATATTTGAGGTTTTGATGGTCAATTTTAATGTAGAAGTGTTGGCCAATCAAATAGGGATGCCATTTGTGAACTGCATGGAAAATAACCATCATCTCTTTTTCATATGTGGAAGATACCAAATTACATCCGTTTAAGGCCTTACTACTGAAGGTGATGGGATGACCTTCTGCATAAGTACAACACCAATACTTGTTCTACATGCATCACATTCAAGCACAAATGTCTTGGAGAAATTGGGCATAGCCAATACTGATGTGGTGTTCATGGCATGTTTAAGGAGGTCAAATGCTTAAGAAGATGTAGGCGATCATGCAAATGCATCCTTCTTGAGCATAATCATCAATGGATCTACAATTTTTCCATAATCCTTGACAAATTTTTAGTAGTATCTTGTCAGACCAAGAAATCCACGTAAGTTTTTGAGGGTCTTTGGTTGGGGCCAATTTATCATGGTTGTAATTTTAGTGGGGTTGACATGAACACCATTAGATGCGACAATATGTCCTAAATACTCTACCTCTGTTTGCCCAAAAGAACACTTTGAATGTTTGACACATAGGTGATTAGTAGTAAAAACTCCCAAGGTGGTCTCCAAGTGGTGGAGGTGATCCTCCCATGTAGGACTATAGATAAGAATGTCATCAAAGAAGACCAATATAAACTTTCAAAAGAAGGGGCAGAACACCTGGTTCATTAAAAATTTGGAAGGTGGAGGGGGAATTAGTGATCCCAAATGGCATGACAAGGAACTCATAGTGGTTGTCATGTGTGTGAAAGGTTGTTTTAGGAATGTCGGCATCATGAAGATGAATTTGATGATACCCCGAGTGCAGGTCTAATTTGGAGAAAAATTTTGCACCATGGAGTTCATTGATGACAGGGATGGGAAACTTATCCTTGATGGTTAGTTTTTTGAGACCTCGATAGTCAATGCAGAGATGCCAAGAACCATATTTCTTATGAGCAAGCAATACTGGTGAAGAATATGGACTAGTGTTGGGTCGAATGACCCCAGCTTGCAAGAGTTTTTGGATAATTTTTTTGATCTCAATAGTTTGATGAAATGGGTATTGGTAGGGAAACATTTTGGGAGGTAAACTACCAGGGAGTAGTGGGATGCAATGGTCCTAAGGCTGGTGAGGTGGTAATCTAGTAGGTTCCTATAAAATTGAGGCATGTTTAACCAAAAGGTTGTGCAAGTCGAGAGGTGGGTGAGAGTCTGATGGTGAAGTAATATGAAGAGAAAAGAGTTGGGCAATGATGTTGTGGGATCCTCATTTGAGAATTTTATCCATGTGGTGAGAGCTGACAATGTTGGTGGAACCCGAAAGAAGGCCTTGTAGGGTATATTTCTGTCCATTCTCTGAGAACTACATCTAAAGCTCTAAAAAGTCCCAAAGGATGGGTCCAAGGGTTCATAACCACTGAACACCGAGAACAACATCACATCCACCTAAAGACAAAGCAAACATGTTAGCTTGAAGGTTATAGTCACCCACTAAAATAAAAATATTTTGACACTTGCCCTTATAGGGTAAGGTGCATCCATTGGCAGTCATGACCTCAAAACTAGAACATGGGTGGATGAAACAATATTCTTGCTTGGAAACCCAAGGGTTGATGAAATTGTGAGTGATACCAAAGTTAGTAAGGATGGTGAGGAGTTGCTTCTTAAAATAACCTTGGATACACATTGTTTGGGGGGTAGTAACTCCCGCCAAGGCATACATGGAGATTTTTGGAGGGGAATCTGAGTGCGTAGAATCATTAGCTTCTTGTGTGATCTCTTTAGTAGTATCCTCATAATCTTCAATAAATGGGGGAGAATCGACATCTAACATGTACATTTTTTGCTAGATGCATTTGTGTCCTAAAACCCATTTATCATCATAATTGTAATAAACCAATTTTTAGGACATGTGCACATTTCAGGGCTTGTGAGATGTTTGATTGGGGTTGCCTTAGCATTGGGTTGTTGTAAAGAGGGCTTGGAGGGTGCCCAATTAGAAGTGTGACACTGGGTAGTGATTTTGTCTTCGATGAGCTTTGTGAGACCCAAGATTGCCATCATGGTCTGAGGTTGGAACATCTCGACCTTATAGCGAATGGGCTCTTTGAGGCCACTAATAAAGAAACTCTTGAAGAAGTCATCTGATAACCCTTTAGTGTGATTATCCAGCTTTTCAAATTTAATTTGATACTCATGAATAGTGCCTGTCTGACGAAGTTTGGTGAGGACTCCTATAAAGTCCTCAAGTGTTGAGGGACCAAACCTACCTAAAAGTAGGGATGCAAAGGTTGTCCAATCAGGTTCTTCATTAGATTTGAGATACCAATGGTACTATTGGAGTGCCTCTAGTTCCAAGAGGAAGGAACTGATTATAAATTTATTGAGGTGATACGTATTATGAAGGTTGAAGTATTGCTCGGCATGATAAATCTAACCTGTCGAGTCTGTACCATTGAATTGTGGAAAGTTGAGTTTGGTCAAACATGGTGGGTGGGTGGATGAAAATGTATTCTCAGAAGAAGACTCTATCTTCTACAATCTATTGAGCAAATGGTCATTTTGTTCATTCAATCCATGCACCATATCAGCTAAATCAGTGACCCGAGTAGTCAAAGCTGTAATTTCTTCCTCCATGATCTGTGTGCCTGCACATGTGACTACCATAACCTATGATTTTTTTTGAAATGGGTGGGAAATCTAAAGTTAAGACACGTTTAGTAAGGGAATTTTTTAATTTGGATGAAAATAGGAAGGGTAAAGGTACTTTTACTAGTTTTTTGCATAGCAGTATGATTGATGAAAATGAGGATAAATTTGGAAGGGAAAATGGGAAAACTAAAAAATTTATCAAATAAGGATAAACAAGCAAAAAAGGGAGATGAACGCTATGTAAAAATTTCAAGGCAAACAAACAAAACAAAAGTTATGGTAAAACCCAAAAAAATGGGATTTACAGGAATTTGGAGTGGAATGGGGACATGGGATATCAAGGACAAAAATGTGGAGAATGGAATTTTAGGTGTCCTGGTAATTTTTGAGAAGCAACGGGGCTATAGATGGGGATATATTGAAAAAAAAGAAAATTTCCAAATTTTTTTTAGGTTTTCCAGTTTTCTGCTACTCTATTGGGTTTTCTGGTTTACTGCTGCTTTGCTGAGATTTTTGGTTTCTGTTCTACTAATTTTTTCTACTTTCTGATATGTGTGGTGAAAATGGACCCCATTTTTGAACAATTGCCTAATTTTTTTTAGAAATCTCTCTGGTCACCAATGTCGTCTGAGCAAGTACTGCTCTCCAAATTTTTTTTATCCATGGATTTATCTCTTAATGATGGCTCTTGGTTTTCCTCATGGGTGGGAGCTAGTCAATCAGGAAGGGATAATTGCCCATTTCGTTGGTAGGTTCTCTCAATGGGCCAACTAATTTAGGGTTCTTATGGTACTCCTCACAATGAGTTTAGGGCTTTCGCCCAAGCACTTCCCATAATTATGCGTATAATTTTTACCCTGATGCAAAAGAGAAGATAAAATCCAGAGTAAAACAAATTCATAAATATGATAGAGCAAAAAATCATGTTCTCTGATGATGACCTATTGCCAAAATAAAACTACAGATCTGGACTGTCACACGGAAGGGTTGGAAATGGATATGTTACCACTTTCTAATCACTAGGGTCCAATTACGGCAAGGTGAGAGCATAAGATGGGTAGCAGAGAAAAAAAATCTCCTTGAAAAGCTCTCTAATACTAGCTAATAAGATCCTTCCTAAAAAAATTAGAACATAATTTCAAATACAAAATAAACTATGAAAAAACCAGTAATATATTAATTCAAATAACATAAATGAATTACAATAGCTGAATTACAGAATCGCTGGCCTCTTTGAGGGGGAAACCTCCTTTAAGCAAGCTCACTTCAATATAATTCATGGATTCCTTCATTGGGCCATAACACTAAATTAAATACTAATTCTATTCTAACAAATATTTCATCTCATGCATGTGGGATAATACAAATGTGCTCTAGGGATGACTTACAAAGCATATGCGTCTAAAACAACTACTATGCTATGCTAATAATGAAAATAGAAGAGTAGGAATGGGTTCCTAACATGTGATTTATGGTTGAGAAATTATAATGGCCTAAAATAATGTCTTCTTTCTCAAAGTTGCAATGTAATTTAGGCAGCTTCAACATATCTGAATGTAGTTGTGTTTATATACAAATTTCTCTGTATGGAAACGTAGAGATCTAGTTTTTGAAACATATTTAATCTATTTGACTGACCTTGTCTTCTTTACATGACAACTGTACAAAAGGTTCTCGAATGGCACTCTACGTTCCTTTGTCTTAACTTAGAGGAGTAAAGTTTTCATCATTTCCATATCGAATCCCTGCAGGGTTGGAAAGAAATGAAAATGAAATATTATAAGCTTTTAGTGTATTCTATTGATTTTTCTTACAAAAGTTTTTTATTGTAAATAAAATTCTTGAAATTGTGTGTTAGATTAAAAGGTACATAAAGGTCGTAGCTTTTTAATAAGGTTTTAAAAACATCGATTTCAACTATGAGGAAAATAAAATACTTATTTTAATAATATAAAAGTCCTCAATGTCTTCAATTTTGTATATTACTATGAAGATCTAAATGTTTCTTATCCTCAATTTAATTAATTTTCCCCTAGCCTTTTATCACTTATCCACATGATTTTGTATCTTAGACAACAATTAAGTTTATGAAAATAGAACATATAAAGCGCTGGATATCATACAAAGCTTTGAGTTTAATCACAACTTAGTAAAAACAAGTTATTTTCTCTAATTTGTATTGCTCATCTTTATAAATAAAAAATTATACCTTTTTAGTAATGATTAAAATTTATGTGGAGCTAGGATGCTTTGTGGTGTGTCAATCAAAAGTCTTGGATGGGTAAAACGCTTGATGATATGCTTTTCAAATAGTACGTAAGAGATTTGTGGTTGTTTTAATGGGAATTTGTAATTTTACTAGTTTTTATATTTTATTTAATATATTTTTTAGCAATTTGTGTACTCTTGTCAATCAAAGTGTAACTATTTTTAAAAAAAAACATGGAAATGTTGGATGAATAAATACCTTTCAATTTGAAATCAAGATCACCACTTCAAATTTGATCATTGGTGTCAATTATGTCATCAAACATTGATTGAAAATTAATAGTACTACTACAAACATCTTAAATACCTCTATTTGATTTATACCCAATAGATATCAATAATAAAACCCTTAGTTTAGATTTTTCACATATCACAATTATTAATAATTTAATGATTTTTTTTTGTCAAATTTTATATTAATTGGAGATAAATTATGTCAATCTAATTACACCAATATGTCAAACTCAAAAAAAAAAAAAAAAAAGAAAAAAAGAAAAAAAAAGCACTGTAAACTCTACCATATGATCAAAATTAAAATTTAACATACTCACATATATTACAACACACCACCAGAGATAATTACTATATAAATAAATGCTATATTCAATGATATTAATATATTATATATTTTTTAAAATTATTAAAAAAAATAAATCATTAAAAAAAAATAGAATATTCTATATTAACACTTCAAAAATATTAATGAAACATTACATATTAAAATTTAATAAATATAAAAATATAAAACAAATAAAAATTAGATTAATTATTAACAAGAATAAACTTAAATAACACATTAAAAAATATTTCAATATTTCGAATATTAAAATTTAGAGTCACTCAAATAATATATCATTTCAAACTTTGTAATTACAACAGAAAAACAATCATTTAACTTTAAAAGATATAATATCCAAAGACTAACCGGGATATATTATATGGGGCTATTTCTTCTTCTTGTGCCTCCCAGAGATAAATCAAGGAAGATATTTATTTAGACGACTTCGCTCTCCCGAAGATTGGTGGGACATGATTATCAAATCCCCCAAATTTTAAGGGAGATCAGTGGAGGCGGCGCTCAACATCATTTCTACTTCCGCTGAAACCCTAGGATACGTTTTTCTGTAGAAAAGTATGGCTCTAGGGTTGTTGATAGTCAAGGAAGAAGAGATGGGCTGCTGCAGCTCCTATAGCATATCGTGTCAGTGTTGTGGGAATTCATTTTGTGTGCTCTGTGTTTGATCTTTGAGTCTGGCGACCTAGCTCGACAATGCCCTGTTATCGTATCTATGCCTACGTTGTCTGTGAGGATTTGTGGCAGCAGTTGCATTTTGCTATTCGCTGTTGTTTCTGTATGCGATTTTGCATTCTGCAGCTCGATCCTTTAGCAATGGCAGTAGCGTCTCTATGTGCGGGCGTCTCGGCTTCAAAGTATGTTGTCTTCTTTCCTGTTGTACCCTATTTTTGGCGGCGGTGACTGGCATGTTTTCCCATGGGGTATGCTTGGTTGCCCTAGTTTAAGGTTGGTTAATATTTTTCTCTTTAAGGATTGTTAATATTTTCCTTACCAGTAAGGGGGTTCTGAAGGAATTTTATGAATGTTTCACTGGATGAGACTCCCCCACTAGCAAGCTGGGTTCTTGGGATGTGTTTTATCTCCGCGATTTTTTCTGGCAAGTTGTGGCCGTGAATACCATCCGGCTAACTTTTACTATGCAAACTAATTATTATTTATTAATAGATGTGTTTCCAATAGTAGAGGAGGTGCAATGGTTAATTCAAAAATTAAATGTGGCCCAATTACTAAGAGGCTAAATTTTCTCAAATAGTACCCCTGTGTGAAACCTACTCTAAATACTTTTATCAATAAGGATATCGATTGTAGGCTTTAAATGAAACAACCAATATATAAATCACATGCCAAATGACTACCTTCTAGCAGTTATTACTGAAAGCCACAATTTACCACCAACAAACCCTACTTTTGAAAAAAGTAGGAAGTGCGGACCGCTGTCGACGCTCATCCCACTAGCCCTCCATTTGGAAACTCATTGCAACTATATAGTCATGTAGTGCAAGAAACAGACAACAAACCCCTCTCAAATCTGACTCCTAGGGTGACCATTAATGAATCTAACGAACATGGACATCATGGGGAGGTAAAGCCTTTGAGTTTCAACTACCTGATGAGTTTGTTAGTGTCTCTCCTGACATTCCCCATCACACATTTGTTATTTTTTTTGCTTTAGAGACATTCCTTCTAAAAGTGGATTTTATAGACGGACATGCCAGGTTAGGGAGGACTCTATGGGGTTGAAAATTGATTATTTAAGGGGTTTAGGTACAAAGTATGTCTTTATTCATTTTGCTTCCTATGATTTTGCCTAGGGAACTCTTCGTTATGGCACATGGGTTATTTATGGCTAGGTCTACTATTTGTAGGGATGGAAGCTCATCTTTAACCCTGAAGGTTCATCCCAGTGACAACAACCCATGTGGGTTGATTCTCATTTTCTCAACATAGCTGTTAGGCCCTTTCTTCATGAGCTCGCCAATCAATTGGGTACTATTCTATGTTATAAAAATGACACAAAAATTCTATGGCCTTCGAAACCATCCTAGATTCTACATTGAAATGAACCTTTTACAACTCCTTCCCACTTTAGTCCAGTTGTTTGGCTCAAGCTTCACCTTACTCCAACTTGTAGTTTACCTCAATAAACCCAACACTTGTTTTTATTGTCAAGAAGATGGCAATTTAATTTGGGATTGGCTTAAAAGTAAGATCAATAATCAAAGGAAGAAATTTTTGCAAATTCTAACACTCAACCCTTGGTTCCACCAAAACACCCTCTCTGCCCTTAGGTAACCCTAGCTCCCCTAATCCTAACCCTAGTTTGAGGAATAATAATACGCAACTTCTCTTTACTAACCTAACCCTTGATTATGCCCTTAAAAATCAAGTCAATGATATCTACCTTACTCAAAATTGGAAGATTGCTAGGAAAATAATGAGATCCTCCTGAAAAAGTAGAGACCCCACGTAGCTTCATAGTACATAATAATGTGGGAATCATGTCCAATGTTTGAGATTAATCTAAATCAGATAAGATAAGATTTGGTGGTGCGGTGAGATCCCAATCAGTGAAACATGCTGGACAAACATCTCTATCCCTTATCCCCAATTCAAACTCGAACCATTTCACCCTACTTGCTAACAATGAGGTCAACAACCTCTCTTTGTTGGTGCTCCATGAAGCTCTCCCTATTTTCATGGAATGTTAGAGGGCTCACCCTTCCTGAATGGAAATTTGATGTCAAATGGGTATTACATGATCTTCTCTTTGACATTATTTTCCCTGTGGAGATTAAATTTGGTAGCATACTCTACTGTTCAACTTACATTGTTTTAACAAATACCTCTTGCCTTACTATACCTCTCATAAAGATAGGGGAGGAGGTGTGGTTCTGCTCTTACCACTCTCCCTTACTTCCAAGGTTCTTTCCATTGGCGAAGACCCTACCAATAGATGTATCTAAGCTAAAATTTGTGTTGAGGAGAGAACCCATGGGCTGCCCTTATGTTTTGCTTCAAAAATAATACCATAGTCACAAGGTTCAGCCAGATTTTGGCCAAATTCAGAATAATCCGATTGATAAGGTTATATCAGTGGCAGTTGGAGATTGAGCTTGTAGAAGAAGGCTTTGGAGAAAGAAAAATGTGTAAGTCTATCTGACATACATTTAATTTTTCATTATTTTTGTAAGAAATTATGAGTTTAGCAAAATTTTGTTGTCGTGCTCTATTGGTATCAGAGTTGGTACTAGTTTATTCCAGTTGGTTTATATTGTTTCCATTTCATGACCAATCTGATAAACCAATCAAACTAATTTGTATCAGAATTAAGTTTGGCAAAAAAATTAATTGCGGAAGCTGATACAGTAACCCTAGTTACAATTAATTTTGTTCGTATAAAAGAGTTCTGATTATCATGGCTAATCTTTCTTTGAGTTCTTTTATTCTTGTAAACGAACATGTAGTGGACCAAACCCTCGAAGCTAGCACTTCTGGATAGTTTGAGTTTCCTACCCTAACCATAAAGGATGTATTTGCCCAGAGCAACTTTAAGCTTAAAAGAGGTCAGACCGTTAAACAGTCTGAATGCATCTTGGCTATCCAAGAATTTGGACAATGTCCTGTGTATCTACCCTTTATCACTCCTGATCAGCAAAAGTGGTTATCCCAAGGACACACACATGTCCATTTAAGTCTGGTTGAGCTTAAAATTACTCCCCACTTTAATTATGACATCCAGGATGAATACTTTGGATCCCTGTTAGATGGCAGAAATCCATCCTACTTACATGGTGTGATAAGCAACTACTATGGTGTTCTATCCTAAAATGCTTATTGTTCGGTACAGTCAAATTATATTCTTGGACTATTAGATGTTAACCTAGCCTATGCCCTGGTCTTCTTGTTACAACTCAGAGACATTCATCTTATGTCAGGCAACACTTATTGCACAGTCTCGACCTACTGTACCTTTACTCTTCTTCAGATCTTGTTTGAAGTTAAAGATATGCTAGTTGGCACTGCCTTTCTTTACAAGCATCTAATCCTGTAGACTTTAGTCGTCATATTAACAGTCACAATTTTTCTACTAGGTGGCCCCTGATTTCCTCAGACTCTATCTTAGACCTTGCTGTTATTGACATTTATGTTCCTTGGTGGTTACTTCCTCTTAACTATTTCTTAAAGCCGACCTTGCTAAAGTTCCATGCTCGACGTCTATCTCCCTAGCCACAGAGTTTAACCCAACCATCGTGGTGGATACACACAATGAGCTTATCGCAGTTGTAGCTCCAATTCCCTCTATAAAATAAATACCTATAGTTACTCCATCAGGTCAGTTAATTGTAAATTTTAGTGCAAAGACATCTTCCAGACATCCATTAGTAAAATCAGTCGGCAGAGTCAACCGAAGAGCCAATGATCCTCTGCTTGCATTTGATTCTGCTAGATTATCTTTTGCATCTACTTCAGCTGAACCTTTAAGTACAAAGTTTTTACAAAATTTTTCCCAATGTCGAAGCTCTATGTATTTTTTTTATCAATAAGATTACCAGAGAATAAATATTTAAAGAAGCTGAAGCTCTTTAACATAATGTTCCTCCTAAAGCTAAGATTTTCACTTGTGAACACATTGGCATGATAACTTCTTCCAAGTATAAATTTCCCCGTCAAGCTGATGAGAAAATAATTAAGGTAAGCGGGAAAATGGATGAAGAAGAATTTGAGTTTGATCAATACACCCCAAGAAGGTGGCTGAACTAGGAACACTCTGTATATGATATTCATACTAAAGAATGGAGTCAGCACCAGGGAGTAGTCAAAGTCCCTATTGGTACAAAGCAGAAAACAGGGACAAGGCAAAGGAATTGGTTAGCCTCGTGGAAGTGAGCTGCGCAAACTAACATTGATGATATGGCAGTAGACGTGTTAAGTTGTAAAGATCTACTTGTTGAAGCTAACAAAATTTTAGATAGCATAGATACTGATGCTAAAGTTCACAGAGCTGCTTCAACTAAAAAGTTAGATATCATTCATACATTTGCTAAAAACTCTGCTTCTATTTTAGATAAGATTGTTGATTCCCATTTATCCATTCATAAAAAATGTCATGTTCAAAAGGAAAAAATAGAGTAGGTTGCAAAAAGCAATGCAGATATCTCTAAACATCTAACTAAGATTGATCATTCTGTGGAATTGGTAGAAGCACTGGTAGATATAGTTCATTCTAAGGTAAATCATCTGCATGGTAAAATTGATTTAATTCATGATGATTTAACTATCCACACTGTAGCTACTAAGGATACATTGGCCAACCTAGTGTTTACAGATGAGAAGCTCCAGGTGGAATCCTTCACAACAGAACTTGAAGCAAGTACTTCTACATCTACAATCCAGTTTACACATCCAACTAAGTTTCTAGTCTCAGAAAAGACAGTAGAACAAAAATAGTTTGAGTCTGCATTAAGTGTTAAGCATCTAGCTGCAGATTTTGATTTGTTACATATAAATGCTGTCAATATACCTGAATCTTCTACGTCAGATATAGATTGGATACAAAAGGTGCAATCCCAGAATACAGAGCCTAAAGTATCAATGATTGACTACATCTCAAGAAGTGACGAGATGGATATTGTTTCTCCTCATGAGTCTCTCCCTAGTTCTAGATCAAACAGTGATCAAGAGATGGGAATGCATGAGGATAGTGTTGTCTCTAGTTTGCATCGCAGACTAGAAAAATTAGACTTACTAGACCAATACCATTACCAGTCTGTTCAATTTGGCCATGTTCCAGCACCTGTACATTTTACATAAGATAGAAAGAAAAAAGGTAAAGCTTTTTCTTCTATATTAGATGATATTTTTGAAGAAGATCCTCTCAAGGTAAACCCTCAAAATGGTTTTATCCTTATAATTGATAATATACCTGAGCCCTATGACCATATCATTTTATGGATTGAAACCTTAAAGAATATTAGGTTTCCAAGTGGTGTCACATATGCTCAGCGAGTCCTGCATGCGACCAGTCTCATGGCAGACAATTTGAAGAATTGGTGGACCCAGAAGACAGAAAAAAATGGTGTTGCTCCTTCTAGATAGACTGAGATACCTATTTCTTGGTTAAGTAAATGTTAGATTTGTGAAGGAGGATTGCTTGCTCTTCAAGCTACAATACTTTCTAAGTTTACGAGCAATAGAACTAGATAGTTACTAACTGTGAAATTAAAATTGTATAATATGAAATTATGTGATTTAGATAAACTAACCTCCTATTCTTTGCAGTTTCATATTCTTGCATATGAAACTGGTGAAGCTAACTTAGCTTGGGTCAAAGAGACCTATTTAAATTATTTACCTTATATGTTTGGTGAATGGGTAAGACATTATTTAAGCAAACATTTTTTTACTCCTTAGAATGTGACTTTAGTAGAATTAACTAGCTTAGTTACGACCAAACTTACTAAGCAATGTCCGTAAAAATTGGTTATCAGCCACTTAGAGTCTTGTAAATGTAGCTGTAACCTACATTCTTATTGTAATTCTGAATTACCTGCTAAGTCATGGGAATGCCATAAAAAAGATAGCTTCCATTGTAATCCATCATCTACCCATCGCAAATATAAACATTTTAAAGGCTCAATGGCATTTGACAGTAATTATCCTTTACCTCTTACTTCTGATCTTATAAAAAGAGCCTGCAATGCTACTATATTTTCTAAGTTTGACTGCAAATCAAGACTCTAGCAAGTAAAATTAAGTGATGCAGATATGCATAAGACAACGTTTACAGTCCCTCAAGGATTGTATGAATGGAAGGTCATGCCATTCGGGTTGAAAACAACACCTACTTACTTCTAGAAAAAGATGGATAATGCCTTAAAATATTTACATGAATTTTGTATTGTCTACATAGATGACATTTTAGTGTTCAGTAAGACAATAGACATGCATGTAAATCACTTACATCTTTTTTATGATAAAATTATAGAACATGGCATATGTTTGTCCCCTAGCAAATTGGAAATAGGGTTAATAAACATTAAGTTTCTTGGGTTGCATCTTGCCCAAAGAAAAGTTATTCTTCAAGATCATATCTTGTAGAAGATTAAAAGCTTTCCTGATCAGCTTACTGATAAGAAGCAACTACAAAGTTTTTTGGGATGCCTAAACTATTTTTCAAATTTCTTGCAAGATTTAACATCCTGGTGTTTAATTCTTAGACGCTACTTGAAGAAAGATGCAGTACCATGAAGTGAAAATAACATAAGAGCCATGCAACAAATCAAGGAACAATGTAATCATCTCCCTCCATTGTATTTACCAATTGAGAATTATCCTTTGATTTTGAATACAGAGGCTAGTGGAAAAACATGGTCAGTAGTTCTTACTCAGCAATTCTCTGATAAACAAGTTCAGATATGTGGATATAGATCTTTTACATTTACAGAGACAGAGCAAAGGTACCATATCTATGAAAAATAAATAGTAGCTATGGTAAATGGAATTCAAAAGTTTAAAATATTTTTGAATCCTATAAAGTTTTTGGTACAAATAGATAGTCAGGCAATGACGACTCTCATGGACAAGCGACTTGATAAAGATCTTGCTCAAGGAAGAATAGCAAGATGGCATTTGTGGCTCAGCAGTTTTGATTTCGAAATCAAATGGATTAAAGGCTCTCATAACAGTCTGGCAGACTCACTAACCAGAGATATGATCACTATTTAAAAAGTTTTCTAATGCTTTCTGTCTGTAAATATTTGTTTGTTTTCCTATGTAGGTTTAGACAATTGGAACGCATAAGTTCTCGAATTGTGATTCGTAAAATAACACAACACTGAATGGGTGTGTTGAAAAATTCTTTGAACCCAGGAAATAATGTTTATGTTTGTTGATATTAGGAAACTCTACATCACCCTGTTGATCACTAATTGATGTAGTCGCTCAGACCAATGCATCTAGTCTTGAGGTTTTCAAGCATGTGGATATTTACCTGATTCATAGAGTGTGGTTTTTGCTTGGTAACCCAAAAAGCAATGTTCAATTGAATGACATTCATTCTCTACACATTTGTATATTGAGTATATAGCTTGTCTATAGAAGCTGTAGTGGGTGCCTTGTAATTAAATAAATGGCCCATTACCCAACCTTCTCCAAACCTCTAGATGAAGACGTCCGACAATGGTATTAGAATCAGTTGATTCAGTTTAAAGATGGTAATATGCTAGCTGGTAATTTAGTATGCCAACATGCTAATGATATTTTCATTAACCCTCCTCCTCAATGGTCAGAGCATGTCAATCGATAATGCAGTTCATGGGTTAATCCTCAAGATGATATTACTGTCCATATGATAAATGGACATTGGACTAGGCAGTAGATGGAAGTTCTAGGTATAATGTTTACCAGTGAAACATTATCAGAATGGGTCTTAGTGGACAAAGAAATTGAGACTTATGATGTGAAAAAATGGCTATTAAAGTGTTTTTCAGTTATCTCTTATTTATTTATGTGCATTATGATTACTTATCACCTAGTGATTAGTAACAATCTTACTGCTTGGCCTGGTTTGCCTGAAGCTTGCACAAAAATATATGACTGTCCAGACTCCTGCCCAGACTATTCCCTAGATCATGCCCTTGCACACATTCATCAACTCGCATGGGAATATTCCAGAAATTACCAAGATAATGAAGATGCTAAATCATCTAGTGCACAAGGTTGACATCCGTATGAAGACATTCATACATGATACGACGTAGATACATCATATGTAGCCGATAATGAAGAAGACAACTATACGAGTCTTGATGACAGCTTTGCATACCTGCGTCAGCATGACTCTAGTGAGTCCCATAGCCCCAGTAGTGGATACAACTCACCGACGGACTGTAAACCCTATGGCCCATGGTAATGATGTAAGCGGTTGTCACTGATCACTGTTTGATCACACCTTGCAATAAAATAATCCATGGCATCTTATACGTGTCCTATATAGTTTGTCTTTATTAAATACATGTTCTACTTTATCTTTATGTTGACATATTGTAAAGATTTGATTGTTTTTCCCAGCACTTGCCTGTACTCGGTCATCCGAAAAGAGTCCACTCTTTTCCTATAAATTGGATTCCCATGGAGAAGAAAGGGGGAAGAAACTCTTTCATGTTTTGTAATTTTCAAAGATTAATAAAAGTTTGAAAGTTTGTCTACAATTATTGTATGCATTTCTTGATTCAAGTTTTTTTTATGCAATTTAGTCTTCAACTGGTATAGTCTTGTTAAGAGGTGGAGCGTAATCCCTTAAAAGTTAGATGAAGGCAAGCTAGGTAAGACCTCCTGTAGCCAAAGGATAGGCGTTGAGAGGTAGTAAGGAGCTGTGTGCACATCGTGACTCTGGTAGAGAGACCTTTTCATGGTAGATAAGGTTATATCGATGTCAGTTGGAGATTGAGCTGACAGAAGAAGGCTTTGGAGAAAGAAAAATGTGTAAGTTTGTCTGACATACGTTTATCTTTCATTATTTCCATAGGAAATTATGAGTTCGGAAAAATTTTGTTGTCGTGCCCTACAAAAAACTTTAACAAACTTTTGCCGAACTCATAATTTCCTACGAAAATAATGAAAGATTAAACATATGTCAGATAGACTTACACATTTTTATTTCTCCAAGTCCTTCATCTGTAGGCTCAATCTCCAACTTCCACTAATATAACCTTATCTGCCACGAAAAGGTCTTGTTATCAAGGTGTTCTCTTTGGTATCACATTTATTGAATTGTTCACCTCAGATGTGGATATATTACCACGTAATATATTCTTGTTAGAACATTCTCCTTTTGTGCAAACTCTTGATTTTGTTCAAATAAACAAAGGAGAATCCAGAGTTGAGATGCTAGTCTTGAAAGAAGCATCTAACATCTTTGCAAAGGTAAACCTTTTAGACGACTGGATTTATCAAGTCAAGAGCCATTATGAATAGCAACTCCAGCAAAAGAATGAACGAATAGTTCAATATGAGCGGAATAACTAGGTATTTGTGTTTTCAAATATTAAGCAAAAATTTGTTGATAATTGCACTAGTCTGAATCCATTACAGTTTTGGAAACCTGAGTTAGAAGAATGCAAAATCCTACTAAAAGAAGGATGTGAACAGAAGGTTCCCAGAGAAAAATCATATCAATTCAGCCCATCAAAATGGAAAGAACTTGATGCAGAATTGGTTGAGCTTCTCAAAGGTGGTTTCATTCAACCTTCTAAGTCAAGCTTTGCATGTGCAGGGTTTTATGTCAATAAACGATCAGAGCAAGTTCGTGGGAAAAAGAGGTTTTGTATTAACTACAAGACATTAAATGATATCATTCAATCATTTAATTATCCTTTACCTCTTACTTTTGATCTTATAAAAAGAGCCTGCAATGCTACTATATTTTCTAAGTTTGACTGCAAATCAAGATTTTGGCAAGTAAAATTAAGCGATGCAGATATGCATAAGACAACGTTTATAGTCCCTCAAGGATTGTATGAATGGAAGGTCATGCCATTCAGGTTGAAAAAAATACCTACTTACTTCCAGAAAAAGATGGATAATGCCTTAAAATATTTTAATGAATTTTGTATTGTCTACATAGATGACATTTTAGTGTTCAGTAAGACAGTAGACATGCATGTAAATCACTTACATCTTTTGTATGATAAAATTATAGAACATGGCATATGTTTGTCCCCTAGCAAATTGGAAATAGGGTTAATAAACATTAAGTTTCTTCGGTTGCATCTTGCCCAAAGAAAATTTATTCTTCAAGATCATATCTTGTAGAAGATTAAAAGCTTTCCTGATCAACTTACTGATAAGAAGCAACTGCAAAGTTTTTTTGGATGCCTAAACTATTTTTCAAATTTCTTCCAAGATTTAACATCTTGGTGTTTAATTCTTAGACCCCACTTGAAGAAAGATGCAGTAGCATGAAGTGAAAATAGCACAAGAGCCGTGCAACAAATCAAGGAACAATGTAATCATCTCCCTCCATTGTATTTACCAATTGAGAATTATCCTTTCATTTTGAATACAGAGGCCAGTGGAAAAACTTGGTCAGCAGTTCTTACTCAACAATTCTCTAATAAACAAGTTTAGATATGTGGATATAGATCTTTTACATTTACAGAGACAGAGCAGAGGTACCATATCTATGAAAAAGAAATATTAGCTATGGTAAATGGAATTCAAAAGTTTAAAATATTTTTGAATCCTATAAAGTTTTTGGTATAAACAAATAGTCAGGCAGTGATGACTCTCATGGACAAGCAACTTGATAAAGATCTTGCTTAAGGAAGAATAACAAGATGGCATTTGTGGCTCAATAGTTTTGATTTTGAAATCAAATGGATTAAAGGCTCTCAGAACAGTCTAGCAGACTCACTAACCAGAGATATGATCACTATTTAAAAAGTTTTCTAATGCTTTCTATCTGTAAATATTTGTTTGTTTTCCTGTGTAGGTTTAGACAATTGGAACGCGTAAGTTCTCGAATTGTGATTCACAAAATCACACAACACTGAATGGGTGTGTTGAAAAAGTCTTCAAACCCAGGAAATAATGTGTATGTTTGTTGATATCAGGAAACTCTACATCACCCTGTTGATCACTGATTGATGTAGTCGCTCAGACCAATGCATCTAGTCCTGAGGTTTTCAAGCCTGTGGATATTTACCTGATTCACAGAGTGTGGTTTTTGCTTGGTAACCCAAAAAGCAACGTTTGATTGAACGACATTCATTCTCTACACATTTGTATATTTTGTATATAGCTTGTTTACAAAAGCTGTAGTGGGTGCCCTATAATTAAATAAATGGCCCATTACCCAACCTTCTCTGAACCTCTAGATGAAGACACCTGACAATGGTATTAGAATCAGTTGATTCGGTTTAAAGATGGTAATATGCTAGCTGGTAATTTAGTATGCCAAAATGCTAATGATATTTTCATTAACCCTCATCCTCAATGGTGGGAGCATGTCAACCGATAATGCAGTTCATGGGTTAATCCTCAAGATGGCATTACTATCCATATGATCAATGGACATTGGACTAGACGGTAGATGGAAGTTTTGGGTATAATGTTTACCAGTGAAACATTATCAGAATGGGTCTTAGTGGACAAAGAAATTGAGACTTATGATGTGAAAATATGGCTGTTAAAGTGTTTTTCACATCATGATGTTATCTCTTATTTATTTATGTGCACTATGATTACTTATCACCTAGTGATTAGTAACAATCTTACTGCTTGGCATGGTTTGCCTGAAGCTTGCACAAAAATATATAACTGTCCAGACTCTTGCCCAGACTATTCCCTAGATCATGCCCTTGCACACATTCATCAACTTGCATGGGAATATTCCAGACATTACCAAGATAATGAAGACGCTAAATCATCTAGTGCACAAGGTTGACATCCGTATGAAGACATTCATACATGATATGGTGTAGATACATCGTATGTAGCTGATAATGAAGAAGACAACTATACGAGTCTTGATGACAGCTTTGCATACTTGCATCAGCATGACTCTATTGAGTCCCATAGCCCCAGTAGTGGATACAACTCACCGACAGACCGTAAACCCTATGGCCCATGGTAATGATGTAAGCGGTTGTCACTGATCACTGTTTGATCACACCTTGCAATAAAATAATTCATGGCATCTTATACATGTCCTATATAGTTTGTCTCTATTAAGTACATGTTTCTACTTTCTCTTTATGTTGACATATTGTAAAGATCTAGTTATCTTCTTAGCACTTACCTGTACTCGGTCATTCGAAAAGATTCCACTCTTTTCCTATAAAGTGGATGCTCGTAGAGAAGAAAGGGAGAAGAAACTCGTTCATGTTTTGTAATTTTCAAAGATTAATAAAAGTTTGAAAGTTTGTCTACAGTTCTTGTATGCATTTCTTGATTCAAGTTTTTTATGGAATTTAGTCTTCAACTGGTATAGTCTTGTTAAGAGGTAGAGCGTAATCCCTTAAAAGTTGGATGAAGGCAAGCTGGGTAAGACCTTGTGTATCAAAAGGACAGACGTTGAGAGGTAGTAAGGAGCTGTGTGCACATTGTGATTCTGATAACAAGACCTTTTCATGGTAGATAAGGTTATATCAGTGGAAGTTGGAGATTGAGCCTACAGATGAAGGCTTTGGAGAAAGCAAAATGTGTAAGTCTGTCTGACATACGTTTAATCTTTCATTATTTTCGTAGGAAATTATGAGTTCGGCAAAAGTTTGTTAAAGTTTTTTGTAGGGCACGACAACAAACTTTTGCCAAACTCATAATTTCCTATGGAAATAATGAAAGATAAACGTATGTCAGACAAACTTACACATTTTTATTTCTCCAAAGCCTTCTTCTGTAGGCTCAATCTCCAACTGACATCGATATAACCTTATCTACCATGAAAAGGTCTCTCTACCAGAGTCAGGATGTGCACACAGCTCCTTACTACCTCTCAACGCCTATCATTTTGCTACACGAGCTCTTACCTAGCTTGCCTTCGTCTAACTTTTAAGGGATTACCCTCCACCTCTTAACAAGACTACACCAATTGAAGACTAAATTGCATAAAAAAAAACTTGAATCAAGAAATGCATACAATAATTGTAGACAAACTTTCAAAATTTTATTAGTCTTTGAAAATTACAAAACACGAAAGAGTTTCTTCCCCCTTTCTTCTCCATGGGAATCCAATTTATAGGAAAAGAGTGGAATCTTTTTGGATGACCGAGTATAGGCAAGTGCTGGGAAAAACAATCAGATCTTTACAATATGTTGACATAAAGATAAAGTAGAGACATGTACTTAATAGAGACAAACTATATAGGACATGTATAAGATGCAATGGATTATTTTATCATGGAGTGTGATCAAACAGTGATCAGTGACAGCTGCTTACATCATTACCATGGGCCATAGGGTTCACGGTCTGTCGATGAGTTGTATCCACTGCTGAGGCTATGGGACTCACTAGAGTCATGCTGATGTAGGTATGTAAAGCTATCATCAGGTCTCGTATAGTTGTCTTCTTCATTATCATCTATATACGATGTATCTACACCATATCGTGTATCAATGTGTTCATACAGATGTCAACCTTGTGCATTGGATGATTCAGCCTCTTCATTATCTTGGTAACATCTAGAATATTCCCATTAGAACTGATGAATGTGTGCAAGGGCATGACCTAGGGAATAGTCTAGGTAGGAGTCTGGACAGTCATATATTTCTATGCAAGCTTTAGGCAAACAAGGCCAAGCAGTAAGATTGTTACTAATCATTAGGTGATAAGTAATTGTAGTGCACAAAAGTAAATAAGAGATAACATCATGACGCGAAAAATGCTTTAACAATCATTTTTTCACAAAATCATAAGTCTCAATTTCTTTTTCCTCTAAGACCCATTCTGATAATGTTTCACTGGTAAACATTATATCTAGAACTTCCATCTGGTGCCTAGTCCAATATCCATTGATCATATGGACAGTAATGCCATCTTGAGGATTAACTCATGAACTGCATTATCGGTTGACATGCTCTGACCATTGAGGATGAGGGTTAATGAAAATATCATTAGAATGTTGGCATACTAAATTACCAGCTAGCAAATTACCATCTTTAAATTGAATCAACTAATTCCAATACCATTTTCGGGTGCCTTCATCTAGAGGTTCGAAGAAGGATGGATAATGGGCCATTTATTTAATTACAAAGCACCGACTACAACTTTCACAAACAAGCTATATACAAAATGTACAAATGTGCAGAGAATGAATGTCGTTCATTCGAATGTTGCTTTTTGGGTTACCAAGCAAAAACTACGTTATGTGAATCAGGAAAATATCCACATGCTTGAAAATCTCAGGACTAGCTACATTGCTCTGAGCGACTATGTCAATCAGCTATCAATAGGGTGATGTAGAGTTTCCTGATATCAACAAACATAAACATTATTTCCTGGGTTCAAATGATATCAACAAACATAAACATTATTTCCTGGGTTCAAATACTATGTCAACACACCCATTCAGTGTTGTGTGATTTTGTGAATCATAATTTGAGAATTTATGCATTCCAATCATCTAAACCTACAAACAGGGAAACAAATAAATATTTATAGACAAAAAGCACTAGAAAACTTTCTAAATAGTGATCATATCTTTGGTTAGTGAGTCTGCCAGACTGTTCTGAGAGCCTTTTATCTATTTGATTTTGAAATCAAAACTACTGAACCAAAAATGCCATCTTTCTATTCTTATTTGAACAAGATCTTTATCAGGCCACTTGTGCACGAGAGTCGTCATTCCCTAACTGTCTGTTTGTACCAAAAACTTCATAGTCTTCAAAAAACTTTTAAACTTTTAAATTCCATTTACCATAGCTAATATTTCCTTTTCATAGATATGGTACCTCTGCTATGTCTCTGTAAATGTACCAGATCTATATCTACATATCTGAACTTGTTTATTAAGAAATTGCTGAGTAAGAACTACTGCCCAAGATTTTTCACTGGCATTTGTATTCAAAATGAAAGGATAATTATCAATTGATAAATACAATGGAGGGAGATGATTACATCGTTCCTTGATTTGCTGCACGGCTCTTGTGCTGTCTTCACTCCATGGTACTGCATCTTTCTTCAAGTGGCATTTCAGAATTAAACATCGAGATGCTAAATCTTGGAAGAAATTCGAACAATAGTTCAAGCATCCCAAAAATCTTTGCAGTTGCTTCTTATCAGTAAGCTGATCAGGAAAGCTTTTAATCTTATACAAGATATGATCTTAAATAATAACTTTTTTTTGGGCAAGATGCAACCCAAGAAACTTAATGTTTGTTAACCCTATTTCCAATTTGCTAGGGGACAAACATATGCCATTTTCTATAATTTTATCATACAAAAGATGTAAGTGATTTACATGCATGTCTACTGTCTTGCTGAACACTAAAATGTCATCTATGTAGACAATACAAAAGTCATATAAAATTTTTAAGGCATTATCCATCTTTTGCTATAAGTAAGCAGGTGTTGTTTTCAACTCGAATGGCATGACCTTCCATTCATACAATCCTTGAGGGACTGTAAAGGCTATCTTATGCATATCTGCATCACCTACTTTTACCTACCATAATCCTGATTTGTAGTCAAACTTAGAAAATAGAGTAGCATTGTAGGCTCTTTTTATAAGATCAAAAGTAAGAGGTAAAGGATAATTTCATGAGTGAATGATATCATTTAATAGCTTGTAGTTAATACAAAACTTCTTTTTGCCACAAACTTGTTCTGATCATTTATTGACATAAAATCTTGCACATGCAAAGCTTGACTTAGAAGGTTGAACGAAACCACCTTTGAGAAGCTCAGCCAATTCTGCATCAAATTATTTCGATTCTTATGGACTGAACTGATATGGTTTTTCTCTGAGAGCCTTCTGTTCACATCCTCCTTTCAGTAGGATTTTCCATTCTTCTAACTCAGGTTTCCAAAATTGTAATGGATTTAGAATAGTGCAATTATCAACAAATTTTTATTAATATCTGAAAACACAGTTACCTGGTTATTTCACTCATACTGAATTGTTCGCTCATTCTTTTGCTGGAGTTGTTGTTTAGAATGGCTCTTGACATGATAAATCTAGTCATCTGAAAGGTTTACCTTTGTAAAGATGTTAGATGCTTCTTTTAGGACTGGTATCTTAACTCTAGATTCTCCTTTGTTTATTTGAATAAAATCAGGAGTTTGCAAAAAAGGAGAATGTTCTAACAAGAATATATTACCTAGTAATATATCCACATCTGAGGTGAACAATTCAATAAATGTGATAGCAAAGAGAACACCTTGAATATAGACTGGTATATCCTTTGCGACACGATCAAAGTGTAGAATTTCACCTGAGATTGTAGTCCCTTGATATCCCTTGGTATGGTTTTGCCAGAGCTCAGTGGGCAAACCCTGAGTTTTAGCAAAACTTCTAGGACTTCCTGTATCTACAGAAGCATGAAGTGTATAACTCTTATAGCCATAAAACTTGAAAGTAAGAGGGATATAGATACTATACTTTGGGGACTTGATGGTCATGATCTGTTCTTCCTTAGGTTCATCTTCATTTTTCTTAATAACTTATTTGATGAAAGCAACATCTAGTTTTATTTCTTTCATGGTTTTGGCCATTTTAGACATGATAGTTGCCATAAAATTTACTTCAGCTTTGAGTTCTGCAACTATATTCAATGTCTTACTTAGATCTAAAGAATCAACCTTTGTTGATCCTTGTCTGTATATTCTTTCATCAAGAATATCTGAACTTGGAGGCTCCGACTCTTCCGAAGAATAATTTTGAGGAAGGAGTCGAGCATTCCATTTGGGCATAATGTATCCATGGCTTTCTGTAGCTTTCATTTTGCTTTTCTTTTTTTTGTCATGGATATGGGCTAAAGCTCTATCTACTTTAGCACAATCTTCTAAACCTCCATCTTTGATTTTTTGCCAATCAAGTTTTGTTGGGTCAGCTTCTTTGAGTTCCTGCTTCAATTTTCTCTTTTCTTTTTTGAGTTTATCTTTTTTAGATTTATGCTTGTACATAGCAGTATTGATATCATCTTGTGTATAAGCTTCTCAGAAGATATCCCTTGTCGATAAATTGAGGGGCTTAGTTTATATGACTGCTAGTTCTTTCTTGAGAAGGAGCTGAGCTAAACTATCAGATGCTAGAGCATCTTCATCTTCTGAAGTAGATGGTGCAATATGGTTCTTGAAATACTTAGCACAGATCATCTTATCTTGATAGGTTTAAAGCATGCCTATAAGACCAATGGGGACATCTGAATCAAAATTAGAAGCTGTAACAATAGTGTAATAGTCACCATGATCATCAAAAGGTAAATCATGAATATAAACTAAATCCCACCCTGCTTCTACATAATAGAAATCAAAAAGTACATGAGTTGGGAGTTGTTGATTTTTTCTGGGACAGTCAGTTGCATAATGCGGACCATTGCAAATGTATCATTTGATAGCAGGAGGGACTGTCCTAGGAGTACATCATTTTCGAAGTAACTTATGGGGTTTTCTAGATGATTTCCAATAGGCAGACTGCTTCTTATTAAGCTTATAGGGCTTAAAACATTTTTTCCTATGGTTACATGTATGGGTTGGTGATAAATGATGCTTGAATTTCGATTGTTTAAAATGTTTATTTTTGTGATGGGTAGAAGATGGCTTACAATGGCAGCTATTTTTTTGTATGGCATCCCCATGACTCAGCAGGTAATTCAGAATTACAATAAGAATGTAGGTTACAGTTAGAATTATAAGACTCTAAGTCACTGGTAACTAATTTTTGCTGACATTGCTTAGTAAGTTTGGTCTTAATTAAGCTAGTTAATTCTACTAAAGTCACATTCTGAGGACTAAAAGAATGTTTGCTTAAATATTGTCTTACCCATTCACCAAGCATATAGGGTAAAGAATTTAAACATGTCTCTTTGATCCAAGCTAAGTTAGCTTCACCAATTTCATATGCAAGACTCTGAAATTGCAAAGAATAGGGGGTTAGTTTATCTAAATCACATAATTTCATATTATACAATTTTGATTTAGCAGTTAGTAACTGTCTAGTTCTATTGCTCATAAACTTAGAAAGTATTGTAGCTTAAAGAGCAAGCAATCCTCCTTCACAAATATGACTTTTACTTAACCAAGCAATAGGTATCTCAGTCTGTCTGGGAGGAACAACACCATTTTCTTCTGTCTTCTGGGTCCACCAATTCTTTAATTTCCTTGCCATGAGATTGGTCGCATGCAGGGCTCACCGAGCATCTATGACACCACTTGGAAACCTAATATTCTTTAAGGTTTCAATCCATAAAATAATATGGTCATAGGGCTCAGGTATATTATCAATTACAAGGATAAAGACATTTGGAGGGTTTACCTTGAGAGGACCTTATTCAAGAATATCATCTAATACAGAGGAAAAAGCTTTATCTTTTTTTCTTTCTATCTTCTATAAAATGTATAAGTGCTGGAATAGGTTCAAACTGAACAGACTGGTAATGGTGTTGGTCTAGTGAGTCCAATTTTTCTAATCTGTGACACAAACTAGAGACAACACTATCATCATGCATTCCCATCTCTTGATCACTGCTTGATCTGGAACTAGGGAGAGACTCATGAGGAGAAACAATATCAATCTCATCACTACTCGAGATCTAGTCAATGGCTGCTACTTTAGGCTTTGTATTCTGGGATTGCACCTTCTGTATCCAATCTATATTTGACTCAAAAGATTCAAGTATATTGACAGCATTTAAATGTAACAAATCAAAAAATTTAGCTAGATGCTTAACACTTAATGCAGACTCAAATTGTTTCTATTCTACTATCGTTTCTAAGACTGGAAACTTAGTTGGATGTGCAATCTGGATTGTAGATGTAGAAGTACTTGCTTCAAGTTCTGCTATGAAGGATTCCGCATGGAGCTTCTCATCTGTAAACAGTAGGCTAGCCCGTGTATCCTTAGTAGCTATAGTGTGGATAGTTAAATCATCATGAATTAAATCAATTTTACCTTAGAATGAATTGTATCTACCAATGCTTCTACCATTCCACAGAATGATCAATCTTAGTTAGATGTTTGGAGATATCTGCGTTGCCTTGTGCAACCTACTCTATTTTTTCCTTTTGAACATCACATTTTTTATGAATGGATAAATGTGAATCAGTAATTTTATCTAAAATGGAAGCAGACTTTTTAGCAGATGTATGAATGCTATCTAACTTTTTAGTTGACGCAACTCTAGGAATTTTAGCATCAGTATCTATGCTATCTAAAATTCTGTTAGCTTCAGCAAGTAGATCTTTACAGCTTAACACGTATAATGCCATATTATCAATGTTAGTTTCTGCAGCTCGCTTCGACGAGGCTAACCAATACCTTTGCCTTGTCCCTGCTTTCTGCTTTGTACCAATAGGGGCTTTGACTACTACATGGTGGTGACTCCATTCTTTAGTATGAATATCATAAACATAGTGTTCCTGGTTGGGCCACCTTCTTGGGGTGTAATGATCGAACTCAAATTCTTCTTCATCCATTTTCCCACTTACCTTAATTGTTTTCTCATCAGCTTGATGGGGAAGTTTATACTTGGAAGAAGTTATCATGCCAATGTGTTCACAGGGGAAACTCTTAGCTTTAGGAGGAACATTATGTTCAAGAGCTTCAGCTTCTTAAAGGATTTGTTCTCTTTTAATCTTATTGCTAAGAAAATTCATAAAGCTTGGACATTGGGCAATTTTTTGTAAAAACTCTGTACTTAAAGGTTCAGCTGAAGTAGATGCAAAAGATAATCTAGCAGACTCAGATGTAAGCAGAGGCTCATTGGCTCTTCAGTTGAATCTGCTGGCTGATTTTACTAATGGATGTCTGGAAGATGTCTTTACACTAAACTGTACAATTGGCTGACCTGATGGAGTAACTACAGGTATTTGTTCTTTAGAGGGAACTGGGGCTGCAAATGCGATAAGCTCATTGTGTGTGTCCACCACGCTGGCTGGGTTAAACTCTGTGGCCAGGGAGACAGTGCCTTGATGTCGAGCATGGAACTTTGGCAAGGTCGGCTTTAAGAAATAGTTACGAGAAAGTAACTGCTGAGGAACATAAACGTTAGTAATAGCAAGGTCTAGGATAGAGTCTGAGAAAGTCAGAGGCCATCCAGTAGAAAAACTGCAACTGTTAATATGATGACCAAAGTCTACAAGATTAGATGCTTGTAAAGGAAAGGCAGTGCCAACTGGAATATCTTCAGCTTCAAACAAGGTTTGAAGAAGAGGAGTAAAGGTACAACAGGCCAAGACTGTGCAATAAGTGTTGCCTGGCATAATATGAATGCCTCTGAGTTGTAACAAGAAGACTAGGGCATGGGCCAAGTTAACGTCTGACAGTCCAAGAATAATTTGACTGTACCGAACAATAAGCATTGTGGGATAGAACACCATAGTAGTTTCTTATCACACCATGTAAGTAGGATGGATTTCTGCCATCTAACAGGGATCCAAAGTATTCAGCTTGAATGTCATAATTAAAGTGGGGAGTAACTTTAAGCCTAAAAGAGGTCAGACCTTTAAACAGTCTGAATGCATCTTGGCTATCCAAGGATTTGGACAGCATCCTGCGTATCTCCCCTTTATCACTCCTGATCAACAGAAGTGGTTATCCCAAGGATACACACATGTCCAGTTAAGTCTGGTTGAATCTGATCTGGGTTGGTAATTTTTCAATATAAAAATATATAAAATAAAAAACATTAAAAAAACTCCCTCACACGAACTCTAAAACACGAGGCCACAAACCCTAAAACAATAAACACATAAATCCGATCTGGTTCGGTAATTGTTCAATATAAAATATATAAAGATAACTCTATAAAAACTCCCTCACACGAACCCTTAAACGTGAGGCCACAAACCCTAAAACAATAAACATGTTGTAAAATATAATCACTTCGTAAAAGGCAATCACAATATGTTGAGTCGAATCTTTTGGCAAGAGCTTGATGCAAGTAGATAGCAAACAGTTGCAGTCACAATCAGCGATTACCCTAAATCTTTTCGCAAGAGCTGAATGACAACAGATTAATGCAAGGAAATAAGAGTCACAGTTGGCGAGGAGATAACAATCACGCAACACAGTTGATCGACGGTAGAGAAGAACGACAATGAACACAATATTCTTCTTCCTACAAGATTTTCTTACGCCGGTGAATAATTGATTATTTGTATACAATCAAATTCATTTGGCAATAAAAAATGTCTTCATTTCTTTAGTGCAGGCACAACTACATAGAAATCCTAATAATATACTGAATATCTACACTTTGCATCATTCAATTTTTCACTGAAATAAGCAATAGGTCTTCCTTCTTGACTTAATATTGCTCCTATTGTGGTGCCACTCACATCAAAATCTACCTTGACCGATGGGCCACGATAATGCTAATAAGGTTTAGTTGTTTAGAACCTTAGGTTTATTTAATAGATTTTTGTTTAGGTATTTAGTTTAGGTTAAGGATTTATTTTATTTTTTAATTATAATTTATAATATCATATTATGTTTACATTTATGTCAGATTATATCATATCATATTATGTTTAAATTTATTTATATATTATAAAATATAAATAAGGTTTAGGTTTTATTTTATTTTTTAATTGTAATTTATAATATAAAATATAATTTCATTTACAATTAAATTACAATTTATAATGTTTATTTTAAATATTTAGTTTTTAGTTTTATTTCAAATTTAAATTTTATTATATATTGCAAATAAGTTATTTGCATAATATATATTAAAATTAAATTTAAAAAAAAAATATGTAGACTAAAAATGTTTAAAATAGATAATAATATTATGATATATTTTTATTATTTCAAACCGGATTTTTCTGGGTTTTTTTCGAACCTTTTCAAGAATTTCAGATTTTGTATTTTCTGCTCTCCTGAACTTTTTTGGATTTCCGAACCTTGTGACTATGCTTGATATTGAAACGAATTTGTCTTTGGAAATTGATGATTTCAAATCTTCATCTTGTGGATTGGATCTTAGGAGATGATTTCAACATGGTTGAGCATAAAAGAGATTGCGGCTCATCTCACTCATCTACTCTCTTTACCAAGGAATTTTCAATATGGCTCCATTTTCACAACTCCTTGGGAGTCTTTGATCCACTCTTTGGATGTGCAACTTCAAGAATAGACATTTGGTTCATTTGGTCCTATAATCAAGTTGGATATTAAAGGAAGCTCAACAAGCTTGATAGATTCTATGCTAGTACATTTTTTAAGTCACTTATTGAATTTCCCCATGTCACCACTCTCAATGACACTATCCTGTCCAATCATCTTCCAATTTCTTGTTGCTTTAACGAGGACCCCTCTCCTCCCTGTACTCAAATCCTCTTCAGGATAAATACTTCCCATCTCTTTCCCCCCATTGTATAACCCAAATTTCTACTATTGGGAGCTGCAATCTCGACCTACTTAATTTGTAGGTTGTATTTTATGGTGGGAAGTTGTGGCAAGAATAGACAAGTTCTTTAGAGGATTTGGCAAACTTATGACCAAATAAATATAGAAAAGAAACTATAATCTCAAACACAAGCTTAGTCAACAAAATTTGGCTCTTGAGAAACATCCCCATGGCACCTCCTTACAAGTTGCTACCAAAACTAAATTTGACCTAAGAAAATTTGAAGTTTATATGGGTGAAAGTGCTAAAATGCAGGCTTTTATTTTTTGGATCCAACATGGTGACCATGGCTCTAAATATTTTTCCAAATACTTGCAATATAAACATCACCATGATCATATTTCATCCATCATTATTGAGGATGAAGTGAGTACCTCCTCACTTGATGATATCAAGGGAGATTTTTTCAAAATATAGTAATCTCTTTCACGAAGAACACCACCTTGACGAGTTCGAATCTATCTTAGAGGAATGGCTGCGTGGACGTATTCCATGTAAGGTGGATCAGGCTACTAGTCACCTTCTTCAACAACATCTCATTGTTGTAGATCTTGAAATAACTACCTAAGCAATGAAGACCTAAAAATCCACTGGTTTGGATGGGCTCCCTATTGAACTCTTCCAAGCTCTATGGCCCACCCTCAAGATGAACTTATTTCATGTTTATACAGAGGCAAAGGTAAATGTATTTGTGGGGGACTAACATTAATCACACCTTAATCTAACTAATTTCTAAATCTGGAGACAATAATAGGGTATGTGGTTGTCACCCCATTACTCTGTTTAATGTATTCTATAAAATTATTGGGCTCCCTATTGAACTCTTAGAAGCTCTATGGTCCACCCTCAAGATGAACCCGTTTAATGTTTATACAGAGGCAAAGGTCAATGTATTCGTGGGGGACTATCATTAATCATGCCCAAATCTAACTAATTTCTAAATTTGGAAAAAAGAATAGGGTATGTGGTTGGCACCCATTTACTCTATTTAATGTATTCTATAAAATTATTGTGAAGGCTGTTGCAATGAAATTTAAACCTATCACTTAGGATATTGTTCACCCTAAACAAACTAGATTTCCAAAGGGAAAATACATTCTAGACAATCTCCTCTACGTATCAAAACCACTCAATGGGCAAAAGATGCTAATCAAGATACGTTATTGGTCGAGATTATTTTTGACAAAGCACATTTGATGGAGATTTATTCTCAAGATGCTTCAATGTTGGGATTCAATCATCATTTCACGAATTGAATTCAAATGCTCTTTGTAGAAGCAAAACCTTGGGGCATGGTCAATGGCAGTCTTATAGCATCCTTTGACCTACAAAATTCCATTCATCAAGGAGTCCACTCACCCCTTGTATATTCTGGCCGCTAATGCCCTTGGCTATATGCTCCAATGAGCTCATTATCAAGGAGATTTGTGAGGAATTACTCTTCCATAGGGTTATTATGCACTTAACTCTCATTTTGCCAATGATTCTCTCCTCTTTTTACGAAATATTGAATAGGGTATCACTAATTCCCAAGCAGTTTTTGATGTTTATTGTGATTTTTTTGGTTCCAAGTTGTGTAATAAAAAAACTAATGTCATCTTCATCAAAAGTGATCTAAAGCTTGCTTGGATCCCCCTAGCATGGAACGTCATCCCCCATGGGAAGATTACCTACTACGTGGGTATTCTATTTGGTATTCACCTTACCCCTTGAGAAATGTAGAACTGGGTACTCAATAAAATTTAGAAAAGGTGGAAATTTGGTCTTGCAAATTTCTCTCCCTAACAAGCAAGCTGATTGTTATCAATCACATTTTTTTGGCCAGCCATGTATAATACTCCTGTTGCTCATTTTCTTCTAAATCAGCTTATGGTAAACATAATGCAACTGGGCCATAGATTCCTTTGGACTAATAACTCTAGTTGGAAAGGGATTGCTTCTATTTCTTGGGACCTTTGCACTAGACCTAAATCTGTGAGTGTTGACTTGGAGTCATCAACTAATGACAGGAAGGGAAATGTCTTGTTGCTAAATGGTTTGTAAGATCTACCTAAGGTATTGAACCTTGGAAGATCCTAGACATGGACCAAGGTCAGCTTGTGAGTCATGACTCATAAAGGCTCTTGGACCTCCACTATTTGGGAAGAAAAATATTTAAATGCACTTTTAAATATATATATATATATATATATATATATATATATATATATATATATATATATATATATATATATATATGGTTCTCTTCCTCTTAGGCATAATTGGGCAACTTGGCATGAAATGACACCTCTTCTCCAATGGCATGGATTGAGTATCCCCAACTCTGGTCTTTGGTGGAATTGGTTTATTCAATCTAATGACCTTCTCCTTACTATCTAACTAGAATTCAATGCCAAATATTTTGTAAACAAAGGCACCAATACAGTTTAAGGATATTTGGGAAAACATCACTGACAATTGGCTTTCCTAGAACTTGTTGTGTCATATGTTTGGTCTTCTTTCAAAACTTAAGTGGGTCTATGCTTCTCTTATGCACAACTGATCCCGCCTAATGTTCTCCTTAAGATCACCACCAATCCTGCATCCCCTTGGAAAGATTGGCATTGGCCAAACTAGGCAGCTATTACCACCACCATGCCAAGGTTTTTGTATCAGCTCATTCAGGGCCTGTTCCCACTAGAAGATTCTCTTAATACTCTGTGGTCCACATCCTCCTCCGAATCTCAATGGTGCCACATGGCTAATACCATTTGGCAGTCCCCAATTGAGGCCAAATGTCAATTATTACAATAGCATATCCTACATATGAAACTTTCTAATGGCCACACCTTGTCCAAACTTGGTCTGTCTGTAAGCAAATGCACCATCTGCTCTGCCCTTAAAACTATTCCCCATCTCTTCCAGCATTGCCCATCCTCCTGTCAACTATGATCTTCCCTTGTCTTCTGTCTTTCAAACCTCTTGGCTAACAATTTCAATAAAAAAGCTGCCTTGCTTGAACTTTTCTCCTCCTCCACTCTCTCACACCTATTGGCCGGTCATCCTCTTTAATATTTGCAAAAATCGTTGCCATTTTGTTTTAGCTATTCAGCAAGTTCATATTTTGTCTTCTAGATTAATACACAGAACCAAGAGCTACGTGTTGTTTTTGACAGGATTAAGAAATGCCTCAAACTGCTACAAAAGGATGCCTTTCTCCACGTGGGTTCAAGACCTCTGAATGCCAATAATCGAAGACTTAATTAGATATCTTGTTATGATCGATACCTTAGAGTTATGTTTTTTCCTCTATTCCAGCCTGTTGCTTGTTATGGGGGTTGTTCTTGTTTTGTGTCTTATCATTATTGATGACTGATTTCTATTGGCTTGTTTCCCATTTGGGGAAGGGGGCGAGGGAGGGTCTAATGTATGTTCTTTTGAATTCTGTGCCATTATATTTTTATCTCTGTAACAGCTTGACCTTCTGATTCTTGTTTTCTTTTCTTTTTGTAATATTGACAGAATTTTCAATTTAAAACCACCTGTCAATTGGGTTTGGTGGCAATCTGCTATTCCTAGGAAAAACTGTTTCAATCGGATAGTTTACAATGTCTTCTTAACAGCTGAAATTATTGTTTGACGCAAAAATCATATTTTTCCAAATTGCTTGATGGAGAATACATTCTCCCACATTTGGTACCGACACATTTGGATGCCCCTATCAGAGGATCTCAAAAAGGCGAATCTATGATGGGATCTTGATGCGAACAATTCAGCTATTACTTTTTTTTATATTAAGGCAGGGCTGATTTGGGATTACACTAAGTAGCAAGTTGGTGATGCAACTCAGATTAGATATTTCTCTCTTTTGGTTGTAAAAGGAATTACTGATAAAAACTTGGCTTATTGATAAGAATGGGTCCTCCATCAACTATACCAATAAAAAGAAAATGTAAATTCACTAGAAATGGCCACAAAGCTTTGAATTTTAAACTACTGTATTTCTCATTTTCATCCAATTTCTAAACTTCATTCCCCTTGAAATATAGACCGAGCAGAAAACAAATTTGTCAATATCTATCAACTGTAGGTAAACTGAACTACCATACATTCAAAAAATGTGCTCTGGCTACTCTTCTCCGGCTTTTAAGACCGTTGATTGAGAATGAGGATTCTATGGTTTAGAATGTGGTTTGCTTCAAACAATACTTGATGAGGTGGGTCGAGCTACCTAGGTCAAACCATGGAATTATAGATAACTAGAAGCAAGAGTTTGATGGAAATGTTAAAATAGAACAATCTAGAATAGTGTTCCACGGGGATGGATCCCCGCCCCCCCAGCCCAAAAAAAAAATAATCCCCACGTTTTCGGGATGGGGATGTCCCCTAGACGTTAGGGGGACGTCCCCCTTCCGTCCCTCCACCTCTGCCCCGAACTACCTTTGTCCTCGGGACATTTCCTTTTAAGAGGGGATGTTTGGGGGACTCTGGGACATCTAGGGGACTCTCAGATGTCCCTCAACCCCGAAGGAAACTTCCAAGTGTCCCCCACATTGGACGACTCTGAGACATCAAGGGGACTCCTAGACGTTCCTCAACCCCCCAAGAAACTTGCAGGTATCCCCCTTGCTGGGGGACTTAAAAAAAACACTGTTTTTTAAATTTAAAAAATATTTTGGTTTGTGAGCCCTCTACCTTAACTCTAATTGCTAATGTGTCCCACCCCCATCCCCGAGGCCTCCCAAAAGCGTTTAAAAATCCCTATCCCTCTCATTCCAAATCACACAAACTTCATTGAATGAAGTAGAGAGCTGAAATTAGAGGCAACAAGCTAAGAGGGAGAAGTTTGCAAGAGTGAGAGAGCATTAGGAGAGGGAAAGTGAGATCAAGAAGAACCGTTTTACTTATATCTTCATCCACTCCGTTAAGAAGAACAAGGTTACCTCTAGGAGGGTAGAGAAGCTTGTGGCTGTACATAGTGCCTTACATCTCATTGACCACAACACACTTATGTACAAGGAGAGTCCAACAGCCAGATGGGATGTAGAGCATGTGGAGTCCAGTAGTTCTAGTGATGAGGAGTTTGGCGAGAACTTTGGGGATGATTAGCCATTGGCTCATTAGTATTTAGTAACTATGAATCATCATTATGAAATTTTGAAAATTTTGAATTCGATATTTTGATTTTAATTTTCAATGTTCAATGTTCATTGATTCAATGGTTCAAATTTAAAACTTCATTGTTAAAAGTTAAAACTTAAATGTTCAATTGTTAATGTTCAATGCAATATCTCGTGGGCACCAAAAGCAGCTGAAACGTCTTTGTTCACCTGCCAGCTCTATTGCTGCCAATTCTCTTACCAAATCACTAAGATGGTCAAGCATTGCCAACACAAGATTGATCTTGTTCATCATCTTCCATTTATTTTCCCACTAAGTCATCTCAGCTTTAACTTTAACAACAAGGCTCTTATCTTCAGCGTCTCAAATGTGTGCTCAACTTTCCATCTTGATCCCAGCTGTACTTTTCAGTTTACTGGTGAAGAAACATGCCATGTCTATAAAGATCTCCTTTTTGCCCGTCCGGTGCATCATAGCTTATCTAAATCCAACCGCCAATAATGCATGTTGGTTTTAAACATGTCCATCGTACATTGTGAGGGAGAGAGGAAAAGCCCTACAATCTTTCATGAAGCTCATAATCAAATCCTCTACTATGCCGGATGCATACTGCTGGAAAAGTGCATGCCAACAACAGAGCTTATATTTACTATACTCCCAATTCATTTCTTTCATCTTATATCGAAGTGTAATTGTAGAATACAGTAGCACCCCCTTCATTAAGGGTCGAGACAATTACTAAACTACCAACAATCAGCTTCTCTGTCACTAGAGAGCATCTTTATGTGATTGATATTGTCTACACCAATAAGGAAATGCAAAAAGAAGCCTAATAATCCTAAATTGATACTTCTATATTTAGAAGTAGGGAATTTACATATGTTTCAGAGGTATATCTATTTTAGAATGTGGTCAGATGACAATCATCTACTATTGAATTTGAAAACGTGCACCTAGAAGTGATAGAAACATTACCTAGAAATGTGGATCTGATCATAGCAATTTGTTAGAAATGTTGCGCTGTTTTTGACAAATGATAGATAGGCCCTGAAACAAATCAATGATTGTGCTTGTCTGGTCCAGAACACCTATTTCCTTGCTTTGATTTGCATGTTTTGACATTTGTAACCTACAAAACATACTTTCTTCTTTCCTAGAGCAACCCTGTCACACCTACAATTTATAAGGGCTTAAATAAAACAAATTGAACTTCAGAGTTTTTCAGCAAACCAGATAAATAGAATAACTATCTTGATATTTGTCAAGCCCTTAAATAATGAAAACCACTAGATAAAAAATATGTCAAAGAGTAGTAAATTGCATAAATGACAACATTTTCACCAATATACAAAACCCTGGGTCATGCACCAAAACTTATCCATAAAAATACTAATTTTAACAATGATAATTATTAAATTTTGTAATGATTGGTTGATCTCTTTAAAATGCTATTGAGTGTTCAATAAATTCTCTATCAATCATTGTTAGATATTGTGTGAGAAATGAATTCTAATGTTTTCAAACCCTGACACAAGAGGGGAAGCATTGAGGGAATGAGATTAAGGAATATATTTGATGGACACATGATTGCATTTGCATTTTTGAGCCATAAAATACAATCAATTTTTTGGGTAGACTCTATTAGATGCAAGGTGAATTTTTTGAAAAACTGTCAAAAACTTGAAGGATTATTATAAATATATAAATTATATTTAATATTTCTTTCTTCCATTATGAATTATAGTAACATCTGAAGGGCAATGTTGAATAAATAACTGTCATAAAAAAAATCACGATGGATAGGACTGCCTGTCAAATTTAATCCTTTGGGCGAGATGAACGAAGACTGAAAAATGAACAAATGCACAAAAAATCATTCTAATAACTAATTAATGCAATTGGCCATTTTAAGTGTCTACAAGAAACACATCAATCAACAAAGTTGTGCATGTTACAAAGCTCAGGATATATAATACAATCATATGCAAGATGAAATCATCTAAGAGTGCAATTTCCTTGGTTTTGATGGTAAAGGTACATTAGTCAACAAGGTTGTACTGTTACAAAAACTGGAAAATGTGATGCAATCTCACCAATGAATCATAGTTCTTCTGTTCAATCAATTGGCACGGAGTGTTTGATCTTAATTTTGAGGACCATACATAAAATTCTAGTGAGACTATGTAGTCTAAAAGAAGCTCAGAGCTATACAAAACAATAATGGAACATGGAAACAATTCTAAATTTTTAGTAGTTACTTCCTACCCAAAAAAAAATCATTTACAATGTTGGTATTGCATCTCATGAACATGCATCCTTTACATATATTTGCTTCTCATTCATGCACATGATATGATGGGAAGCAATCAAATATTTTATGGGCCATAAGATTTTAAGATTTACAATACTAACAACTATGCTAATTCAAAATTGGATATTATTTATTAATATTAAAAAAAATTATAAACTCTTAAAATTGGATATTATTTATTAATATTAATAAAAATTATAAACTAGCACCATACGAAACAATTGGTCTGCAGCTTAAAATCAAATGATAAATGAAAAAAAAGTACGAAATTAAAGCATATAAGTTTACTGACCACTATTTTATTAATAATAAAATAAAAATATAGCTCAATTTAATAATAAAAAATAACAAAAATTAGAATATACGCTTACCTAGCATCGTTCAGCTTTTTGAAAAGGAATACCATCAAAATAGCCACCACCAACATTGTGCACAATTTCATCCCCCTTTATACAAGTTATCCATAATTGTTCTTAAAATATCACGGGCTTTAGATTCGTTTTGTTTTTTCACCGTCACTATCCACCCGCCCTTTACTCTGCAGGTGATGAAACTGTGGGAATCCACTTGGGGATATCCTGCTTTGCATGTTCAATGTCGATTTGTCCAGTAATTGCAATGGTAACCATCCATTTTCCGCGTTTGACCTGGGTCTCTCTCGAATCGTTAGGAGGAAAAGGAATCTCGATTTTTCCAAAATCACCAGAACTTTCAACCAGTGCACATACTATGATTGCACTCAATCTGTGTTGAATTTTGAGCCGAAGAATTCGACGTACTGTCTCAGACTCGATATTGGGAAACATCGACCCGGGCTCGGGTATGGAATTGGAGCTGTTAGTGATAAGATGGTTAAGCTCTAGCTCGGGTTCGGATTCAGGTTCGGTATGGGTATGGGATTGGGGTTCTGGATCAATGACGCGGTCTGAAAAGGGCTCTTTAATTCTACTCCCTGCGCAGCACCAAACCAGGTCATACAAATAGAGTATACGGTCAAGCATCAAGTTGGATGGGATGGACGGAATTGGCTCATCATTTGTCGGGACGGGAGTCCTGACAATGTAGGGACGGACATTCTCATCGATTTGACACAGTGCATCGGCGCCAACCATGTCAATAAAGAGCTTGGACACATCTGTTGACGAGTATTTATGAGCTGCTTCCCCAATTACAGTGGTAACCTCTGACGGCAGTGTCTGCATTGGACAGAAAATACATGTAATCGTGTCAAACCATTAATATGTATTATATATAAAATTATGGTCGACCTTTACTGTTTTTAAGGCTACCAGATGTCATCTGTAGTTGCAACCAATTCTTCTTCTCAACTTTCAAGTCAAGTGTTACAGATAAACCAAAAGAAATAAATCTATAACACCCTCGTTCTAAGAGAATTTATAATAGAAAAAAATCCTTTTGGTACAAAATGACGACAATAATTCTTTCCTGTTACAAAAAGAGAACAAGCAAAGAAATATTTAATACCTGCAACCTGGGAATGCAATTCTGTATAGCTTTATAGCCTCCTGAAAGATGCAAATATTTCAATGCTTCAAACTCTTCAATACCTGTTAAATTCTGCAGCTTCCAACACCCATCAAAGACAATCCTCTCCAGGCAACTCTGACCTGCCAGGCTATGCAACTCTTCAAGCTCGGGGCATTCTCTTATGCTCAATAGTGCAAGCTTTGCAGCCAGATCAAAGCTCAGTGATATCGCTTTCAAGTTTTTACAAGACCTTAATGTAAGAGAATTAAGTGACTTAATAAAAGTCAAATTCACTTCCATTAGATTTTCCATGGATTCAAGGTGGACTGATTCAAGCTTGTGGCAATGCTCTCCATTAACTGAGACCTTGGATACACCGTTTCTTGAAAGATGCAAAATTTTCAACCCTTCCAACTTGTCAATACCTTTTATATTCCGCAGATTCAGACATCCATTAATGGTAATCCTCTCCATGCAGCTCATACCTGCAAGATTTGGCAACTCTTCAAGCTGCGGGCATTCCTCTATGTTCAATATAGCAAGCTTTGCAGCCACATCAAATATCCCATATATAGTTTTCAATCTTCTACAAGACCTTAATGTCAGAGAATTAAGTTTCTTTACGACTGTCAAATCCACTTCAGTAAGACTTTTAATGGAATCAAGGTGGAGAGTTTCAAGGCCAGGACAATGTTGCCCACCAACTGATACTCTCGATAAACTTCCCCCTCCTCCTAAAATATGTAAACATTTAAAACCTTCCAACTGGTCAATACCATTTATATCCTGCAGATTCCAACATTCATTAATGCTAATCCTCTCCAGGCATCTAATACCTGCAAGACTTGGCAATATTTCTAGCTGCTGGCAATCATGTATGTTCAATACTGCAAGCTTTGCCGGCAGATCAAAGCTCCCGGTTATTGTCTTTAGTTTTCCACAAGATCTTAATGTAAGAGAAGTGAGTGTCTTCACTAGTGTCAAATCCACTTCAATTAGATTTTTTCAGGGATTCAAGGTGGAGAGACTCAAGGTTAGGACAATGCTTTCCATTAACTGAGACCCTAAATAAACCTCTCCCACCTCCTGAAATATGCAAATATTTCAAACCTTCTAGCTTGTACATACCTTCTATATTCTGTAGATTCCAACATCCATCAATGATAATCCTCTCCAGGTAACTCAAACCCAAAAGACTTGGCAACTTTTCAAGTTGACCACATTCCTGTATGTTCAATATTGCAAGCTTTGCAGCCATATCAAAACTCCCTGATATTGTTTTCAATTTTCCACAAGACCTTAACGTGAGAGAATTAAGTGTCTTTACATTTGTTAAATCCACTTCAATTAGATTTTCCATGGATTCGAGGTGGATAAATTCAAGACCTGGACAATGCAAGCTACTAACTGAGACCTTGGATATAAACCTTCCTCTTGAAAGATGCAAATATTTCAATACTCTCAACATGTCAATGCCTTTTATGTTACACAGGTTCCTACATCCATCAATGATAATCTTCTCCAAGCAACTTAGACGTGCAAGACTTGGCAACTCTTCTAGGAACGGGTAGTCTTGTATGATCAAAACTGCAAGCTTTGCTTTCATATCAAAGCTCCCAGTAATTTTTTTCAGTGCTTTACAAGACCTTAACATAAGAGAATTAAGTGTCTTCACAAATGTCAGATCCAGTTCAATTAGGTTTTGCAATGATTCAAGATGGAGAGATTTTAGACTGGGGCAATGCTCTCCACCAATTAAAACCTTGGATGCTATTTGTACATCACAAATCTGTATGGTTTGAAGGCTGCTCACTGAAGTCTCAAATCTAGTTGACCCTTCGCTATTATTCAAAGCCTCTTGCCCACTCAATCTCAAGTTGGATGGAACTAAATTTCTAAGTTTGGTGAGCTTTCTGAGGGTGTCTGATAAGGACCACCCTTCAATTAGCATGGGATTATTCCACTCCCCTGTTTTTCCTTTTATGACTAGATCTTCCAAATGATTTAACATTACTAATGAACTTTGAAACTCTTCTAGTGAGATTTGTTGAAGCACCAACTCTTTCAACTAGAAAGGGGTCTGCACGTAATTAGTTTCAAACTATTAATCTTCAGTGGTAAATAATATTGGCGAAACTATTAGTCCAGAATGCATTGTGGACTATTTATAGAGACTAGATTTTTGATAAAGAAGAACAAAATACCTCTATATTGCTTTGCCACAATCTTTTGAGACATCCAAAGACAATTCTTAAACGCTACAAATTTTGTAGAGGTACCCTTGAAGGAATGCTTGTGAGTTGATGTTCACGCAGGTGAAGTTCAAGGGATAGCAAAGTAGTAGTTTCATCACAATTAATATCAGAGTTCCTTAAAAATAATGTAATTCGACCACCAACGGATGAATCGAAAAAGGTATGGAAACACCTGAAACTATGGCCATTGCTCTCAATGATGATGTTTCAGAATCCTTTTTATTCCTGCATTCAAAAGTGTAGGTCAGATTTGTGCTGCACTAAGGAAAACAAAGGGTCATGCTAAGAAAAATGTGCTCAAGGCTTTTAGAATTTTGAACATAGCCTAATGGAGCAAAAATCTAGAGTGAGAATCAAATCACACCAGAGGTTTAAGATCTTGAGGGCACCACAAGCACCTGGGGCGGCTCTGTTCATCTGCCAGGTCTCTACCCAAATCACGGAGGTGGTCATGCATTGTCAAAGCAAGGCAGGGCTTGTTCATTATCAACCATTTATCTTCCCAGTAAGTCATTTCAGCTTCAACTTCAACAACAAGACTTTTATCTTTCAGCGTCTAAAGTGCATGCTCAGCGTTCCATCCAGAACCCTCCCATATACTTATGGCTGTACTTTTCAGTTTGCCAATGAAAAAATAGGCAATGTCCATAAAGACCTCTTTTTCCTCCCAGTCCAGTGCATCGTAGCTTATTTTAAGTCTTTTTTTAAGTTCGTATTACTATGAACCTTATTCAATTCCAACTGCCAATAATGCTTGTCGGTACTACCAGAAACATGCCTGCCCAACACTTTGAGGGACAGAGGCAATGTTAGAAATTGAAGTCAACTGGAGTTAATTTCTCTAAAACTACCAGTTCCACTTACTTCTCATGCATGCACAATAGTTAACTATCAGTTAGTTAACAAACAGTTAGTTCAAGTAGTTTGCATGTAAAGACTAAAATTAGTCTTCAGTTTGCTTTTCTAATTATTCTTTGCTTTCAAATCTATTTAATAGACCCATGGGGCAGCATTGTAATCAAGAAGATCTGCAAGATTCAAGAAGATTAATAAAAATCTTGTTCCATAATTGCTGTAGTAATCTGTGTGTTTTATTTTATGTTTTTTTATTTTTTTATTTTCTAAAAATTGGTATCAGAGCTTTAAGGATATGATCCTGTGGAGATTGAAGTTTGAGCTACAGTAGTAGCAAAGTCATTGGAAAATAGCGCAGCTTGCAGGAGCCTGGTTAGAAGAGCGCAGGTTTGAAAGCTTCAAGTTGATCCAGGCAAGAGAATAAGATCAGCAAATCTTAGCACAACCATATAGCCTATTCGCAACAGTAAAAAAAAGACAAAAGGCCGAAGCCTTGCTCAGACCATATCGCAGTCAGGAATCGCAACTGGCAGAAGGTGATCTGGCTAAATTGGTATCAGAGCCTTGTTGTGGCAGAAGCACAAGAAGAGCCAAAGGAGAAGTGCCTGGTTGGGAGAGTCAACAGAGCCAAAGGAGTAAAGCCCGTGGGAAAGGAGTGTAGGTAAGAGCTAACGCAACAATCGCAGTTCAACATGAAGGAAGAGCGCACCAGTTCAAACTCAGCGAAAGGCAGTTATACAAAAAATTGTGTATCAGGCGTGAGAAGAAGCCGGTGCCTGAGAAAATCCCCTGTTGTTGAGAAGAAGGCAGGCAAGGCCAAAAAGAAGCTGCCCAAGGAAGGAGGGACGAGAAGAAGAAAAAAAGCAGTCAACGCGCAACATAAGCGTGAAGACAGAGCGCAGGCCAGAGATCATGGGAGGATCCTGGTAGTTTGTGGGGAGCTGCTGTCAGGAAGAAAAGAGCCTGTTGAGACACGCAAAGCGTGGGAAAGTGATAAAGATTGCAGTTTGTAGTCAAAGCACAATTGAAAAGCACAATCACCGTCAAATTTTTTTTGTTTGTTTGAAAAGACGAGCTCCATAGAGCTTGTGTTACACAGCTAGTGAAGCTATGAAAGTGTGTGTGTTGAACAACGAGTGAAACTGTCAAAGTGTCTGAAGATCAGTCCGATCGTTGGCAAATCTAGACCAACGTGGAAAGAACCCAACAGAGTCCTGGGAGGAAACCTGAGCAGTTAAGTGTCGGGTGAAAGAAAGGTAAGTAAGCAGGAAGCTTGCAGTGTTGGACATAAGCATGTCTGTTGATAGCCTTTCGACAGGCTACTCTTTAGTCTTAAATGCTAAGTGAACGCTTATTGAGCAATTGTATTTGTTCGTAGCCTCAATCTAGGCTATATCAAGGTGGTGTATTCGACATATAAGGCGATGTATTTGCAAGGTGGTGTATTCCACATATAAGGCAATGTATTTCGCAAGGCGGTGTATTTCGCATGAGAAGCAGTGTATTCTGCAAAAGAAAAGCATCCTAGCTGAAGTTGGTAGACAAAATGAGTGAAGCGATGTATGCCATCAATGGTAGCGACTAGCAAAGCAGCTGTGGCAAGAATGCTAAATAATTTAGGCATTGTAAATGCTGAAGTAGTTTGTGGTAAAAATTAAGGGGGAGTGTTAGAAACTGAAGTCAACTGAAGTTAATTTCTCCAAAACAACCAGTTCCATTTACTTCCCATGCATGCACAACAGTTAACTATCAGTTAGTTAACAAACAGTTAGTTCAAGCAATTTGCATGTAAAGACTAAAATTAGTCTTCAGTTTGCTTTTCTAATTATTGTTTGCTTTCAAATCTATTTAATAGACCCATGGGACAGTATTGTAATTAAGCAAGATAAGCAAGATCAGCAAGATCAAGAAGATCTGCAAGATTCAAGAAGATTAATAAAAATCTTGTTCCATAATTGTTGTAATAATCTGTATGTTCTATTTTATGTTTTTATATGTTTTTAATTTTCTAACAGAGGCAACCCCCCCACACTCTTTCATGAAGCTCTCAACCAAATTGTCGTATCCGCTGGATGGATAGGGTTGACAAAAAGCGTGCCAACAGAAGAGCTCTCTACTATGCTTATCATTCATTTCTTTCATTTTATATCGAACTGTAATTGCAGCCCGCATTAGCATCCTTTCATCACGGGTCGTGACAATTACCAAACTGTCGGAATTCAGCCTATCTGTAACTACCAGAGCATCTAGCTGGTCCATGTGATTGATATTGTCTAGAACAATAAGGAAACGCAAATAGAAGCCTCTTCCCAGACGATACCTGATATAACTTCTTCCTTCATCTGTACTGTGAAACTTAAGACGATCTTCCCTGAACAAGTCTTTGAGGAGCTTAATCTGCAAACAAGGCAATTCACTTTTATCAGATGCTTCTGTGACGTCAAAGAGAAAACTTGATCCATCGTACTCTGAGCGTTTTCGGTTGAAGAATTCTTTGGCTAGAGTTGTCTTGCCAGATCCACCCATTCCACAGATCCCAATGATCTGAACGCTCTGTCTCCCCTTGTGCCGTATGCACTGCCTTTCAAAATCTTCCACAATTTCATCCAGTCCTACCGAATGTTTTGCAACATCTAAAGGAATTTTCCTTTCTAACTCTTTTAGCACAGCAGATGTGACGATTTCGCATAACTTATTATGATTACTGACAATTTAATAGGGAAAATGAGCAGTTGATCAGAAAAACGTTGTACTAGGCTCAAGTCAATTACTTTTGATAAATAAAAAGATCTTATGAAAAAACAAAATCATTGACCTATGGAAAATATAAAAGCATTCTGAATCTAAACAAATTGAAAACCTTCATTGATTGATGAAAACAGGTCAATTGTCTTACTTATTATGATTGTTGCATTCATAACCAGAGATAAATGAAACAGAGCGGAGTGCTTTTCTCCACTCCTCGAGTTTGTTGAGGTATCTGCCTTTCTCTTTATATCTGGTAAATGCATCTGCATACACTCCCTTTTCAATGTAGCGAAATTCGTCAGGCTTCACATCATAGAACACAGGAATAATCTTCACCCCTGTTTGTAGCATGAGAACAAGTTCATCCAAACACCAAGCAGACTCTGCATATCTCTTGGGAAAGATAGCTATGTGAACTGAAGTAGTTTTTGAGGGCAGATGGAATTGAATCTCCTAATTCGATCTCTTGAGAATCAAGAAATGGCAAGAAACCCATTTTTTTGATTGAATTGTAAAGTTGGAGAGCCAAAGTATCTTTGACATCGGGTCCTCTATGGTTGATGAATACATCAAACAATCTTGGAGGTACACCTGATATTTCACTACCACTGAAGGGACCATATTCCACAATTTCTTGGGGAAATGAAGAAGCAGCAGCCATTAACGAAAGATTGCAAGTAAAGGCCAAGTGCTAGAAAAGATAGATGGAAAATGGAGCAAGTACAGAGTGGAATGGGTTTGCTTCAATAAATAGATGATGATCATGGAAAGAGTTATAAATTTATTCAATTGCATTTCGCAAGGCTTCAATTTCACGTTCCTCCTTGGCAACATCAAGGAGAGGAGAAGGAAAAGAGGAATGAGCATCTGATTACAAAGAAAAACTGCATCGAGGCCTACTTCGAAGCTTGCTATCCGTGTCGCCATCACCTAGATATTCAATTTCCAACGAGTCACATTGACCATAATGGAGGTGAGTTCTTCCCTTTCAAAGTCATGCTTTTTTAATTTATTGAATGTCCCTTTTAACATAATTATATAATTGCTATAATATTTTAATTTGTTTGTTTTTAAACAAATTTTATATGATATTAATGTGTTCTCACTTTGAGACTCACGCATATGACGAAACATCCAGTCATTTTTTACCAAAGACAAGTATTCCAATGGTTGTGATTGGTACCAAATCCAATTTCAATGGAAGTTCGGTGAAATGGATTGCTTTCATCGTGGTCTTATTGGTCCCCTATTAGTCATAAATCTATTATAATAATGTAAATATTTAATTTTGGTATGGATTATTTGTTGTAGAATCGTCATAAAAATATATTATTTTATTATTCTAGGATATATATGTGTTTCTTGCAACAAAATTATATATTCTTCCATTTTTTATCATTTATTATTATATTAAAAATATTCTTTTATGTAAATTAGGTTTTATTTATTGTTTATATATAATTAGGCCTAATTGGTATTGCATTTTTATACTTTGTGAAGTAGATTTGTGCATTCAGTTAATAATTTCCTAGCTCATTTTTTGATTAACATTAGTATGAAAATTACATTTATAAGTACATAAATAAGGACTCAAGACTATTAGTGAGTATGTACTTAATTTCAAGAAAATGGTTACAAAAATGACTCAAAAATTCCGTGATAGTGAACTTCAAAGTCTATTTGCTCAAAGCGTTGATTTTACCTATTAAGGACTAAGTGGTCTTTAACACTCATCAATCTTTCAATGAAATTTGTTATGATGTTAGAAACTTAGAGATCAAGATTTTAGAGTCCAACATGCTTAAATATGAGTCTAGCAGAGCAAATTTTCAAGATACACCAAACTTCAAGAAAAAAATTATTGAAAATGCTTTTCAACCTAAGAGTGAGGTCAAGAATGTAGTAAAGGTTGTGAAACAACCATTTACTGGTCTAGTATTATCCCTACAAAGAGAGCAAAGGAAATTTACAAGGTCCAATAAAAGCCTCAAAATGTGATAAATCTAAAATGCAATATGATATATTTGCCTCCTATTAGAGAATTGGATCCATCCCGACCATTACCTAAAAACTATGATGTCAATGCATTTTATGATTATCATAGAGTCACAAGCCATTCTGCAAACATATGCATTACATTGAAATGTAAGATCCAAAACCTAATTGATAACAACCAAACTTAAATAGATAGTGTTGAAAAAACTTTGGATGAATCAATGGCTTCACCTAATAATCAACACTCGAAAAATATTCACTAATCCTCTCCCAAACTTTCTAACTCAACTAAAAGGTCAAGGTAATGTTTATATGATAGATTAAAGAGAACCAACACACGCTCTTAAGGCTCATCGCACTATAAGATTTTATTGTGTTAGTGCCACCATTTACATCCATTTTGGGATCAATTATAAATACAATTTATGTTTTTTCACCCTTCTAACACAATATTTTCACTAACGAAATTTGTGTCACATAGTTAGATACAAATTTCTACATTTTTAACAAATATTTAAGAAACACTTTTAGTGGAAATTTGAGTGACGCACATTGGGTCAACCTATTTTGCATTAAAAATTTATTTTTAAATATTTGAGTAATAACCAACACTTTCTATTATAATATGCCAAATGCCACAATCTTTCACTAGTTGAAGGCCCAAAGATAAAGCTTGGGCTTTGACTTCATCATTAGTGCCATTTGTAAGATGGATGGAAGTTGCACGGTTAAGAGAACCGATGTAGTCCCAGATAACACAACATACTCTTGATATCCCCATATTTCCCCTTTATGACCCATCCATGTTTAGTTTGAGAAATCCCAGTCTAGGCAAAATCCAAGAAGAGAAAAGGTGCATATATACTTCCATAGGACCCTGATTGCTTACCAAAGATCTAGAAGGGAACACTGAGAGGAGGAGGAAGGAGTTCAAAAGTTCAATATCCCATGCTAAGAGAGATGAATGCGCTTTGGCCACATTAGTGAGAACCAATTTAGATACAAAAAACTTGATGCATCCTATCACTAAGAGGAAGGTGCTCGACTCCTCTTTAAATTGCATCTTGTTTCAAGATGTGATTTGTGATATCATGAACAAAATTGTCAAATCGGTTTTGGAATATTTGTCGTATACTAGGTCCAACTTCATGTTTCCAAAATGGCACTACTCTTCTAGAAGTGGCTAGACAATTTTGTGAGTAGTATTTATCCGTTCATGTTTTATAAATTTTTATTCATCTCTCTATTTAGACTTGATTTGCACTGCTTATTTTTCACAATTGTCTCCAAATTTGTACGAAATCAAATATTCCTCTTAAACTCCTATTATCATTTATTGATATGATTCAAATGTTGAATATATGTAGAAATACCCTTAAGTTAGGGCAACACCATACAATACTCCTTTAGGAAGGCTTAACCCCACAATGTCTCTTCGAGGGGACAACCTCCAATATCCTCTTACAATAGAAGACTCAATGCTTACTTGATATATTTACCATGATAATCATCTCCTTTATATTGACATCTATCTAACCAATGGATGGGTAATCTCCTAATCCCAATTTAGGCCGACCATTACCCAATGCACTAATTCCATAAGTTATTCCATTATCCTAATATATTTTACCCATATAACTAACTAAGGGGATGTGTGCCACATGTCAGCATCTCCATCAACCCATATACATTAATATATCATATCCTTAAGGACATAGCATATAGAATAATTAGATGAGCCAATTATTGTACAAATCAGTGGCTATATTTATTCCCTAATTTATTAGTCCAAAATTTTACCATCTTAAGGTTTTACATTCCATAATCCCTAAAAATTTAATCATTTGGTGAACCTGACTTACTTTGAATAATGCCCAAAACCCTAGTGCTAGATGTTACTAGGATTTATATCCTTTTTTCCTTATTTCCATTGGATGCGTTAGGCTTTTTATATTTCATATATTCTATTTTAGTAGCCCTCTTTCACTTTGTTTGTTATATGCCATCTAAAAAATTTGTATCTATTTCTTTAATAAGTATTAGGCTTAGTGGTATCCTATTGAGCATACCCAAATTCCTTCCCTTTGAGCTTATACCATGGACAAAGCACTAGTTACAATTATTTTAGTTGATCCTTCAAACCCTGATTATGTGGATTTTAACTATAATAAATTCAAACATGAGTAATACAACCAAGATAATAATGATACACAAGATGGGACTTGGGACGCCCCCACTCGATACAGATACTATTATAATAAATAAGGATGAGGTCTTATAGAGTTTCAAAGATAGAATTTGGGAACATCCCCATGATCATGTACAAATTTTGTAATCTATAATGGAAATAAATAACCCATTACTTGGTCAATCTTCTAACCCCCCTAGATGCTAATATTATTACACCTACTATGGGGGAAACTAAAATTATACAACAACTTGTTCTAACTAAGAAATATTCAACAATGAAAATACCTCCTATGGCTAGTACACATTCCTCCTCTCTTGATGTACAATCCCTTATGCATGAGATCCATTCTCTATAGGCTAGGATGTTACATCCTAAGCAGGGTGATACTAGACCATCACATGCCTTAGAATCTCATGTTCTCTTACATACACCATTGGCATAACATATATCATCAACTCCTTTTCCATCTAGATTTTTGGCACCCAAGCTTACTTTGTATGATGATAGGGGTGACCTAGGAAATCATCTATGCACTTTTCATGAAACATGTTTGGATTCCATGTCTAATGATTGGCTCTGGACTAAGTTATTCCCTCACAATTTAAAGGACTACGAATTACAATGGTTATATGATCTTCTTAATATGTCCATGACAACATTTAATCCACTAGTAGATATTTTTTTGGCACACTTTTCAATCAACATCAGTGACAAGGTTTCTTATGCTCAAGTTGTGCAACTAAATCAAAAATCCATTGAGCTAATAGATGAGTATGTCTTGTGATATAGAACTATATTAGCAAACATGACTAGCCCCATGGCAGATAGAGAACTCCAAGACATATTCAAGCAAATTTTATTATTGGCATTACATGAAGCTATATTATTTAAGAAGTTTATGTTATTTATAGATATATGACATACAATTAAGTAAAGGGAAGTCAAGCTTCTCTCAATAAGCAATTTAAATTACACAACTAGATTAGATTCAACTAATGAGAGCTACAATAAGCTCCCATACAAGGTGAGGCCCACTGAAAATAAGAATGATTAAAAGACAACAGTGAATGCAACTTTAGAGCTAGCTCCTCACATGGTTTTATCAGTTCCTCTAAGGATACCCTTTATGACTCTTTTGGAAACACCAACACATGTTCTCTAACAACTCTTGGAATGAAATTTCATATATCTCCCTACCATCAAAGAGGTTGATACAACTAGGCCTCTTTCAAGGAATTATGATGCCAATGACTATCATAGGAAACTAGGCCATACTACAAATAGATGCATCAAATTATGACATAAGATACAATATTTTATAGATGTTAGTATCATTAATGTAATCACTCCTACATAGACAATCAAAGCACAACCAATATAAGCAAAAGTAATGAGAATATTCTTAGATCCATTCCCAAAACATACAACCAATGAGATTGTAATCACTTCACGTGTTCATTATATTTATCAGGCACATCCACCACCAACATCTTATAATACTCATACACATGACACACACCCTTTGCATAATATTATTGGTGTGTTTCATAATATTGTGCTAGCTAGACCTCTCATCACTTTCTCAAAGTAAGAGATTATTGATGATGACTCAAATTTATATGCACTCTTTGTATAAGCTTACATTGATCATCATCTTATTTAGAGTGTCATGGTTGATAATGGGTCAAGCATTAATATGTGTACTACTACACTTCTAAAATAGCTGGGTTATTTAGAGAAAGATACTTATCCAATCTATATAGTTATTAATGACTTTAGAGGCCATGTCTAGAGATCCATTAAGGAGATCATACTTCCATTACATGTTGGACCTACACATGTGGCCACTACATTCTTAATTGTACCTAGTATTGACACATTTGATATGTTATTGGGTAGGCCTTGGATACAATAGCTTTGAGCCATTCCTTCCACCGTAAATAGATGTATTAAATATATACATTCTAATTAGGTGGTTATAATTGAAGGCCTTCTATATGAGTATCCTTTACCTATTCCATATCTAGTTACACAATACTCACCAATTACATCTCCACATACAATTTTCATTATCATGCCTCAGATACTAGTTGATCCACTAGTGTTGATGAGGTCTAATTCTATTGCATTACAATATACACATACTCTCCCACAAATACTCTTATTAGAGAGGCCCCTACATCAACAACATTTTGTGGATTTTAGACATCCTCTCTCTACCCCATTCCTACCTAGATCAGCGTTAGTGAGTTCCTTGAGTATTCAACAAAGAGCATCCACACTAGTTAGACCTCTCATCACTTTCTCAAATAAAGAGATTGTTGAAGATAACTCATATGTATATGCCCTCTTTATACAATTTTACATTGATTATAATCACACTTATAGTGTCATGGTTGACAATGGGTCAAATAATATGTGTAATACTACACTTCTACAACATTTGGGTTATTTAGAGCAGGATATTTCTTTGATCGATATATTTATTCATGACTTTAGTGGCCATGTCTAGATCTCCATTGAAGAGATCATACTTCCATTATAGGTTGGACCTGCATATGTGGCCACCAAATTCTTAGTCGTACCTAGTGCTGACACATTTGATATCATATTGGGTAGGCCTTATATACAATAACTTCAAGCCATTCCCTTTACCATACATAGATGTATTAAGTATATATATGTTAATCAGGTGGTTATAGTTGAGGGCCTTCCATATGAGTATCCTTCACCTATTCCATAGCCAATTTCATAGTACTCACCAGTTACATCTCCACATACAACTTCCATTATCATGCCTCGTATACAAATTGAGCCACCAGTATTAATGAGGTCTACTTATTTTGCATTACCATGTACACATACTCTCCCAAAAATATCCTTATTAGAGATACCCCTATGTCAAAGACATATTATGGATTATAGATATCCTCTCTCTGCCCCATTCCTGCCTAGATCAATGTTAGTGAGTTCCTCGGGTACTCATCAAAGACCATCCATGTTAGTTACAACTTCTTATACCATATGGGTCCCCAAGTGCCCCATAGTTCATAGGCTAGTTCAGTCAATTCTACAAATTCCTAGTCCCACTCCATAGTCAATTTTAAATTTAGATTCTTCAACACATCCACTTTCTAGATCTCAGATACCCACTAACAAATCATGTATGATCGTTCTTCCTTTATATGATATATGACACCTTAATAGTGAGTATCTTGCGAGACTCATTGGTTAGTATGTTCCTCCCTACTCATATATAGTTTCATTTTCATTTTCATTTTTATTATACATAACTCTTATACTCAGAAACATAAAAATAATATAACATGTTAAAAACACAAAAAACATTCAAATATTGCTTATAAAATATAAATTTTAGATTGTATGCATTTTCATGTTTACATTCCTTCTATTTGATAGGTACTACAAATTATATATATGTTAGTGTAATCAATTTTATCATGCATACATGCTTCACTTATTATCTTTGAGTGTTCACAGACTATTACAGGACTCAAGTCCATCTTTCATATTCAGACTTGATACTATTTACCCATGGGGGGCACATACAAAAATACATTAATTCAACATTGATACATTTTCCCATTGGGGGAATCCTATACATAGCCTCCAATTTACAAAATAATATCTTTCTATACTCTATATCACATATTTAACATTATTTATATATTTATATAGATCATCATACACTACACTAATTTTTTGTTGACTACTACTACTCTAGACTCAACTTATGTACATCTTTGCTCCTATACAAATTTATACCACATGTTCATGGATACTTTAATTTCCAGCTTTCCTAGTTTAGATTTGATCATGTCTCTCTATTTATACATCTACTTGAGGCCATTTTAATATGCCATTGTTCTATAGATCCAAGACAGTTCCTTTCACTATATGTATGCTTTGGACATGTGCCCATGTCATTATGTGTGCCTTCTTGATTGTGTATACGAATATTTGAACATGTCCTTCCATGTGGCTCTAAGCCAACTTAGGTTGTTGTTTACATGTGTGGACATTTGAACGTGTCCTTCCATGTCACTTTAATCCAACTTTGGTTGATGTTTACATATGTGGACATTTGAAGATGTCCTTGTATGTATTGATTACTCACACTTCATGACATGTGCCCATGTCCTTTGTATTGTGGTCCCTTGGCCTACTTTGTGTGTCTCATGTGTTTGTATGTGTGTTTTCATGTATGCGTCATGTCCATGACACTTGTTTCTTGCATACTAAATTTTTGATGATACGTAGGATCCCATACATCTCTTTGTCCTTCTTGGGTGCCTTGATGGACATCATGCCCTATCCACCCCAAGTAGTTTACATAGATTATACTCAGATTTGTTATTCATATAGATCTTTCCATTATTATATTTATCTTGACAACCTTGTGAATGTTAGATCTAACATACATCATACATTGCCAACTTATGCTTAATGTATTTAAATTTTGATGTCATGTAATACACATTATATTGGTCTATCACACATTTATCATATAATTTTAGTCTAATACACATGATGCAGAGTTTTTATTTTGAGGATAGTTATTTCACAAGCTCAATAACTCCCTTGAAAAGAGGGGGCATTCACAAGTTTTTTTCATAGAGATTGGACCATTTGAGTGCACTCAAAACACAGTTTTCAACATGCAAACTGTATACACCCTAAATTGGTCAAGCAACCACACATATCATGTATTTTCATATTTTTTTCATAGGAGACTATGATTGGAGAATATGAGCCTTGTTCACATTATCCATGTCTTTGTTTTGCTTGTCTTGGTCTTGTTTCTTGCATGAGTGACCTGTTTGTCTATACCAGAACCTTTTGATCAATCATTACTCATCATCCAAATAGTGTTTCCCATGCCAATCCTATTCCCCTAGGTCTCGATCCTACAGGACAAGAGCACTAAAATTGGACTATAGGGCTGGACCCTAGGGTGTCCCATTTTTGGCACTCCTATCCCTTTGCATTTTGAGTCCCAATGGTCATTTATCTTCATTCAAGAGGTCATAAAGCCTTCTTATCCCATCTCTTAAGTTTAATTAGTCTTTTGAATATTGGCTAATGTGAATAAAGCTCCCAAATTTAGAATAAAGAGTCTCCTATATAAAGGACTTCACACGGCATTTTATATCTAACACTTACTACTTTGGCATACTAAATAATTAAAAACAGTCAATAATATAGCTCAAAATTTTGCATCACACATAGATTTGCACGCTTGATCAAGGAAGGGCCTAGGAAAAAATTCATTCTTGCATCTACCGTGCACATTGATTATACACGTTCCCTAAGAGAGAACTAATTTTGATCTGAGACCCTAGTTTGAGGGTTGATGTAGGTAGTGATTAGGATAATAAGGGTTCTAGATTGTGTGATCATACTTCCCCTAGCCCATCTTTTCTCGCTTTTACTTTTGATATATCTTTTATTTCATGTGCATGGTAGACCTAAGATTTGAAGATTAAATAGCACTATAATGATTTTTATCAACATTCAACACTCAATATTTCACATACAGTCTCATACAGGGGCAATGCAAAGAACCCAAAAAAATTAGGTCTCTATGACTAGTTTGGATAATAGCAGTAGGAGTAGACAACAACACCAGACCCTAGGGTGTCCTATTTTTGGTAGTCCTATCCTTTCACCAAATTAAAGATAGATTTTAATTTACAACACTGTCTTAGTCTTGCACAACTAGTTTCAGACCTTGTAACAACCATCAACCTATTTTTCTAGATAAGTCATTTCTCTTCTTCATGTAATTCACTTGATTAAATTGATATAAATCTACATTTTATTGTATCTAATTATATTTTATCACTTAATCTAGACCCTTTATTGTTTAGGAACTAAACCCTAGTTTGACAAAAATAATAGAAGATTTGGTGAACTTGACTTACTTTGAACAAATCTAAAACCCTAGGTACCCCTAGGATTTTTCATTTAAAATTTTGTGCAAAATTTCAATTTCATAATTCTAATTTTTGTAAATTTATTGTCTTTAAAATTATTTTTATTTTATTTTAGAATTTAAATTATTGAAATAATTTCAAATTTCTAAAACTCCAACCTTAAACCCTAGATTTCCAAATGAGGCCCTCAAATCCCAAGCCTTCCTCCCTTATAATTTTTAGATAATTTTTTTGGATTTTTTACAAATTATTTGGAGTGTCAAAAATAATTTCAAAATATCTATTTTAATAGTTATTTTTTCATTTATTTTATTAATAGTAATTTTCCATATTCTCTTTGGTTAAAGCAATAAAGTGTCCACTAAGGCACTTCTTCCCTCTCATCCTATAAATAAATTTATAAATTTTTCTCATAATTATGACAATGAAAGGACAAATTTACAAAATTTCACATTAGCCAAAAATGTGGAAAATGATTTTTATTTAAAATTAAGACAATTACTATTGTTGTAACAAGAAATATGATGATGCACATGAAAGTGATAGTGAATAAAAATTAGATGCATCTTCTTCTCTTAAACCTATCTCTTTCCTTCCCTCTTCTAAAGAAAATATTTTTGATAAATTGGAAAGTTACTTTTCACCTCATTCTCAGAACTTAGCCAAAATATGCATAAGGAATGACACACAATCCAATAAACAAGTGAAAACAATGCACCAATGATAAAAACCATGATAATAATGTTGACAGATGAATATATATGGAGTAAATAATAATGCGCAAGGAATCACCCAATGAACACACATAGACTGAATCAAGGCACAATAAGAAAGCAAACAAATAGGAGAAAAAATAACAAAATTAAAATAAAGAGAAGAAAATGAAACAAATAACAAACAATGACTAATCACAATGTTAGTGAAAACAAAGAACAAAGAAGATGACAAACAATGCCCCTAGGATATAGGAGACAACTAAACAAACAAACAAAAATGGGGGAATAGAAGAAAAGGAAGGGGGTGAGAGGATTTTACAAGGTTACCATGGAGAACCTTATAGGGTTCCATTATGTGTAAGACTCCCCAAGTGGATTTTTAATGTAGCACGTGATGGTAGGCATCATGATATAAAACACCATGATAATGTAGGTGAACTATGTATAAGAACTGACTCCCAATCTAAGAAGTAATTGAAAACAATCCACAAATGATAAAAACCATGATAATAATGTTGACATATGAATATGGATGGACTCAAGAATAATGTGCAAGGAATCACCCATTGAACACATATAGACTGAGTCAAGGCACAACAGGGAAAGTAAACAAATAGGTAAACAAACACACAAATATTTAAACAAACAAACACAAAGAAAAATGTGAAAAATTAATTAAAAACATCCTAACAATGGATTCGCCCCAATAGGGTAGATTGAGGATAACAAACTAGGCTAAAATAGGACAAATGTTTTTGGAATTTTGAGGTATCTTAACTCGTTAGAGATTGACAAGATACCACTCACAAAATGGCAAGATCATTGGCTGAGGTTGGTCATTAAATAGTGCAAGTATATGGAAAAGAGGGACTGAGCTGACCTCAATGTGAATCGATCATGACCTACATATTCACATTAGGACCTCATGTCACAGTAATTCCATCAACACAAAAGGCGGTGAGACTCAACCCAATAATAAAAAGTTCTCAAACTGAGGCAAATGGCTAGGAAAATGAGAATAGTAATAGCAAAGTGATGTGGTAATGTATGGTAAATATGTTATTCATAATTTTCCCATAGGCAATTATAATTATTAAAAAATGACATAGGTCGATGATACTAATTTTCCCATTGGTAGTTATAATGTGGAATACTAATTTACCATAGAAGGTTATAATCAGTGGCACTAGTCAGGCGTAAATGAAAGATAACTTACTAGATCCATTGTCTTACTACTTTCATAGACTGCCCTTTAAACACATAATTATGAAAATGATGAAACTGGATTGGAATCCCCTCACAAAAGGTGCAGGATGAACCAAGATCAAAAGGGTTAGGAAGGGTAGCTAAAAACAAGCTTTGGTCTAATAAGGACAATATGATAGCATGGTATATGGTATGGCATTTTTCAAGGATGGTTATGATATGATAATTGGATATAATGGTAAGAGGGTTGGCCCAAGTGATTATCTAAGGTAAATGACAGGGTATGAAATAATGACAAGGTGAATGACAAAAAGAAAATGACCAAGTAAATGGCAAATGATAACGGTAAGGTAAATGTTTTTAGCCAAGGTAAATGATTATGGCATGGTAAATTTTTTTGGCCATGGTAAATGATTATGTTTTTCCTATTGATGTGGAGATGCATGTCCTGATCAACATATGATACAACTAGAATAATCAATCATGTAAATTTCTAGACCATGCCTCTTCTGAATAGTTACTTTTGTAAGAACTTGCTGCATATTTGGACTCCAAGAATGTTGTTGTGATCTTCATTAGTTGTTGATTATGTTTCCTTTAAATTTTAAGACAAGATATATTTTTAGCCTCTACAAAGGAAAGTGTGTCCATGGATGATAAATATGGATAAATATTGGATGATAGATTTGATTTGGAAATGTAAAGGTGGATGATAATGAAATGTATAATAGTTGGAAAACAATTAAAGATTAGGGTTTTTAGGCACACACAATGTTATTGATTTTAGATTCGACATAAATTTGGATGTGGCACGGCTGAAGACTTCTAAATATTCTCTCAATAGGACCATCATACTTTTCTATTATTTGGGCTTGAGAGTAGCTACCATCTAATTATGCTATAGATTGGAAGTTTTATTAATGTTATCTTTGATAATGTTTTCATCAAGTAATGAATAAGTATTATGTTTAGTTATTGGTGCTTCAAAAAGGTTTTCACCAATGAAGTTGTCTTGATTATCCCATAGCACCTCCAAAAAGGTTTCACTAAGGATTGTTGACTTTTGACTTTGATTATAATCTAGCGCCTCTGAAAAGGTTTCACTAGAGGATGTTGAGTTTGAACTTTGATTACCCCTAAGACCTCCAAAAAGGTTTAATTAGGAGATGGTCCTTCCTTTGCATGAATGTGATCTTGACCACCCTAATTTTCTACAATTAATATGTCACCATGGATGTAGTTCAATATAGTGTGATTCTATCGGTCTTAATTGTCACTTGTGGGAGGTGGAGGGTCAATATACTGGCTAGGTTGGTTGGTGGTAATGGCATGTGAAACAGTAATGGAATGGAAAAAGGAATCACAATCCTCATAGAAGATACTAAGAGAACTTGTGTATAAGGTAAAGTAATCATCCTCAAAATTTTAGAAGGATCATAAATATATACAAATTGATCTGCGAGGCATGCATAACCAATATTATAATAACCATGAACATATTCTACTTTTGAAGTTGAGTTTGATTCAAAGGACTCTGAATTGATGTTGAAACTGGCATTGATTTTGTTTTTGATGCTAAATCTGATGTTGGTTCAAAAATAAAACCTAGCTTCAATGTTGATTATTCATTTGGTGTGGATGCTACTATAATAATGTCTTGTTGAATGTTTGGTATAGGACAAGTAACAACATGTGATGGAATAATGGACTCTACAAAGACTAGTTTTTCAAAGCAAGACTCCTCTATGAGAGGAAAAAATTAAAGAGATAACTCCTCATTAAAAATAGGTATCTGATTGAGATAATGATTTGCTCAAAGACAATTATAATCATTAAAAAGTGACTCAACAAAGACTAGCTTGTTAGAGTGAGACTCCTCAACAACAGGTAAAGGATCAAAAGGCTATTCATCACAAGTTGATTCATTACAAATAGGTGTTTCAAAAAAAACATCATGGATTGGTTGGTTCTCTTGGCCTTAGCTTACAATCAGTTGTAAAATACCAATTTTTGACACATTTTGGTCTATGAATGATTTTCTTGGTTGGATAGGTATTGATTGGCTTGGTTGGGGGTAGATGACTAGCATGGGTTTTTTAAAGTGGGGTATGGTTTGCAATGGGTAAATAATGGTCAAAATTTGGATAATGATAGGCTTAACAAAGACTGATTTATGCCCTAGGATGGTAACTATGAATCATCTAGTTGTGCTTGCACAACATTTTTGAGATAATGAGATATCATACTTGGAAGGGCCTAGAATGGTAATGGTAAAGCATTGCAAAGCTTGGTTTCTATCATGATCCAAAAAATAAGGGTTTGGTATGGAAATTGTAGGGCATTTTGGAGCTTGAATGTTCACACAAACCAAAGGAGAAGGTCCTAGTAAATAAATGGTAGGGAATTGTAAATCTTGGTTGCTTGCACAAGCCAAAGGACAAGGTCCTGGTATAGAAATGGTAGGGATTTGTGAAGCATGGTTTCTATTGTGAGCCAAAGGAAGAGGTCCTAGAATGGTAATCCTTAGACGTTGTGGATCTTGGTGGTTGGCATAATTTGAAGGAAGGTTAATGGTATAGGGTTTTCTAGATCTTTTTACCAATGTTTTTATAATTTTCAAAGTATCTCAACTTGAGAGAGAATGACGAGATACTAAATGGTCCAAGCTCATAAAATGATGAGAGAATTTAAACTTCAAATTTCTCACAAAATAATGAGAGAGTGGTAAAAGGTGACTGAGCTGACCTCAACATGAATCAAGTGTTTCCTACATAGTCCTATGATGGGACCTCAAGTCACTATAGTTTCACCTTATAGCGGAGGAATCTAACTAGGTAGAAACAAATTCATAAATTAGATAAAGTAGGCAAATGGCACAATATGACATAGGAATGGTAGGGTGTTACTTGAAGGCATGATAAACAATGTTGTTTCTAATTTGCCTATAAGAATTTATAATTAATAAATAATGACATAGGTCAATGATACTAATTTGCCCATAGGCAGTTATAAATAGTAGCATGACAGTGAGACACTAATTTTACCAAAGATGGTTACAATTAGGCCCACTTGGTATAAAATGGAGTAAGAAATGAAGGATGCAACTGCCAACTATTTTCATACTAATCCAAAATATGACCTCTATCTATAATACTGAAGCAACTACTAAAACTTGGTCTAAATCTTCATGCTGAAAGTGGTCATGGAACCAATTAAACAAAACCAAGGTCAAAGGGATTGGGAAGGAATGGTGAAAATAACTTGGCCAAGGCATGGTAGAATGGTAAAGTGATAGAATGGTCTGGTATAAAAAATAATGTTGATATTATGGTACAACTAAAATGGGCCTCATAAATAATGTTGAAGGTCTCTTAATCAAAGTAATGATTGAGGTGTATAATGTTCATCAGCGCATCAAGTTCATCTTTTTCTGGTGTAGTGAGCTTGTATACTCTAGTGCCATAGTTTGCAACAATTGTGAATGGACCTATTCAATTTGGTTCAAATTTTCCCTTGTGCATGCTCAATTGTGGTATTCTATTGGTTTTGTTTAAGGACAAGATCACCAAGTTCAAATTCTATATGTTTAATTCATTGATTATAGTGGCCACAAAGTCAGTTTTGGTATGCCTCAAGGTTATTGACTACAGTGATGCATTTTCATCAAGTAACTCCAACTCTTGTAGGCAATCAACTTGATAAGCTTCATCATCTAGGACATACTTCAAAGAGATGTGCAAATAAGGTAACTCGACCTCAATGGGAAGAATGGCCTTAGTGCCATAAATAAGTGAATATGGAGTGGCTCTCATTAGAGTATGGTAATTAGTATGGTATGCCCAGAGGACATGGAATATTTAGAGGTGTCAATTGCAGTTGGCATCATTGATAATATTTTTAAGGATGTTGATAATGGTTTTATTGGATGCTTCTGCCTGGCTATTACCTTATGGGTAATAGGTGATAGAAAAATGTTGAGTAATTTTTTACTTAGCACACAATAATTTGACATCCTTATTCTTGAATGATTTTCCATTATCAGATATAATTTTGGATGGGATACCATAGTAGAAAATTAAATTATTAAAGCTGATTTTGGAAATTTGCTTTCCAACCATGTAAATGAGGGGTATATCTTCAACCCACTTAATGAAATATACACTAGAAGTAATGATGTGTTTATGGCCATTAGATGAGGTGGGGTTTATCTTCCCAATGATATTAAGGCCCTATGTGGCAAATGGCCATGGAGTAAGCATTGGTTTCAAAGTATTAGCTAGGGCATAAATTAGATCGACATGCCTCTAACATTTATCACACTTTTTAACATATATAATTGCATCTGCAACCATTATTGGCCAATAATACCCTATACATAGGAGATTTTTGGCTAGGATGCCCATGTTTGTGTGGGCTCCACATAATCCTTTGTGAACTTATTGTAATGCTAATGTTGAGTCTACTAAGGTTAAACAATGAAGTAGAGTTCCATTAAAACTATGATGGTAAAGAGTTGGTTCGAGTAAGGTATAACATGTGACATGGTGGATAAAGACCTTAGATTGTTTACGAGATAATTATAGTGGCATAATGTGGTCATGAAGATAGGCATAAAGTTTTAAATACCATATAGAGTTGGGACTAATAATATCATAGATCATTATGATGGTTGAAGGTTCATGAGCTAGCGCTAACAAATTTTCAACAAGGAATTGGTATCCTTTTGCCATGTCAATATGACAAATCAAAGATCCAATGATGGCCATATCATCTATTGTTCTATTATTAGCCCTTGGTATATGTTCAAATTATATGTTGGAAATCTACTATTTGAGAGTGTTGACCATGGCCTTGTATGGCACTAGCTTGTCATCCTTGGTTTGAAAGTGATATGTAACTTGATTGATGACTATCTGAGAATCACCATAAACCTTTGATGTTACATATTCCATTGTACTACCTGATGAAGTCCTATAATGAGTGATTTGTATTCAACCATGTTGTTAGTATAAGGGAAACTGATCTGAAATGACTTGGGTATAAGACCCTAATGTGGAGTAAGAAACAAAATCCCCACCCCCGATCCATGTGTAGTGAATGATCCATCAAAATACAACTTGTAGTGCTGCTCCTCAAGAGGTATTTCAATTATGGTCCTAATGGACTCATCTGGGAATAAGAATGTGAGAGGTTTTATGTCAGCTATGGGAGCTTTAGTAATCTTATCTGTAATTACTTATCCCTTGATGGCTTTCTGGTTAATGTATTCTATCTTAAACTCACTCAAAAACATGATGTATTTGGCCATGCGGCCTTATAAATTTGTTTAAGATAGTAGGTAATTGAGCAGATCTACTTTTGAAATGACCATGGTCTTCTTATTTAACATGTAATGTCATAGTTTTAGAGCTACAAAAATCAGAAGTAAACATGATTTTTCAATGGGAGTATATTTGTGTTCATATGCAACCATTGTATGGCTTGGATAATACACAACATGTTCTTTTCCATTATCATCATGTTGAGCTAGAAGTGCCTCTAGGGATTTTTTTATGGTAGATATATATAGTAATAATAGCTTTCCTAGCATAGGAGGCAACAAAATAGGCAAATTTATAGGATAGTCATTTAATTATTGAAAAGTTTGTTAGCAATTTTCATCCCAATGAAAAGTGATATCCTTCTTCAATAAGTGTTTGAATGGGTAGCATATGTCATCCAATTGAGATATGAAGTGTCTTATAGATTGAAATCTACCCTATAAACTATGGAGCTAATTCAAATTAGATGATGGTGACATCTCGATAATGGATCTTACTTTGGCTAGATCAACTTCAATGCCTCTACACGACACAATGAAGCCAAGAAATTTGTCGAAAGTAACTTCAAAAATGCACTTATTAGGATTAAGTCTGAGGTTATATTCATGTAGTCTCTCAAATATTCTTTTTAGTATTGCTAGATGATCGATCCTGGTCTTTGATTTTACTAGTATGTCATCGACATAGTCTTCAATAATGCCATGCATCATATCATGAAGAATGATAGTCATGGTTCTTTGGTATGTGGCCCTAGTTTTTTTTAGACCAAATGGAATAACATGATAACAAAATATTCCCCATTGAGTGGTGAATGTTATTTTATGTTGGTCTTCTAGTGTAATCTAGATCCAGTTGTATCCCAAAAATACATCTATTAGTGAAAGCATTTCTTACCCAGCTGTGGAGTCGATAATCATGTCAATATTTGGGAGAGAAAAGTCATCTTTAGGGTAGGCCTTGTTTATATCTCTAAAATCAGTGTAAATTTATATTCCTTTTGGATTATTACTAACTGGTATAACATTCAAGATACACTCTAAGTAGTCAATCGATCTAATACATCTCCCATCCCCCGTTAGTGATAAGTTCATGAAAACTAGGTTTCTAGTCTAAATTTTTGATTAGAAAATATAAATGGTCCCAATATACCTTATGGTATTTGGATGATTTATAATATTCACATCAATGTTGAGTATTATCATTGATGTTGATGGTACATCTTGTATGAAATTATTGTCATTGAGAGATTGTGTGTAGTTGGCAGTGTGTTGATATGATAAAGGGCATTGATGGAGTGTTGTCATTGAAGGGTGTTATCATGAAAGATAATTTGAATTCAAAAGAGAGAATACAAATGAAACTAATGTCTTATGGTTTCATTAAGGTATAGGTCTTTGAGTAGCTTAAACCTAATCATGACATGAAATGACATTTTAAAAAGGTATGAACATAGTGGCTTGGTGAGATAAGTGCATGTAGGCATGAGTGGTTGTATGAGGTTGATTAAGCATGTATGAGAGACATTGGATCACTCATGAGAGCCTCAGGGTGATACTATAGGGGTAGGACCTTCAGACTAAGTCTACACCTAGACCACTCCTAGACCCTGTTTGGAATAATGAGGTATCATGATATAGTGTCAAGGCATTTCGAGGGTGTATGGTAGTGTTTAAACATGAGAGAGGTTTCTTTAGTATGTGAGTGAGGTGGAGAGTGCATTTAAAGAGGCATGAAGGTCAATTTTAAGGCCTAATGTGGTTTGCAGGTCAAGGTCTAAAAGAGCAAAGAGAGAGATTATGGCCTAATGAGGGGTTATGATCATATTTCAAGGTGTTTGAGCTCATGTAAGCATTATAAAATTTTAGGCATGTTGTTTCAATTTTTTTCATGTATTTTGAAGTAATATTTTTAAGGATAAGTCATGAAAAGTTGTTTTGAGGTCTCTTGAGTGCTCAAAATGAAGGGTTCTCAACCCAAGAAGGAATTATTGTGCTCATTAGATCATCAAACCTTTTCATGAGAACCTAAGATATTTATGGTATATGGGGAATGGTATAAAATCAAAATTATATGTATTTGTTTTTAGATTTAGGGGCTATGCTTTATGAATGATTGTTAAGAATGAAAACATGTTTAAACACTCTTAGAACCCTAATAAGGACCTAATGTTGAAGATGTTGATCAAAAGTTCCCATAATGGATTGGTATTCTTAGATAAGTTATTTTAGTTTGTATTCAACTCTCCTAGGCACCTCCATGTGTGATTGAGTTATCAGGTGTGTGAGTAGACCCTACAGGAAAGTGTTAGTTTCTTAGAGATTTATTATAGCAGTTAAATTTGACCAAGTCAAATTATGCAAATGGATGGAGGATGAAGCTTGAGACTCATGCTTCATGTCCATGAATATTTTTGGAAGGGTTATATCCCTCAATCATGTTAAACTGGTCATCTATGTTAGCTAGTCACTAACAAGCCAAATGATACAAATAGTGAAAACCCCATGCAACGGTGAGAAGATGAATAAGAATGTGTTATCATGATAGAGAGATGAAACCAGGTACATGCAGTTGTCTTTTAGGATTGGTATGTCCTATTGATGCTTCATATAAATCTTAGAATTTATATTTAGTGGTGAAAATGATGAAGCCAAAATGGCTTATCTGACTCAATGAGGTCTATGTGTAGCGAGGACAACAAATTGGTCTTTAAAACCAATAATTGCCACTAGACCATATGATGTTTATATTTTAAGATTATTTGGATATGTCAGAGGTTCATATACATTCATAATAATTCATTGAAAATGTCTATACATGTGTTGTATGTCTGAGCCACAATGACTGGTCTTTGAGGAAAAGTGGCAGTTCTAAGTGGGCTATTTGTATAGAAGTGTTTGAGTCCTTTTGACCTGAGTTGTGAAGTCTAAAGTGCATGGTGATGTTTTTAAGGTCATCATGTTTCTATTCATTTTATTTATTTTCATTTTTGTGTGACTAAAATTTGTACATGCTTCAATTTTGTTCAGTAAACTTTTTATAGGTTTACAAGCCTAATTGTGAACAGTGCTACTACGAGTGTTCAGGAAGGGGTTGGTGATAAAAAGTGTTATGTACATAAGAATATGTTCATTAGGGTCTATTTTATAAATTTATGAAATTAAATAATTCATCAATGAAATTAAATTATTTCAGGAAGAATATAAGGTAATGTGTTGCTAAGAAGACCTATAAGGTCTCCATAAGGCCTAAAGAAGGATAAGGGCTAATGAAGGTGTGGCTGACTGTTTTAAAAATTGATTATTATTTTTAAATTTTACTAAGATGTTTTATAAGGGTGATCCAAGTTATTAAATGTTTTTAGTTGACAAATAGGTGTGTTAGTATGAGCCTCATATAAGAATAAGGCCTTTGAGGCCTAATTGACAAGTTAAATAATGAATGAGTACTAGTGAAGGAAATAACACTTTAAAAAGCCAAAGGAGGTCTTTGAGACCATCATAGGGGTGAATATAAACTATCATTACTATATAACATGGGTACTTTAGATGAATATCATGATCATATGACCTAATCTGTCTTGAAGAGAACTAGTTGAGCGAAGAAGTCTAGAAGACAATTTGAGAGGGATAGGAGAGTGAGAAGAATAAAAGAAGGTGATCATCATCTATTGTGTGAGAAATAATATTTTATTAAGGTGATAAAAAAATTTAGGTGGATAATTTGGTGTTGAACCATTTAGGGGGTTGGTGCCTCCTTGTAGGTTGGTGCTTGCTAAAGCCTAGTTGAGTGGGTGCTTGAGTAGTTGGGTTTGGTTGTCCATGTTGAGTTGGTGTTTCAATAAAGATTGGTTTTTGTCTTATAAGGATATATTCCATTTGAATAGATCAGTGGGTTTTCTTCCCCTTGAGGGTTTTTCACATATTTAATGTGTTTCATGATCTTGTATGGTTGCATATGCTTTGCTAGATGTTCATATTTATATGAATGGTTCATGTATGCTTAAGTGGAATTAAATGAATGTTTTAAATATATTTATTCACCTGATCCCCCCTCTCACCCACCCTACCCCCTTCTTAGTGATTTTGCTTCCAATAATTGGTAACAGAGCATGGTCCTTTGATTCAAGTCTAACATCTTGATGGTGATCCTAAGAAGCACAAGATTTTTAGTTATCAAAAAGAAGAAGACAACATGTATGATGAAAAATTATACTATGATAGTGAATAAGGAGAATATTAAGTAGACCTTGAAGATGAGCTCATAACATCCCTTCATGATTTGAAGCATCAAAATAAGACTATTTAGGATCATAGGAATTAGTTAAAAGGTGTCAATATAAATTTATATCAAGAGAAGTTGAGTATGACTAGTTGAAAACAAAACTAGATTCCTTGAAGGTTGAGCATGAGTAGCTCATAGACAAGATGAGCAAGTTTGAGAAAAATCATGAGAAGTCAAAACAAGTCAATATTACCAACATGAAAAGACCAATCAGGAAACATAATGCAATAAGGGATAAGTTATCATGGGACCATGGGAAAAGGAGTGATCAATCAAGAGGTAACTAGAAAAAATTTATTTTCTACATCTATCATAATATGGGACACATTACAATATTTTGTTCTTATAGAGTTAAAAGTACCTCAAAATTCAACAAGATATATGAATCTGATATCATGCATAAGAAGATTCAAACATTGGTATGGAGGCCAAAACAAGTTAGGATTGATCATATTGAGCCCAAGAGACAAGATGGACTATTTGCTAAGAAGGAATAAAAGATTGAGGAGGATTTTATGCTAGCTCAGACTGCCTTTCCAATTCAATATAAAGGCATGAAATGGTATATAGATAGTTGTTTCTCAAGCCACATGACATGAGACAAAAATAAGTCCATCTCATTGAAGAAGAATGTTGTAGGAACAATGAGATTTGAAGACAACACAATTTCTAATATAGTTGGCAAGGGTATCTTGATTTTGGAAAATGGGAAGACCAAGACATAAAATGTGTTGTATGTGTAAGGCTTGAAAAATAACCTACTTAATGTAAGTCAAATTTGCAATCAATGACACACACTAACCTTTCATGATAGAGGGTGTGAGATAAGGAGAGCTAAATAAAGAAGGCTAATTGCCAATGCTAAGAGAACTAAGAACAATCTATATGTTTTGAATACGATGAAGAAGTAGATATACTTTATGATAAATATGGATGAAATTTGGCTATGGCACAAAAGGTTAGGTCACCCAAAATTTGACAATCTAGTCAAGATAATCACTAAGAAGTCTATGAAGAACATGCCTAAGATCACCAAACCCATAAACATACTTTGTAATGCATGTCAACATGGTAAGCAGACTAGAAGAAGGTTCAAGTCCAATGAGTTATCTACTAAAATACTCTTAGAGTTAATACACACTGATCTCTATGGGCCTACAATAATTCAAAGTATTCAAGGAGATAGCTACTTCATGTTACTCATAGATGACTACATAAGAATGACTTGGGCAACATTCTTGAAAGAAAAGTTAGAAGCTCTTGATAAGTTCAAGGAATTCAAGGCTCTTGTTGAGAATGTGAAGAATGGGAAGATCAAGTGCCTAAGATATGACTAGGAGGAGATTTTTGTTTCAATGAGTTTGATTACTTCTGTGAGGTTATTGAAATAAAGAGATAGTTCTCAGCAGCTAAGACATCTCAACATAATGGGGTAGTGGAAAGAAAGAATAGGATAGTTCAAGAGATGGATAGAACTATGTTAAATGAGTCTCTATTATCTTATGAGTATTGGAGAGATGCAGTAAGCAATGTAGTCTACATTTTTAATAAATTACATATAAGGACCAATGGCAACAAGACTCTTTATGAACTATGGAAAGGCAAACCTGTTAATGTGGAACACTTTAGAGTATTTTTGAGCAAATGTTTCATCAAAAGAGATGATGAAGACTTAGTAAAGTTTGATTCCAGATCTGATGAAGGTATATTCTTAGGATACTCATCAATGACCTCAGTCTATAGATTTTATTACCTGAGGTTATAAAAGATAGTAGAAAGCACCGATGTGAAGATTAATGAGACAAGGAAATCATACTCATAGTCAAAGGATATTTTAGAGAATCCAGACTTTAATAATGAAGAGGAAACTATATAAGTTGATGAGGAAGAAGAATTTGAGGAGAGACAAGACTCAAAATTCCCTTCAATATAGATTCAAAGAGATCATCTTGAATCTCAAATCATTGGCAACAAGAATGTAGGTATGCAAACAAACTACAAGTAATCTAAATCAAGATAATGTTTCTCTATTATCTAATATTGAACCTAATAATCTTATAGAGATAAGAAAAGACAAATTTTGGATAGGTGTTATGAAGGAGGAGTTACACCATATATATAATAATGAGACTTGGGAACTAATTCATAGGCCTAAAGACAAGAATGTCATTGGCTAAAAATGGGTGTTTAAAAACAAGTTCAATGAAGATAGAGAAGTCACTAGGAACAAGGATAGATTGGTATGCAATGGATATGCACAAGTTGAAGGGGTAGAATTTAAGGACACCTTTTCACCAATAACAAGATTAGAGGCCTTCAGATTGTTTGTAGCATATGTAGGATTCAATGGGTTCAAGGTATACTAGATGGATGTCAAATCTAACTTTTTGAATGGGAATTTAGAAGAGGAGGTGTACATAAAGAAACCTGAGGGGTTCTCACTATTAAGTGATAAGGATTATGTTTGAAGATTGAAAAAGGTTCTTTATGGTCTAAATCAAGCTCCTAGAGTTTGATATACCAGGTTGGATAGGTATCTATCAGATCAAAGATTTAAAAAAGGTTTTGCAGATAGTAATCTATACATAAAGTTAGAAGATGACCATCATTAGATAGTAGTTGTCTATGTGTATGACATCATCTTTAGTATAAATAATGAAAACATGACCAAGGTCTTTGTAGAGGTGATGAAGAAAGAGTTCTCCAAGTTCTCCATGTTGGGAGAACTATCATTCTTTATTAGGTTGCAAATCACTCAATCTGAAAAAGGCATATTCATTTCACAAGCCAAGTGTTTAAGAGAGATGTTGAAGAAGTTTGAGATGGATTATTTCAAGGCAATTAGTACACTTATGATCATAGGTTGTGAGTTGAGCAAGGAAGATGATTCTCCAAAGGTCAATCAAATGTCATATATGTCAATTATTGAAAGTTTACTATACACCACTACCTCTAGACCTAGCATAATGCAAGCAGTAGGTCTTGTGGGAAGGTTTCAAGCAAATACAAAGGAAAATCATCTACAAGTAATCAAAAGGATACTCAGGTATATCAAGAGAACTATGGAGTATGGGTTGTGGTATCCAAAGAGCAGGGAGTTCAATTTGACAACCTATACAAGTATAGACTAGATAAAAAGTATAGATGATAGGAAGAGTACCAGTAGAGGTCCCTATTGCTCAATAGCCTACCATCTCTTCCTCCTTCAAAAAAGGTGGTCACGCTTTCTTAATGTTGGTTATTAATCTTTTGATCTTATATTTTTGATGTCACAACAATTATATTTATTTCACTGTGGTTTTGTTTCCAAAAAAAAATTATCCAATAAATTTTCACTATTATTACATGATGTGGCCTAGATTTGATCTTTCATTCCCAGCAAGTAAATAGAGGGCACTACTTCCCATGGTCAATGATGTCATCTTACCTTAAGAATAAAATAATTTGTAACAATCTCCCATAAATGTGGGGAATGTATTTGAAGGTATTGACAATAACTAATATTCATTATTCTATTTTCAATCATTTTGTAAAGATTCAAAACCATATATACACCATTATATTTTTCATGGGTTAGTCAAATCATCTTGAAAATGATTTTTTGGCCCATTTTTCGAAGACAAAATTTTTCCACTACTACTTAGTAGAGTCTACCTGGAGCTGACTGTGACCGTGACCATGCCACGATAAAAATAAAAAGTCTACCTAGAACTAACCGTGACCATGATGCCTATAATATAAATTGCTTTTACAATCTTTGATAATTGCATACCTACTAATGACTCCCAACCACATTAAATTCTAAGGTGAGGTAACCCAACATTATTCCTAAATTTTGAACTCTGTGGGGTCTAATCTGTTGTATGATCAAGCCATGCTCTCACCAAATTTTACGTCGGTGGGGTTTCTTTATTTTGTCTAGAGGACATAATGTCAAAATGATTGGGCCTAATTGTTAGGTTGTGGAGTTAAAAGCTTCACCAGGTTGCGAATAGGAGGAGTTGCTGAAGTGTCACAGACACCAGCGTCGGTCAGGCCAACCAACGTCGGCAAGATTAGACAGGAAGAGCAATCGATGTCGGTCAGGGATCGGCTAGCGTCGGTCATCTCCAGGAAGACAGGGACTGATGTCGGTCCCCTGTGTGGTTCAGAACTACCAGTTTCATGAAAAGTTAGTTAACGAACCGAGTGGTTGCATGTTAAGAGCCAATTTTAGACTAAAAACTGTGGATCTAATTATTGTAATTAGGGTCTAATTATTGTATGCATGAGATCTATATAATAGACTCACAGGCTGTATTGTAAAAGTGTGCTAGAGAGTAAGAGAGCAGAAATTAGCTCCTTCAGAGAGAAGAGAGCATGGTGTGTTCCTCCTAGTTCCAAAGGGGTGCTGAGTGTGTATGATCAGGGAGAGTTGCAGGTTGTGCAAGTTCTACTAGAAGATCCACCGGGGTACTGGTTGAAGAATCATAAGGACTTGGTGAGGCAAGGACAAGGGTTCTTCAGGGTGTAGAGATATCTACAGGGTAAGTAAGGTCTGTTGATTTGTAGGTGGCAGCAAGGAAAGGGAGATCTACTTGGAGTACAGTTGTGTACTTGATGTACTGGCAACATTGTTACTGACTGGTGGAGGTGAACAACAACTCTGTATTTGAGTTGTGTGTTGGGACCGTAAGAGAGAGAGGGAAGAAGTCCTTGAGGTGTGGCAAGCCTTAGAGGTGGAAGAAGTGGCATCTTCTTTATTGTATTTTCTTTTGAGTGATTATTAATACAATTGTGTATTGTCTCTCATATCCTTTGTTGTTTCATATTTCTAGTTACTTATCATTCTGGTTAAATTCAGTGTTTAGTTGCTAATACAAGAGGTAATCATATATACTCTTATTGAGGAGCAAGATCCTGACAATTGGTATCAGAGCTTTTGGTTGGGTTGACTAACAAGTGGTTCAGATCTAGTTAGTGTTTGTTGATTACAGGTTACTCACAGGGGTTTTTGATTGAGTGGGAGTATAGCAATGGCAGAAGAAAGTAAGCTATGAATGGAGAAATTGAATAGCATGAACGGTCTGATTGATGGAAAGAAACAACAGGTAAAGGAAGATTGTTGGTCGGTAGAAGATCAACGTGTAGAAGCAGATGTTGCAGGTGTTGTTGCATAGGTTACTCTGGATAAAGTAGAATCTTGGTTTATAGATTCTTTTTCCTCTTTCCATGCAGCCCGAAATAGAGCATCTTTTCATGGGTATGTCTTTGGAGACTTTGGAGAGATTTATTTAGGGGTTGGTGAGCCTTGTCAGATTGTTGGCAAAGGGGAAGTGAAGCTGAAATTGCAAACGGGTAACACACAGGTGTTGAAGAAGGTCATGCAGGTTCCAGTCTTGGAGATGAGTCTAATTTCTTCGAGAAAGTTGGGTGATGAGAGATGCATAGTAACTCTCACAGCGGATGCACTTGAATTAGACGGTGGTAAGAAAGTAGGTATCATTTATCTATCTACATATATTACCAATTCACCTTCTGTTGCAGAGATGTGGCTTTGTAGGCTTGGTCACATATGTAGGAGGGGAATGCATGTTCTTAAGCGAAAGACAGATATCTTTGATAAACTTAAGAACTGGGAAGCCTTGGTGTTCATGGAGGAGATGACGGACAGAGATCAGCTGAGGGGACTAAATTATTCTGAGTAGGGCTATGTTAATTTGAACAAGGTTTTGACCCAAAAGGAGCTCGCAGGTAAAAAGTCATCACTCACAGGCGAACACAAGTACCGACATCGGTCAGGAGGAACTGACATTGAACAAATAGGCACCGACGTTGGTCATGTGCAGATTAGCAGAGCCAGTGGTGTCGGGTAGTAGGAACTGATGTCGATCATACAGGAACCGACGTCGACAAGAGGTACACTGGCATCGGTCAGGAAACTGACATCGACAGACAGGGTTAGTTGCAGGGAATCGACGTTGGTCGGGTGCATATTGGGAGACGACCGAGATCAGTCACTGGAACGGATATTGGGCGGACAGCAAGCTGTCAAGGAGTCTCAAATGCCCATATGGAGGACTGAAATGGTAAGTGGACCTCATATTCATTGTTCACCTTCTTACTAGTTGCTTACTGATGGTCGAGAACTAGGAAGATGTGAAGAGGCAATGCAGGTAGAATCCAAAAACAGTGGGAGCTTGGCATGGATGAGGAGTGTGAGTCCTTAGAGAAGAACCAAACAAGAGTTTGTTGGTGGAGTTGTCAGCTGGAAGAAAGCACTGAAAGATGGATGGATTCCCAAGTTAAAGAAGAGAGTGGATGGATACGTGAGACAAAAGGCCAAGGTATATGGTCTTGAGGAAGCTGCAGGATAGTGGTACAGGTTTTGACAGGTGGATGACAAAGCAGGGCTTCAGTCAATGTCAGTGTAACCATTGTGTTTGTCTTTACCAGGTGGATGATGAGTCGTGACATTATCTTGTTAGCTCACCTCTTCACCTTATCTTTGGCTAAAATCTCGTACATTAAACTTAATTTTTTTCTTAAACATTTTTTTTTTAAAATAAGAGAGAATTTACCATCTGTTATGTGGGTCATTTTGATGATGTTTATTTATTAAACATGATCATAAAAAGAAGTATATACAGATATATATAATTATATATATATATATATATATATATATATAAAAGAAATAAACATTTATATATATATATGTTTATTTCTTTTATAATTATATATATATATATATATATATATATATATATATATAATTATAAAAGAAATAAATATATATATAAGAAATAAACATATATATATGTTTATTTCTTATATATATATTTATTTCTTTTATAATTATATATATATATATATATAATTATAAAAGAAATAAATATATATATAAGAAATAAACATATATATATGTTTATTTCTTATATATATATTTATTTCTTTTATAATTATATATATATATATATATATATATATATATATATATAATTATAAAAGAAATAAACATATATATATATAAATGTTTATTTCTTTTATATATATATATATATAAATGTTTATTTCTTTTATATATATATATAAAAGAAATAAACATTTATATATATATATGTTTATTTCTTTTATAATTATATATATATATATATATATATATATATAAATATAATTATAAAAGAAATAAATATATATATAAGAAATAAACATATATATATGTTTATTTCTTATATATATATTTATTTATTTCTTTATATGTTTATTTCTTATATATATTTATTTATTTCTTTTATAATTATATCTATATATATATATATATAATTATAAAAGAAATAAACATATATATGTGTTTATTTCTTTTATATATATGTTTATTTCTTTTATAATTATATATATATATATATATATATATATATAATTATAAAAGAAATAAATATATATATAAGAAATAAACATATATATGTTTATTTCTTTTATATATATATATATATATATATATATATATATATATATATATATATATATATATATATAATTATAAAAGAAATATATATATGTTTATTTCTTTTATTTCTTTTATATATATATATATATATATATATATATATATATATATATATATATATATTCTTTTTTTTATTATATATATCTGTATATACTTCTTTTTATGATCATGTTTAATAAATAAACATCATCAAAATGACCCACATAACAAATGGTAAATTCTCTCTTATTTTTTAAAAAAAAAATGTTTAAGAAAAAAATTAAGTTTATATATATATATATATATATATATATATATATATATATATATATATATATATATATAAAGTATGTTTTTTTATATATACATATTTTTATGTTTGTTTTATATATATAAATACACATAAAAAATATATGTATAAAAAAAGTCAACATATACATATACATATATACATGTGTACTTATTTTTGTGTTTCTTTTATGAATATATATTGTTTTTTTAGTTTTTTTTATTATTATTTTTTTAATATTTATCATAAATTTCAATTTACAATCTATACATGTTACCAAAAAATTATTACATTTTACAAAAGATAAACAATCAATCCATTTTTTCATTATGTCTTTCAAAAATTTAAAGTTTAATTTATAGTTTTTATTATTTTGAATATGCCAACTACATTGTAATATCCATAACAATTTCTATGATATCAATTGTGACTATGTCACCCTTGTTTTTTATTGGAATGCATTAGTATATCAATAAATAAATAAATGAAGATAAATATATAAACGGTTACAATAAAAAGGTAGTCAGTTGATATTTATATCTATATCGATAAAAAAAATGGTAAAAACACGTTGAAAATATAAAGTAATCAAAACATATAGCCAACTAAATATAACTATACAACAAGAGTCTCAAAATATCATATCAAAACACAATGACAAGTGTGAACATTAAGTGTATGTGGCAACAATAGAGGGAAGTGGTGGTGGATCATTGTTAGGAGGAACAACAACTTAGAAAGAGGCCTCTCCAAAAGATGGAACTGGGGCCATCCAATTGTCCTTACAATTATCTAGAAGTGTCTTTTCTTGAAGAAAATAAAAAAATGTTTTCATCAAACACAAATGCCTGTGCATATTTTGAAGAGATAAAAAATTCACATGATGATGTCTAAGTAGATGTTCCAGGTACAATTCCTACTACACCATATGTGGAGGATAGATCAACATTAATAAAGAAAAAAACTGTTGAATTTAAATATGGAATAGATAGAGATCCAAAAGTGTTACTTCTTATATCCCATGCTTAACGATGATGAAGGTAATGACTTTATAACCCAAGTTATTTTCTTGGGTTTATTCAGATATGTTAGGAATTAACCCTAGAGTAGTAATGCACAATATAGTTACTTACCCTGATGCAAAACTAGTTAAACATAAAATCAGAAAGATGATCCCAAAGTGCTTTCACTAGTTAAATATGAGATTCAACACCCACTTGACATAAGGTTTATTAAATTAATTCATTTTTGAAAATTTATATTCACTTTTTGACCGGAGCTACGAACCGATCTGGAATACAATTGGAGGCCCAAATCCCCAAGTGATCATCTACCACATGTACCAAATATACCAACAATAGGCACAACCAACTTGAGAATACCAATGAATGACTATAACCAACCCCAAAATACCAATGATGATCACATTTGGTCTATGATACCTTAGTAAGATTTGAACTTAGGTAGGGCTTGAAACAACCAAACCACCTTACTAATTCGCTCACATCTCATTGGTATTAAATTAATTTATTATTCTGAGTTTTTTTCTAATATTGTTTCAGTTGCCAATCCTAATGGCTAAATTAAATGCTATACAGACTATTGTGGCTTAAGCAAAGCTTTCTCTAAAGACAAATTTTCATTACCAAACATCGAGAAGATCATGGACTCTACAATTAGGTATAAAATGTTATCATTTATGTTGATAATTTTTTTGAATATGATCAAATAAATATTAATCCTAACAAGTAGGAAAAAAATACATGTACCACACCATGACTATGTGAAACCTTTTTTTATATCATCATACCTTTTAAATTGAAAAACACTAGAGATACTTATCAAAGGGATATGACACACATATTCCATGGCTTCATACATAAAATAGTCGAAGACTATGTTAATAATTTACTTGTGAAATCTAAATATTGATAAGATCACACTTTAAACTTACAACAAATATTTGAATTCTTACACAAATATAATGTGTGCTTAAACCCCAAAAAGTGTATTTGGAATATCTTCAAGAAAGGTATTAGGATACATCATTATCTCAGAGAGGCATCAAAGTTGTTCCAAATAAAGGTATGGCTATTGTTAACACATTTTTGCTAAAAGGATTAAATTAGTTAAGGTGTTTATAAGGAAGAATTCATGCAATAAGGTATTTTGTGGTTCAATCAGTTAACAAAAACACAACCTTTTATGCAATTTTTGAATAAATTTACAAAGTTAGATTAGGATGCCAATTTTGACAATAGTTTTTATAAAATCAAAGAATATCTACTTAATTCACCTATTCTCAAACTTTTGATATTAGATAAACCTCTATTATTATACATTCTTGTTATAGATCATGGTTTAGGAGCTTTATTGGCACAATATGATGAATATCACAAATAGTATACAATCTATTACATCATTTTTACACTCTTTAATTAGAAATATAATTATAATGCAATGGAGAAGCTATGTCTTGTTATTGTGTTCATTCACAAAAAACTGTGACATTATATATGTAGTAATGAAACACATTTTGCTAAAGTTTCTAATGATGAAATCATATTTTTCAAGGTGTATAACTAAATAGGTAATGCTACTCATAGACTCTTAACTTTTATTTCATATCTAAAAAATCAATAAAAGGATGAATAGTCACAGTTCGATTCGCTGCAACACCATTATTAGATACAACACCAATAAGTGATACTTTTCCAAATGATTTCATTACATATAACATTGATGATGATAAATGAACCATGTAATTTGATGATAAGAAAATAAACTTTTTTCTTTCTTGAAATAACTGAAAATACACTTCTCAATCAACTAAAAAAATACAAAACAAAAATCTTCATTTAATCATTAGTAATAACATTTTATATATAAGATTTAAATATATTAAAGTAGCAACTCTTAAACAGATATACTAAAACTTGCAACAAAAGAAAAAATACAATTACATATAAATATACTTTTATAATGTAAAGAGAATGAAAACATATAATAAAAATGAGACATTGTAATGATAAAATGAATTGTCTATACAAACAATCATACAAAAATAGATACAACATATCTTTAAAATATTAAGTTCAAAATATAAAATATTGTTCCATTCAACTTTTGAGATAGAAAAAATCGTACCACTATTGTGTACTATTTCAATATTAACACATTCAAAAATAAAACATTCTAATCATAAAATGAATGATTTTAAAAAAAAACACAAATACAAGAGAAGACTCAACAACCCCTATATATTAAGGTCACAAAAGAGAGAAATTTTGTGCCACTCGACTTCTTTAAACGGAATACCCACAATCATTGTGCACTATTCTTTCTGTTGATACCCGAAACCAATAATTTCTTTCAATATATCGAGGGCTCTCCCTTGTTTCCCTTCGTTCACGGTAACTATTAACCCCTCTTTTAAGGCGGCATATGGCGAAACCGTCGGAATCCACTTGGAGGTATCCTGCTTTGCATGGGCTACATCTTTTTCGCCAGCGATTACAATGGTGACAATCCAGTGTCCATCTCCAGCGCTAGTGGTCTCTATCAAGTCGTTACGAGGATGAGGAACACTGATTTTACCAAAACTATCGGGAATTTCAAATACAGCACATACTATTATTGCACTCAACATTCGTTCTGTTTTCAGGAATGCTCCGCGCTTTACGTCTTGACGTTCGCTCACTGTGTCGTTCCCTAATGACACAACAAAATTCTCGTAACCAATTCCATAAATTGATCCCGGATATGCTTTCCCAATCACAACCGTAATCTCTGATGGCAGACTCTGAATTAGAAAACAAAACACGAGCATGTTTCAAACAATTATGTATATGTACAAAGATTCCCATCAATCTAAGTTTTATTCGTCAAACTTCCCTAATCATTTCCATTTAGACATAATTTTTCTTTTCCAAATTCTGTGCTATAGATGATAAATTTGAACAAATATTGTCAATGTTGATAAAGCACATAGCAATAACTTTTAAGTCAATAATGGACAAATTAGCTCTTACCAGAAATGACAAATATAATTCTTTCAAAAGAAGATTGGAGTATTTAATACATGCATCTTGGGTATGCAATTACGTATAACTTTGTAGCCTCCTGAGATATACAAATATTTTAATCCTTCAAGTTCTTCAATACCTGTTATATTCTGCAGTTTCCAGCAACCATCAAGGAAAATCCTCTCCAGACACCTCTGATCTGCCAGGAGATGCAAATCTTCAAGCTTAGGACATCCTTTTATTTTCAATATTGCAAGCTTTGCAGCCAAATCCACCTCAATTAACATTTTCATGGATTCAAGGCAGACAGATTCAAGTCTGGGGTAATCCTCTCCAACTGACACCTTGGTTACACTACCGCTTGAAAGATGCAAATATTTCAATCCTTCCAACTTCTTAATACCTTCTATATTCCACGGATTACAAAATCCATTAATGTTTATCGTCTCCAGGCAAGTTAGACGTGTGAGACTCGGCATTTCTTCAAGCTGACAACATTTCTTCACATTTAATACTGCAAGCTTTGCAGACATTTCAAAGCTTCCTGAAACTTTTTTCAAATTTCTACAAGACCTTAATGTAAGAGAGTTAAGTGTCTTTACATTGATTAAATCCAATTCAACTAGTTTTTCCATGTATTCAAGGTTAAGAGATTCAAGTCTGGGAAAATACTCTCCAGTAAATGAGACCTTGGATAAACCTCTCCCATCTGAAAGATGCAAAGATTTCAATCCTTTCAACCTGTCAATACCTTTTATGGATAAACATCCTTCATTTTGCAGATTCCAACATCCATTAATGCTAATGCTCTCCAAACAACTTAGACCTGCAAGACTTGGAAACTGTTCAAGTTGACAGCAATTCTGTATATTCAATATAGCAAGATTTGTTGCCATATCAAACCTTCCAGATATTGTTTTTAATCTTCTACAAGACCTTAATGTGAGAAAGTTAAGTGTCTTTACACGAGTTAAATCCAGTTCAAATAGATTTTCCATGGATTCAAGGTGGACAGATTCAAGGCCGGACCAATGCTTTGCACTAACATGAGAGACCTTGGATAATCCTCCTGAAAGATGCAAAGTTTTCAATCTTTCCAAATTTTCAATACCATTTATACTCTGCAGATTCAGACATCCATTAATGGTAATCCTCTCAAGAAAATTCATACCCACAGGAGTTGGCAACTCTTCAAACTTTGGGCAGTCCTCAATTTTCAATATTGCAAAATTTGTAGCCATATCAAAGCTTCCAGATATTGTTTTCAGACTTCTACAAGACCTTAATGTAAGAGATTTCAGTGTGTTTACAATAGTCAAATTGACTTCAATTAGATCTTCCATGTATTCAAGGTAGACAGATTCAAAACAGGGGAAATGCTCTCCACTAACTGAGACCTTGGATAAACCGTTTCCTCCTCCTGAAAGATGCAAAGTTTTCAATCTTGCCAACTTTTCAATGCCGTTTATACACCACAGATTCGGACATCCATGAATGGTAACGCTCTCAACACAACTCAGACCCATAAGACTTCCCAATCCTCCAAGCTTCGGACATTCCTTTATTTCCAATATTGCAAGCTTTGTAGCTTTATCAAATCTCCCAGATATTTGTTTCAATTTTCCACAAGACTTGACAGTAAAATTTATTGTCTTTACAAGTTTCAAATCCACTTCAATCAGATTTTCCATGGATTCAAGGTGGAGAGATTCAAGGCTGGGCCAATGCTCTCCACAAATGGAGAGCTTGGATACACCACCTTCTCTTCCTGAAATATGCAAATATTTCAATCTTTCCAGCTCAATTCCTTTTATATTCCACAGATTACAACCTCCATTAATGAAAATCCTGTCGAGGCAACTCAGATCTGCCAGACCAAAGCTCCCTGATAGTGTTTTGAAATCTCTAGAAGCCGTTAACATAACATAACTATGTTGTCCCCTAACAGAGACCTTGGACAACCCTCGTCTTGAGAAATGCAGATATTTTAATCTTTCCAATTCTTCAAAGCCTATCATTCTATCCAGTTTGTGACATCCATCAATTGTAATCCTCTCGAGACAACTCAGACCTTCAAGACTTAGGAAGTCTTTAAGGTTCGAGCATTTTTCTATGTGCAATATTGCAAGCTTTGCGTCAATATCAAAGCTTCCTGAAATTGTTTTTAATTCTCTACAAAACCTTAACGTAAGAGAATTAAGTGTGTTTACAAGTGTCAAATCCATTTCAACTAGATTTTCCATGGATTCAAGGTGGAGAGATAGAAGGTTGGGACAATGCTCTCCACTAATGGAGATCTTACAAGTAAGTTGTACGTCACAAATCTGTATCGTTTGAAGGTTAGACAAGGGAGAATCAAAAGTAGTCGACTCTCCACTATTCTTCAAAGCAAGTTCCCCACTTGATCTCAAATTGCACAGAACTAAACTTTTAAGATTGGTGAGTTTTCTGAGGTTTTCAGATAAATACTTCCCTGTAATTTGCATGAGATTTTCCCTTCCATTTTTCCCTTTTAAGACTAGATATTCTAACTGATTCAACATTCCTAATGAACTGGGAAACTCTTCCAATGATATTTGTTGAAGCACCAACTCTTTCAATTGGAAAGGGACCTGAAATTTGCAAGTATTTTATTTCAAAATATGAATTTTGAATGGTAGACAATATTCACAGATCTACTATTCTAGAATGCATCATCAACTTTTAATAGACATGATTTATGATAAATAACAGAATACCTGTGCATTGTTGTGCCACAATCTTTTGAGATGTCCAAAGACAATTCGTAAGCGCTGCAAATTTTGGAGAGGAATCCATGAAGGAATGGTTATGACTTGATCTTCATGCAGGTAAAGCTCAAGCGATAGCAAACCAGTTGATGTTTCGGCACAATCTTCTAAGTTTCCTAGAAAATATGTAACTCTACCACCTATGGAGGACTCGAAAAGGGAATGGAAACATCTGAAACTATGGCCATTGGTTTTAGCAAGGATGTTTTGGAATCCTTTTACATCCTGCATTCAAAGATGAAAGTCGAATTAGTGCCACTGTACGAAAAAGTAACAGATATACTAAAGGGTTTTAAATTTTTTGAATGTAAGCATAACCAAATGGCACAGAAACGTAGACCTAGAAGCACACCACAAATTTAAGATCTTGGGGGCACCACAAGCGACGAGGGCGGCTCTGTTCATCTGCCATTTCTCTCCCCAAATCACGGAGATGGTCATGCATTGACAAAACAAGATCGGGCTTGTTCATCATCAACCATTTATCTTCCCAATAAGTCATTTCAGCTTCAACTTCAACAACAAGACACTTATCTTTGAGGGATTGAAGTGCGTGCTCAGCTTTCGATCTGGATCCCAATCTGTCCCATATTCTTACTGCTACACTCTTCAGTTTGCCACTGAAAAAACATGAAATGTCCATGAATATCTCTTTTTGCTCTTTGTCCAATGCATCATAGCTTAATTTAAGCCTATGCTTGATGTCTCCAGGGAGTGTTCTATGAATCTTATTTAATTCCAATCGCCAATAATGCTTGTCCATACTACCAGAAACATGGCCACCTAACACTTTGAGGGATAAGGGTAAACCCCCACACTCTTCCATGAAGCTTTCAACTAAATCCTCATATCCGCTGGATGGAGAGGGTTGGCGAAATGCATGCCAACAGAAGAGCTCTCTACTATGCTCCTCATTCATTTCTTTCATCTTATATCGAACTGTAATTGCAGCCTGCATTAGCACCCTTTCATCACGGGTTGTGACAATTACCAAACTTTCAGAATTCAGCCTATTCGGCACTACCAGAGCATTTAGCTGGTCCATGTGATCGATATCGTCTAGAACAATAAGGAAACGCAAAAAATGGCCCCTTCCCAGACGATACCTAATATAACTTGTTCCTTCATCTGTACTCTGAAAGTTAGGATGATCTTCCTTGAACAGATCTTTGAGGAGTTTGATTTGCAAAGAAGGGATTTCACTTTTGGCAGATGCTTCTCTCACGTCAAACAGGAAACTGGATCCATCGTACTCTGAACGTTTGCGGTTGAAGAATTCCTTGGCCAGAGTTGTCTTGCCGCACCCACCCATTCCAAAGATCCCAATGATCTGAACGTTTTGTTTTCCTTTATAGTGGCTGCACTGCCTTTCAAAATCATCCACAATTTCATCCAGTCCCACTGAATGATCAGCAACATCTAACGGAATTTTCCGTTCTAACTCTTTAAGCACGGTAGAAGCGATATATTTACATATTTTATCATGATCACTGAAAATTTATAAGTGGTATCAGAAAAACATTGTTCTATGATAAAGTCAAACAGTGTTCAGAAATAGAAATGATAAACAAAAGAAAAACATTCATTGATCAATGGAGAACACAGAAGGTGTCTTACTCATTATGCTTGCTGCATTCGTAGCCAGAGATCAATGAAACAGAGTGAAGGGCTTCTTTCCATTCCTTGAGTTTGTTGAGGTATCTGCCTTTCTCTTTATATGTAGCAAATGCATCTGCATACACGCCATTTTCAATGTACCGGAGATCCGAAGGCGCCACATCATAGAACACAGGAATAATCTTAACCCCTGTTTGTAGCATGAGAACAAGCTCAGCTAAACACCAAGCAGACTCTGCATATCCTTTGGAGAAGATTGCTATGTGTACTGAAGCAGAGTAGATGGCATTCTTTAGTGTAGATGGAATCGAGTCTCCCAATTCGATCCCTTTAGAATCAAGAAACGGCAAGAAGCCCATTTTCTTGATTGAATTGTGAAGTTGGAGAGCCAGAGCATCTTTGACATCGGGTCCTCTATGGTTGATGAATACATCAAACAATCTTGTAGGTGCACTTGATCTTTCAATACCACTGAAAGGACCATATTCCACAATTTCTTGAGAAGATGAAGCAGCAGAAGTAGATGCCATTAATGAAAGATTGTATCTAAAGGCCCAAGTGCTAGAAAAGGAAGATGGAAAATAAACCAAGCACAGAGTGGATTGGGTTTGTTTCAGAGTGCAAATAAATAAATGATGATTGTGGGATAAGTGTAAGCAGTTCTAGAAAGATTCATTGCCACTAAAATGGTATTGGGAAAATGCTCAGGGTAATTATATGAATAAGTTCCCGTCTTTTTAATTTAAATTTGTTTTAAAATTATATTAAAAAAATTATTATTAAAAATTAGAAAGCTACCGTCCAAAAAATTGTGCTCTTAAAAGAATCGTTTAAGATTATTTAAAAAATATTATTACGGAAAATTATAAAGCTACCGTCCAAAAAGATCGTGGGGCTGGTGAAGACTCCATAATTGAAAATTATCTTTAAAAAATCGCTGTGAATAAGTCCTTTGTTTGTGGGGCTCGTGAAGCCTCCATTATTGACCATCGTTGCCCGTTAAATGATTTGAGTGCCATACTTATTCTAATGTGTCGATCGTGTCTTGCAATGAATTATGTTTTTTTCAATTCATGTGGCCCACTTATGGAAGAACTAAATGAAGTATGCACCTTCACCTACCCACAGAGGAGTGGAAGAACTAAATGATGTTCAAGGTAGGTTCCATCCACATTGAATTTATAGACATTTTTGAAAAAATTGTCAATTATTATAAATAGTTAATATTGTAATAAAAAAATTGAATTTTAATTTTGAATTTGAAAAGAGTATAGGAATGAATACACGTGTATTGTATAGAATCAAATGACACCACCATGTGAAAAATGATGTTCATATTGTAATTATTCAAATTAAAAATGTTTTTGAAAGTGTTTAATCATAGCCAACACTTCCTTAGGAGTTTTGTGAGCCCAATCAACTTTTTAATCAAGGAAATAGACAATTTTTCTTGTCAGAGAGCCCCAACTATTTCTTAGAAACCTTCGCATTGTGGCATACAAAAAATGTTTGGGTAAATGTAATCTAAAAACCACCCAAATAATGTTTTTCTCCATTTTGTTTGCTCAATATTTTTTTGAAAAATGTCTTTATGTATACCTCCCTTTTAAGGTGAAAGATTGAATAACATGTGCCTTTAGTGACTCATCTCAAAATAATAGAGTTATAAGTGCCATGTGTAATAAGAATAAAAATACCCAATACCATTTTGAAATTTGTATAAAATTTATCCATAGGATGCATAATCTATATATTATCACGAAATTAGTTTGTTTAAAATAACAAGCAAAGTGATAGCAAATATTAAAGAGCACGCCTAGGACCTTAGAGCTCAACAAACATAAAAAGACTACAAATGCATAAAGATAAACACAATGCAAACCTCCTTTATGTGATCATAGGAATCCAAGAAGGGAGGTTAGTATAGTGTTAGTTCACGTAATAAAAATTCAAATAAAAACAAACTAACACTTACACTCCTAGCCTGGAACTTGGGGAGAGCGTGGTGACAAAAGATAAATGAAATCACAACTAAAACATAAAAGACACAAATCCTTTTACCTTCCTTTGGAGCTCCAATTGCTTTGTATAGTGGCTTGTTCGGCTTGTGCATCAATAAATCTTTGGAAAATAAAGCTTGTTGGCTCCTTCTCTCCTTCGCACCATTGGTTTTGATGTGGATTGTGATTGTTTCGCTCAAGATTTTGGCATTATGACACTACTTGCAATAAAATAACTTATGTCTCTCCAAATTTGCATTATAACTTTGCCTTATGAGAGCTTAGAATTGACGAGACATGGCATTGTATTTATAGCCTAAGGATTTAACTCTCACCCAAGGTGAGTTATGGTTGAGTTAAGGCTTGGAATTGGTTCAAACCTAACCTAGGTGAGTCAAATATAACCCTAGTAGAGTTAACAATTGTCAATTGATTATGATTTTAAATGAATAGGTATGGCTTCCAAAATGAAATATTTTAAGATATTTTCAAAGAGCTTGGCAAATCATAAAGGCAATGATGAAAGGCTAGGATATTTTGAATTTTCTAATTTCCTTTTTTAGACATTCATTAATTTCAAATAGATAATTCAACTAGGTATTTAATCCTATTTAGTTTATTAATTGATTTTGATTAGTGTTTTAGCTCTTTCAATATTTGATATTTGTTCATGTGCTCCACTTAATAGGTCCATAGGTCAAATTGATAGTTGCTATACCGCAAGGTGATTAGGGAAGAATCTATGAGAGGTTATTGTTGCATACAATAAAATACCCCAAATAGGGATGTCTCAATAGGATTTTAGGCTTTGATGAATGATGTACAAGTAATTTTTGGATGCTCAATGATTCCTTGGATTAATTTGTAATGGTTGGTAGGAATTAGTCCAAAGTTTGATTGAAATCTAGTTTTAGGTGTCTACAGTTTACCCCTATTTGGGAAGGCATTAAAAGTTATAGGCATAGTAACATCTTTTCAAAGAATGAAAAGGACCTGTATGCCTACATCTTCAATGATAATGGATGAAATTTAGGTGCCCCCTTGAAGGAGCAATTGGCAAAAGGGGTTGACGATCGATCCCTTAAAAGAAGGAAATGATGGGACAAAAAAGATAAAAAGATGGGGTGGAAAATATTGATTTTCCCATAGATAGTTATAATCAGTGGTATATGGATCTGCCCCAATTGGACAGAGAAACATGATTATTTGCCCACAGGGAGTTATATTCATCAGTATAAGTGGGAAAAAAAAGGTAATGATTTGCCCAAAGGTGGTTATAATCATTGAAAAAGGCTTAGGGTAATAAGAGAATGATTTTCCTAAAGATACTTATAATCATTTTAAAGGGAAAACAATGATTTACCCACAAGTGGTTATAATCAATGAAAAATGCGTAGGATAACAAGATAATGATTTAACCAAAGGAAGTTATAATCATTAAGGGGAAAATAATCATTTGGCCACAGGTAGTTATAATCATTGGTCGAATAAAAATATTCCCCAATTAGGTGGATAGAGATAATGGTTTGCCCAAAGGTGGTTATAAGTATTATCACAATGAAAACTTACCCTAGTTGGGTAGAAGAAAGATAATGATTTTCCCAAAGATGGTTATAATCATCAACCTCCAAATAGATGGAAACATAACAATTTACCCAAAGGCGGTTAGAACCATTGGCGATGCAAGTGGGATGGTAGACAATGATTTGCCCAGAGGTAGTTATAATCATTGGTATCCCAATAGTGGAAAATATGATGGCAAATAGGTACAGAGGAGAAAGATGAATTTATGAAACCTACTAAGAGGGAGAGTCTTGTCTAAACTAGCAAGGGTTAAAATTATTTCATGATTGAATTAATTTATACGTAGGAATGATTTGGATAGATCAAGATTTTTTCAGGTGTCAAGGAGTATCATGGCCTCAATGTTGTGTAGACTTTTTGAGTTGATTTTTTATGTAGCATGTAATGATAAGCATCATGATATAAAAAACTATGAAAACTTAACCAAAATATGCATAAGGACTGACACATGATCCAATAAACAAGTGAAAATAATGCACCAATGATAAAAACCATGATAATAATGTTGATAGATTAATATATATGGATTAAAGAATAATGTGCAAGGAATCACCCAATGAATGCAAATAGACTGAATCAAGGCACAACAAGAAAGTAAAAAAATAGGAGAACAAATAAACAAAACAAAAATAAAGAGAAGAAAATGAAACAAAAAACAAACAATGATTAATCACAATGTTAGTGAAAACAAAGAACAAAGAAGATGACAAACAATGCCCCTAGGATATAGGAGACAACTGAACAAACAAACAAAAAGTGGATAATAGAACAAAAGGAAGGGGTGGGAGGATTTGCCAAGGTTACCATGGAGAAATTTCTATGATTCCATTGCTCGTAAGACTCATCGAATGGATTTTTGATGTAGCACGTGATGGTAGGCATCATGATATAAAATACCATGATAATGTAGGTGAAATGTGTATAAGAACTGACTCCCAATCTAAGAAATAATTAAAAATAATGCACCAATGATAAAAACCATGATGACAAGTTTGACATATGAATATGGATGGATGCAAGAATAATGTGCAAGGAATCACCCATTGAACACATATAGACTGAGTCAAGACACAACAAGGAAAACAAATAAACAAGGAAACAAATACACAAACCATTAAGCAAACAAACACAAATAAAAACATGAAAATGTAATATAAAGCATGCTAACAATGGATTTGCCCTAGTAGGGCAGATAGAGGATAACTGACTAGGCTTAAAGAGGACAAACGTTTTTGGATTTTGAAAAATTTCAATGTTTTTAGAATTTTGAGGTATCTTAACTCATTAGAGATTGACAAGATACCACTGAAAAAATGGCAAGAGCATTGGCTGAGGTTGCTCTCAAAATGGTGAAAGTATATGGAAAAGAGGGACTAAGTTGACTTCAATGTGAATTGAGCACAACCTACATAGTCACATTATGACCTCAAGTTATAGTAATTCCATCAACACAAAAGGTGGTGAGACTCAACCCAATAATAAAAATTTCTCAAACTGAGGCAAATGGCCAGGCAAATGAGAATAGTAATGGAAATGTGATGTGGTAATGCATGGTAAAGATATTGTTCCTAATTTTCCCATAGGCAGTTATAATTAGGAAATAATGGCATAGGTCCATGATACTAATTTTTCCATTGGTAGTTATAATTAATAACACAAGGTGGAACACTAATTTGGCCATAAGAGGTTATAATTAGTGGCACTAGTCACATGTAAATGAAAGATAACTTACTAGATTCACTATCATACTACTTTCATAGACTATCATTTAAACATGAAATTATGAAAATGATGACACTAGATTGGAATCCCCTCACAAAAGCTACAGGAAGAACCAAAGGAACCAAGATCAAAAGGGTTAGGCAGGGTAGCTCAAAACAAGCTTTGGTCTAATAGGGACATTATGATAGCATGATATATGGTATGGCATTGTTCAAGGATGGTTATGGTATGATAATTGGATATAATGGTAAGAGTGTTATCTCCAAGTGATGAGTCAAGGTAAATGGTAGGGTATGAAACAATGACAAGGTGAATGGTAAAAAGACAACGACTAGCTAAATGGCAAATGACAACAGTAAGGTAAATGATTATGTTATTCCTGTTAATGTGGAGATGCATAGCTTGATCAACATATGATATAACTAGAATAATCAATCATGTGAATTTCTAGTCCACATGTCTTCTTAATGGCCACTCTATCAAGAACCTATTGTAGATTTGGACTCGAATGATGTTTGTGTTATCTTCATTAGTTGTTGATTATGTTTCCTTTAAATGCCAATACAAGATATCTTTGTAGCCTCTACAAAGGAAAGTATGGCCATGGATGGTAAATATGGATTAATATTGGATGATAGGTTTGATTTGACAATGTAAAGGTGGATGATAATGGAATGTATAATGGTTCGGAAACAACTGAAGATTAGGGTTTTTAGGGACACAATGTTTTTGATTCCAGATTTGACATAACTTTGGATATGGTAGGGTTGAAGACTTCTGAATATTCTCTCAATAGGACCATCAAATTTTTCTATTATTTGGGCCTAAATCTAGCTACCATCTGATTATGTTGTAGATGGAAGTTGTATTGATGTTATCTTTGATAATGTTTTCATCAAGTAATGAAGTATTATGTTCAGTTATTGGTGCCTTGAAGAGGTTTTTACCAATTAAAGTTATCTTGATTATCCCATAACACCTACAAAAAGGTTTCACTAAGGAATTTTGACTTTTGACTTCGATTATCTTTTAGTGCCTTTGAAAAGGTTTCACTAGAAGATGTTGAGTTTGAACTTTGATTACCCCCTAACACCTCCAAAAAGGTTTCACTAGGAGATGGTTCTTCCTCTGCATGAATGTGATCTTGGCCACCCTAATTTTCTACAATTGATATGTCACCATGGATTTAGTTTAGTAAAGTATGATTCTATCGATCCTAATCGACACTTGTGCGAGGTGGAGGGTCAATATACTAGTTAGGTTGGTTGGTGGCAATGGTATATGGAATGGAAAGAGGCAACACAATCCACATAGAAGATACTAGGAGAACTTGTGTATAAGGTAAAGTAATCATCCTCAAAAATTGTACAAGGATCATAAATATATACAAATTAATCTGGAGTAAGCATAACCAATATTATAAAAACCATGAAGATATTCTATTTTGGAAGCTGAGTTTGATTCAAGGGACTCTAAAATTGATGTTTAGACTGACATTGATTTTGCTTTGGATGCTAAATCTGATGTTGGTTAAAAAATCAAACCTAATTTCAATGTTGATTCTTCATTTGGTGTGGATGCTTCTATAATATTTTTTTATTGAATGTTTGGTATAGGACAAGTAACCTGTGATGGCATAATGGGATCCATAGAGACTAGTTTTTCAAAGTGAGACTCCTCTATGAGAGGAAAAAATTCAAGAGACAACTCCTTAGAGACTAGCTTGTCAAAGGGAGGATCTTTACAAATAGGCATATCATCGAGATAATGATTTGCCTAAAGACAATTATAATCATTAAAAAGTGACTCAATAAAGACTAGCTTGTTAGAATGAGACTCCTCGACAACAGGTAAAGGGTCAAAAGGTGATTCATCACAAGTTGATTCATTACAAATAGGTGTTTCAAAAAAAACATCATGGATTGGTTGGTTCTCTTGGCCTTGGTTTACACTCAATTGTAAAATACCAACTTTTAACACATGTTGGTCTTCAAATTATTTGCTTGGTTGGAGAGGAATTGATTGGCTTGGTTGGGAGTGGACGATTGGCATGGGTTTTTTAAATTGGGGGATGGTTGGCAATGAGTGAATAATGGTTGACAGTTGGATAATGATAGGCTTAACAAAGGCTATTTTATGGCCTAGGATGGTAACTATGAATCATCTAGTCATGCTTGCACAACATTTTTGAGATAATGAGCTACCATACTTGGAAGGGACTAGAATGGTAATGGTAGGGCATTGCAAAACTTGGTTGCTATCATGATCCAAAAAATAAGGGCTTGGTATGGAAATGATAGGGCATTATGAAGCTTGGTTGCTCACACAAGCCAAAGGAGAAGGTCCTAGTACATAAATGGTAGGTAATTATGAATCTTCGTTGCTCACACAAGCCAAAGGATGAGGTCTTGGTATAGAAATGGTAGGGCTTTATGAAGTATGGTTGCTATCATGAGCCAAAGGAAAAGGTCATAGAATGGTAATCCTTAGACATTTTGGATATTGATGGCTCGCATAATCCAAAAGAAGGTTAATGGTATAGGGTTTTCTAGATCTTTTTATCAATGTTTTTGGAATTTTCAAAGTATCTCAACTCGAGAGAGAATGATGAGATACTAAATGGTCCAAGAACATAAAATGATGAGAGAATTTAAACTTGAAATTTGTCATAAAACAATGAGAGCATGGTAAAGGATGACTGAGCTTACCTCAACATGAATCGATTACTGCCTACATAGTCCCATGATGGGACCTCAAGTCACTATGGTTTTTCTTTATAGTGGAGGAATCTGACTAGGTAGCAATAAATTCATAAACTACACAAAGTAGGCCAATGGCACAATATGACATAGAAATGGCAGGATGGTACTTCAAGGCATGATAAAAATGTTGTTTTTAATTTTCCTACATGCAATTATAATTAGGAAACAATGACATAGGTCAATGATACTAATTTGCCCATAGGCAGTTATAATTAGTAGCATAAAGTGAGACACTAATTTTCCCAAAGATGGTTATAATCAGGCCCACTTGGTATAAAATGGAATAAGAAATGAAGGATGAAACTGCCAAACCACTGTCATACTACTGTAAAATATGACCTCTGTCTAGAATGCTAAAGAAGCTACTAAAACTTGATCTGTATATGCATGCTAAAAGTAGTCGTGGAACCAATTGAATAGAACCATGGTCAAAGGGATTGGGTAGGAAGGGTGAAAACAACTTGGTCGATAGAAAAGGCATGGTAGAATGGTATGGTACAAATAAGAATTTTGATATTATGGTAAAATTGAAATGGGCCTCATAAACAATGTTGAAGGTCTCTCAATCAAAGTAACACTTAAGGTGTATAATGTTCATCATCTTATCAAGTTCATCTCTGTCTAGTGTAGCAAGCATGTATACTCTAGCACTATAGTTTACACCAATGATGAATAGACCTATTCATTTTGGTTCAAATTTTCCCTTGTGCTTCTTCTCAACTATGGTATTCTATTGATTTTCTTTAAGTACAAGATCACCAAGTTCAAATTCTCTATGTTTAACTCACTAGTTATAGTGGCCACAAAGTTGATTCTGGTATGCTTCAAGGTTGTTGACTATAGTGATGCATTTTCATCAAGTAACTCCATCTCTTATAGGCTAGTGACTTGATAAGCTTCATCATCTAGAACATGCTTCAAAGAGATGTGTAAATGAGGTAGCTCGACCTCAATGGGAATAATGGTCTTAGTGCCATAAATAAGTGAATATGGAGTGGCTCCCGTTGGAGTATGGTATGCCTAGAGGGCATGGAATATTTGGAGGTGCCAATTTTAGTTGGTATCATTCATAATCTTTTTAAGGATGTTGACAATGGTTTTATTGGATGGTTCTGCCAGGCTATTACCTTATGGGTAATAGGTGGTAGAAAAATGTTGAGTAATTTTGTACTTGGTACACAATAATTTGACATCCTTATTCTTTAATGATCTACCATTATCAGATATAATGTTGGATGGGATACCATAACATCAAATGAAATGGTTAAAGTTGAATTTGGAAATTTGCTTTCCAGTCACGTAAATGAGGGGTATAACTTCAACCCACTTAGTGAAATATTTGGTAGTAGTAAGGATGTGTTTATGGCCATCAGATGAGGTGGGGTTTATCTTCCCAATGATATCAAGGCCCTATGTGGAAAACTACCATAGAGTAATCATTGGTTTCATAGTATTAGCTAGGGCTTGAATTAGATCGACATGCCTATAATATTTATCACATTTTTTAACATATATAATTGCATTTGCATCCATTGTTGGCCAATAATACCCTATACGTAGGATATTTTTGGCTAGGATGCCCTTGTTTGTGTGGGCTCCACATACTCCTTCATGAACTTATCATAATGCTAATATTGAGTCTACTGATGTTAAACAATGAAGCAGAGTTCCATCAAAACTACGGTGGTAAAAAGTTGTTCCAAGTAAGGTATAACATGCGGCATGGTGGATAAAGACCTTGGATTTTTTACGAGATAAGTCTAGTGGCATAATGTGGTCATGAAGATAGGCATAAAGGTCTAAATACCACATAGAGTTAGGACCAACAATATCATAGATCATTGTGATGGTTGAAGGTTCATGAGCTAGCACTAACAAATTTTCAACAAAGAATTGGTATTCTTTTACCATGTCAGTATGATAAATCAAAGATCCAATGGTGGCCATATCATATGTTGTTATATTACTAGCCCTTGGTATATGTTCAAATTGTATGTTGGCAATCTACTATTTGAGAGTGTTGACCATGGACTTGTATGGCACTAGCTTGTCATCCTTGGTCTGAAAGTGATCTGTAACCTTATTGATGATTAGCTAAGAATCACCATAAACCTTTAGATGTTACATATTCCATTGTACTACCTGATGAAGTCCTATAATGAGTGCTTTGTATTCATCCATGTTGTTAGTAAAACAAAAATTGATCTATAATGACTTGGGGATAAGATCCCGATGTGGAGTAATAAACAAAAGGCATACACCTGATCCATGTGCAATGAATGATCCATCAAAATATTGCTTCCAGTGCTTCTCCTCAAGATGTGTTTCAATGATGGTCATAATGGACATGTTTGGGAATTAGAATGAGAGAGGTTTTGTATCAGCAAGGGGAGCTTTAGTAATCTTATCTGTAAGCACTTATTGCTTAATAGCTTTCTAGTTGATGTCTTCTATCTTAAACTCGCTCAGAAACATGATGATAGGACCTAGGTTCCACAAACCTCTGACACCACTTGTCAGAATTAAGAGCACATATGATTACCTCTGTATAAGCAACTAAACACAGAATTTAACCAGAAGGAATAAGTAACCAGAAATATGAAACAACATAGAATATGAGAGACAATACCCAATTGTATTAATACTTATACAGAAGGAAATACAATAAAGAAGATGCCACACTTCTTCTCCTCACACCTCTAGAGCTCCCACACTTCTAGGGTTCACTAGTAATTCTCCTCCAACAGTTCACTCTCTCAATCATGGTCACAACAATCAAATCCAATACAAAGTTGTTGTTCGCCTCCACCAGTCAGTAACAATGCTACCAGTACACCAAGCACACAACCATACTCCAAGTAGATCTTCCCTTCTCTTGCTACCACCTACAAATCAACAGACCTTACTTACCATGTAGATATCTCTACACCCTGAAGAACCCTTGTCCTTGCCTCACCAAGTCCTTATGATTCTTCAACCAGTACCCTAGTGGATCTCCCAGTAGAACTTGCACAAACTGTAACTCTCCCTGATCATACACACTCAGCACCCCTTTGGAACTAGGAGGAGCTACTCTTGCTCTCTCTACAAGCACAATGGCTTCTAGCACACTTTTACAATACAGCCCATGAGTCTATTATATAGATCTCATGCATACAATAATTAGACTCGCAAATCTAAGACCAAAAATAGTCTTTACATGCAAACTGCTTGTCCAAAAATAGACCAGTCTGAAACCCGCATGCAAACTGCATGCACACACAGGTTACCGATGTCGGCTCCTTCTGACCGATGTCAGCCAACTTATAACCAACATCGGTTTCTTCTGCACTATAGTATGACCGATGTCGGTTGGCCTGATCGACGCCGGTTCTTCTGCAACCCAGCAACCTCCTCCATGTTTGCATCAGTGAAGCTTTTAGCTCCACAACCTAACACATGATGTATTTGGCCATGCGGCTTTGTAAAGTTGTTTTAGATAGTAGGTACTTGATTGGATCTAATTTTGAAATGACCATGGTCTTCTTATTTAACATATAATGCCATAGTTTCAGAGCTGCAAAGACCATAACTAAATAGGTTTTTTCAATGGGAGTATAGTTGTGCTCATACACAACCATTGTATGGCTTGGATAGTACACGACATGTTATTTTCCATTATCATCATTCTGAGCTAGAAGTGCCTTCAGGGATTTTTCTATTGTAAATAGATATAGTAAGAATGGATTTCTTGGCATAGTAGGAAATAAAATAGGCAGATTTACAAGATAGTCCTTTAATTATTGAAAAGTTTGCTGGAAGTTTTCATCCCAATGAAAAGTGACATCTTTTTTTAATAAGTGTTTGAATGGGTAGCATATGTCATCCAATTGAGATATGAAGTGTCTTATAGACTGAATGTTTCCCTAAAAACTATGGAGCTAATTCAAATTGGATGATGGTGACATCTTGATAATGGCTTGTACTTTGGCTAGATCAACTTCAATTCCTTTACACGACACAATGAAGCCAAGTAATTTATCAAAAGTAACATAAAAAACATACTTCTTAGGATTGGGTTTGACCTTGTATTCATGTAGTCTCTCAAATATTCTTCATAGTGCTATTGGATTATTGACCCTAGTCTTTGATTTTCATAATATGTCATCGACATAGTCTTCAATAATGTCATGCATCATATCATGAAGTATGATAGTCATGGTTCTTTGGTATGTGGCCCTAGATTTTTTGATGTCAAATGGCATAACTTGATAATATAACATTCTCCACGTAGTGGTGAACACTATTTTATGTTGGTCTTATAGCATAATCCAGATCTAGTTGTATCCTAAAAATCCATCCATCAGTGAAAACATTTCTTACCCAACTATGGAGTCAATAATCATGTCAATATTTGGCAGAGGAAAGTCATCCTTAGGGTATGCCTTTTTTATATCTCTAAAATCAACATATATTATGATTCCTTTTGGCTTATTACTAACTAGCATAACATTTGAGATCCACTCTAAGTAGTCATTCAATCTAATACATCTTACATCCCCCCATCAGTGATAAGTTCATAGAAACTAAGTTTCTAGTCTAAATTTTAGATTGGAAAATTTAAATGGGCCTAATATACCTTATTATACATGGGTGATTTATAATATTCATGTTAATGTTGAGTATTATCATTGATGTTGATGGTTTATCTTGTATGAAGTTGTTGTCATTGAGAGAGTGTACCTAGTTGACAGTCTGTTAATATGATAAAGGGCATTGATGGAGTGTTGTCACTGAAGGGTGTTGTCATGAAAAATAATTTGAATTCAAAAGAGAGAATCTAAAGGCAACTAATGTCTTATGGTTTCATGAAGGTATAGGTCTTTGAGTATCCTAAGCCTAGTCATGACATGAAAAGACCTTGTAAGAAGGTATGAGCATGGTGGCTTGGTGAGATAAGTACATGCATGCATGAGTGGTTGTATGAGGTTTCTTGAGCATGTATGAGAGGCATTAGATCACTCATGAGAGTCTTAGGGTGAGCTTATAGGGTTAGGACCTTCAAAATAAGTATGCACCTAGACCACTCCTAGACCCTGTTTGGCTTAATGAGGTATCATGATCTAGTGTCAAGGGTGTATGGCAGTGTTTAAGCATGAGATAGGTTTATTGAGTATGTGAGTGAGGTAAAGAGTGCATTTAAAAATGTATGAATGTCATTTTTAAGGCCTAATTTTTTTTGTCATGTCAAGGTCTAAAAGAGCAAAGAGATAATATGGCCTAATGAGGGGTCATGATCATATTTCAAGGTCTTTGAGCTCGTGTAAGAATTGCCAAAATTGAGGTATGTTATTTCAAGTTTGTTCATGAAGTTTGAGGTCATATTTTGAAGGATAAGTCTTGAAAAGTGGGTTTGAGGTCCCTTGAGTGCTCAGAATGAAGGGTTCTCAACCAGAGAAGGAATTTCTTGTGCTCATTAGATCATCAAACCTTTTCATGGGAACCTAATCTATTTATTGTATATGGGGAAGGGTATTAACTCAAAATTCTAGGCATTTGTTTTTGGATTGAAGGGATATGCTTTATGAATGGTTGTTAAGAATGAAAATAGGTTTAAACCCTCTTAGAAACCTAATAAGGACCGAATGTTGAAGATTCTGATCAAAAGTGCCCATTGTAGACATCTAATTCCTAACACCATTTATGGTGAAATTGTCAATCTTACTTGAATTGCACTCAAATGCACATTTTAGGTCAAAATCCATAAAACACCTTAAATGGTTCAAACTTGTCACTTACAAGTGCTAATTTAGATCAAAGTATCCCTAAATAGGGAACTACATTCTATGGGCCAGCTAACTTTGATCAGATCATTTCGAGTCAAAATGATAATTTCATCATTTAGTGCTCTAGATCACTCTTTTCTTATAATTCATTGGTACACATCATGTACCTTTGTTATTTGGTGTTGGCAACATCCTAAATGGGAATAAAGTTTCAATGCATCTAACATCACCTAATTCTTCTTGAGTCAAGTTACAACTCAGTAATATGACTTTCTGACCATTTTGATTAATTGAGAGCCAATTTTCAAAGAATTGTACAAATGTTAATTAACCTTGTTTAAGGCTAATTAATCCAAATAAAGAGCTTAAGTGGATTTTCCATGAGAGTTGTTAAATATTTATTTTTGAAAATTGTTCCTATTAACTACATCATTAGGTGACATCATTTCTTAGGAAGACATCCTTAGGCCATAAATGCCATAAATATCAGGATTATGGGTCACCCATGCCTAGTTAATGCCTCCCATGCCTCTTCAATGCCCTTTCTTCCAAGTTCATGATGAGGATATTTATGGATTTAATTCCAAATATTATGATTATTCATGGCCACACATCTCAATCTTGAGATGGATGGTCATGGTTGATCCTAACAATCTCAAAAATCTATAAATAGAGAGGCCATGGATGTGAATTTTAAGCTATTTTGGTACAAGGTTATTATGCTCAAATATATTCAAAGCTTAAATATCTCAAAGTTATAATGCTAAATTATTTCCATAAGGCTTTGCATTTGATCATAGATTTTGTTTGCAAGTTTCATTGATAGGCTAGTTTAGTGATTTGGAATCATGAGCCTAGGTTTTGTGCAGTGTTCTTGAGGCATTAGAGGAGCTTACCACCATTTTTGACAAAGACAAGGATGCTTGATCAAGGGAGAACATGTTTTTGAGCCACATGGGTATTGTGAATCCATTTGGGAAAGTAATATGGTGTTGCTTTCTTTCATTTGTTTCTTGTTATCCTGTATAATTCCCATAGGAATAGATAGGATTGGTTAGTTAGTTCTTTATGCATGTTTCATGATTTATGGACTAATATTTGACTAACTTGATTTGTAATCCTCTCTACATCTTGGCATGCCTGGTGGGACCAGATGCATCTCACATCTAAAGAAGATCACTTTACAGCTCTAAAATATCCATTTGGACCCTTAAAACTCATACAAATTGATTTTATAACTTTATTTTTCTATTTTTGTTTACCATGGTTTTACACAGTAACTGACATCAACAAGTGATACCGACATCGATTACCTGGCTTAATCGATGTTGGTTAGTAAAAATGACATCGGTTAGGTCCTGATTATCCAAAGTAACCATCATCGATTGTAATAACTAACATCAGTCACTATGTTTTTCCAAAAACATAGACCTGAGAGTTACTTTTTCAAAGTTCATTATTTCAAGCTACAAAGAGCTTCAAAGTTAAAGGACGTGCTGACATTTTTGCTATAAGAACAAGCTTTTGATTTAATAAAAACATGTTTAAATAACCTCTTTCATGCTTAAAAATCAATTAGGAACTTTGTTTTCAGTGTTTAACAAAGAATTTAGATGTTTTGGTGAATGTTTTAAAATTTTGGAACTAAGAACAAGGGTTCAAATGAACACCACCAAGCATTTCATTTGGGTTTAAAATTGAACACACTTGTCAATTCTTGTTTGCAATAGTTGTTTACTTAGGTTTTGTTTGGAAAAAAGAGGAATGTTGTGTGTATGATCTTCCATTTATCCCCTATAGGGAACCCTTAGAGTCAAAATCACCATTCCTATTACAAATAGCCTAGTCTAAGGCTTAGAAAAAATGTCGCTTAAAGCACTCTCCATAAACTTGCCAAAGTCTGGGTGATCTTGAAAATGACCCTAAAGTCTTTCTATTTTATGCTTTCTTTATTTTCATGCAAATTTAGTTTATGAGGGGGATGTCATTACCTCCCACAAGTTCTTTAGGGAAGCTTTTACCTGGGGTTTCACCTCCTGGCATTGACTTCATTTGACTCTTTTGGAGTTGTACATTGGACGTATCTACATTTGGACATCACACTACACTAACCGAACAATAGGATGTAGTTGTAAAAAGGACTAGACCTTTTTACAACTAGCCAATGCCACAGTAACCCAATTTCCATGCTTGTATTTTACACCATTTGATGTGAAAGTCATTATGCAATTGATTCCCCTAGAATGATCAAAACCTTGCTAGTTTAGTAGACCCCACTTTGCCATACCTTATTAGTTTAGACTTAAGATGTTTATTTTTTGTTATTAGCTTACTTGGTCTTGATTTGTGTCAAAAAATACTTGTTAACTCAATGAACTTAACAAAAACAAATTTCCCTCAATTTTATTGATTAAGAGAGGCATTACGCTGTCCAAATAGAAAATTCATCTTTTCCTTATTTAATTTATTATCAAAATATTTGTGTCATGTCATCCACTTTGGCACAATTATGCTACCCAATTGAGTCTAGATATTTTACCCAATTTTTTTAAATCCTTGATTTGTAATCCACATTCAAAATTGAACCTTTCTGAGTTCTAAGGTTTGGTGCGTCAAAATGGGTTTGCCATTTGTGCATTAAGCTTGTTTTAACTTGAGTTCAATTTTCTATTTGGATTGAAGGTCATTTATTAAGACTCAAAATCACATTATCATCTTGGTGGATTCAATTAATCTTGTGTATCGCTCATGCTTTGGGTCCTAAAACATATTTTATCCTACTAGAATCATGTGGCAACGCTGTACTACCTATTTGGTCCTAGCTTTATACTTAGTGATTTGTGTATGTTTTTACATCTTGAGTTGCTTAGTTCATTTTGTCTTCTTCCTAATCTAGAGAGATTTCCTCTAAAATTCTAGGGCCAACTTGTCCAAGTTGAAGTTAGCTTTTACAGTGTGGGCATATCACAAAGATCTAAGCTTTGGTGTACTAGTTTTCACCTTGGGTCTTTGAATAACCTTATTCTCTTCTAATCTATATGATTTCAAATTTACCAAAGGTTGAGTAAACTTGTGAACCAAATCTTCTAAATTGTGCATGGTTTCAAATCACCCTCCCTTATAGTCTCATTGGTACCTTGGTTATTTTTTTAAAAAGAGAGCCGAAGCATACTTTGATTGGTTACTGAACATTGGTCCAAAGTTAGTCAAACACATAGAACAAATATTTTTAGACATGACTCAAAGGTTCACTCATAGTGGGGCCTCTTATGGCCTTAATTATGAGGATGAGAAATTTTATGATGGTCAAGATAGCCCCATTGTTTTTGATGATATCCCCACAATAGTAGGATTCAAAGATGATTACAATGAATATCAACCCCAAGAATATCAAGATGAAGCCCTTCGTAGATTTATATAATCAGGTGCTAGACTACCTTTTGATTTTCCTACAAAACAATTGCATACCTTAGTTAGAAAAGGAGAACACTAATGGCAAGAGCAAGCTTTTGTACAAATAGACATAGCTTCTTCCTCTAACAAAGAGAAGGAAATACAAACAGAGTCAAAACCCATAAATCCATATCTTCTAGCTAAGATCAAGATAATAAGTCAATGATATGTAGATCAACTTGTCATAGACTTAACAGACTCCCTAGTTACCACTTTAATTCACAATAATTCTTCAAAAAACATGAAGATATGGTTGAAATTACACAACAAGTATTAGATGAGAACATTACCATAGTGGATCAAGGTAATCTAAACAAATAGTTAAAGTCACAAGAGACCTTACAAGATGTTCCATTTGATATGGAACATACATTCTTCAATCATCAAGAACCTCTTATTACTTACAATCTCAAAAACCCAGACATTTAGTTTAAATCGATGAAATCCCTCCAGACAATTTGGCTAGTTCTTTTCAACCAACCCAAAGATTGGTAAATAAACATAAAAATTTCCAAAATCCACAAAGTGAGAAACACCTAAATTCAAGAAATGTTTTACAATCCAAGAATCAATGGCCTATGTTCTCAATGGAAGCAACAAATCATGGATCGAAAGGTATACGCTCCCTATAGATCCATACAAAACTAGGGGCACATTCCACCCCAACAACAACAAAACTAGGGGCACATTCCACCCCAAATAGCAACAAAACCAAGTGCACATTCCACCCCAACAAAAATAAAACCATGGGCACATTCCATCCTAATAGCAACTAAACCAGGGGCACATTCCACCCCAACAACAACAAAACCAAGGGCACATTCCACCCCAACAACAACAAAACCAAGGGCACATTCCACCCCAATAACATCTTATCCAATCTAAAAATTCATCAAACATGCAAGAATGGAATTCTATGAAGGAAATTGTCTAAAGATTGGAGATGAATAGAGTCAAAAAGTACAAATTTGATGAGATATGCCCATATCCATTTGATTTATCTATTCTCCAAAACCCCTTGTCACCTCATTTTGAGGCACCCAAATTTGACAAGTACAAAGGGAAAGGAGATCCACACGAACACATACAAGCATTCTTCATCTTATGTCAAGAGGTTGCTTATAGTAGAGAGTACTTACTATGACTATTTCCATGAAGTTTAGCGAGACAAGCTCTTGATTGGCTACTTAAAATACCTAAGGGATCAATTGTGGATTGGAATGACTTATCAAAAAAGTTCATTAACCATTTCTCATACAACATCTAACATGAATTGACCATTGTTGACTTATGCAAAGCCAAGCAACATGGTGGTGAATGTTTTGCTATGTATTTGCAAAGGTGGAGAGCATTGGCAGGTCACTTTCAACATAATTTACCAGACAAATAGTTTGCTGATATCTTTGCATCATGAAGCTGCACATAATCCATGGTTAGCTTGTGCTAATTCACTTGAATAAATTATTGACAAAGGAGTGCAGATTAAGAAGGATATTATTATTAGAGGCCTTGTTAAGATTTTTACACAAGGTCAAGCATCTAATCAAACTAAATCACCAACTCAAATAATTATGCAAGATAAGCCTAAGGGCTTTAACAAAAATAAAAACATGGTTGGAAATGGGGTGACAGAAAAAAGACATGTACAAATGGTACATGCTATGCCTCCTCCAAATTTACAATTAACTCCCTCAAATCCACTACCTAATTTACAAAGACAACCTCCATGAAGGACATTTCATAAAAATTATATAGTCTTTAGAAAGCTAGGAGAATTGGTTGAAATAGTGTTACAAAAGCCCATTGCAGCTAATTTAATTATATGGCTAGTATCAAGGCCATTTCCTCAAGATCAACCAAAACTAGACTGGTAAAAAGAGAATGAATGGTGTAACTTTCATTGTGTTGTTTGTCCTGCTGCATATCATTACATTCAATTGTGACATATTATTATTGAGGACTTCATTGAAAATGGTGAATTGGAAATTAAGTTGGCTCCTAATCAGGACACAAATCAGGGTATAGGAATCTACAAAGACCCCTTTCCTTGACATGATCCACCACCACCACGAAATAATCAAAATGATCACAATCAAGGACAAAGGTAGAATCATAACCAATAATAAGATCATAATTGTAATGAGCATAATCAAGATCATAATGCCCACACTAATATTGTGGCTTATAAAAATGTACCTTACGACTATAATAATATTATGGGATGCATTTTTGTAACCCACATTGCCATTGTTACTGAACACCACATGGCCAATATCATGTTCCTCACAACATGAGACCAATAATTATAGGGTCAACACCCTCTCCCCCTGATAATACTATGTTGAGTTTGCATCATCATGTTGCTACTCTATTTGCACAAGTTATAAATCTTGAACAATAGTACCTTTCCTATAAAGGCTCCTCACTGACCCAAATTTAAGCAATACAGTTAATCACCTACAAATCACCATCCAAGGCCCTTTGCCTCCCTCTTCTAATTATAATAGCTCCTTGCCACCTTTAGGTTGTGTAGTCACAACTAGATGCCTACTAGTTACCATTTAGGTCCCTTCACCCACTTCTTTCCATAAACCCAATGAGAATACTGTGGCAAGGATTCCAAAGCTGAATACTATCCCAACAAAGACCAAACTAGTTCAATCCATAATTTGAAGGCCTTATAGTATAACATATCAATTAGATAAAACCCCTATGCAAATTTCCATATTAGAACTCTTGTAGACATCTGATGTCTATCAAACCATTTTCAACAAAATTTCACAATAGTCTATTGTGCCTAATGATATAAACCTTGATCAGTTCCAAAACCGAGTTGGACATTTGTCTTCATTTTGATAAATCACATTTGATCAAAAGGACATGTCCACCCTTGGTTTAAACCACAATAACCCACTATATATTGAGATAATCATTGCAGATCACAAGATCAAGTGGGTTATTATAGATAATGGTTCAAGGCTAAAAATCATATCTCTTAAATTGGTGTGATGATTGTGTTACATGGATAAAGACATTCAGCCAAAAACTATTACAATGAAGGCTTACGACAATGTCGAGAGGGAGTCATCCAATAAAATTTGGTTGCCAGTCATGGTTAGGTCTATCTCTCATCACACATTATTTCATATTATGGATATTGAGCTTCTTTATAACATACATCTTAGCCATCCTTGGATCCATGAAGTACTCACAGTTCCATCTACTCTTCGCCAATGCCTTAAGTTTCCCCATAATGGGATCAAGGTTACTATTCTTGTTGATCAACAACCATACCAATACTGAAAACATCTTGAAGTAGAGTTTCATAATTATAATTATTTCCTAGGTTCTAAATTCATTACAAAGAAGAACAAAGCCATTATTTCTCATCCATCTCCATCTAATTATATAGACCCTAATGATCTAGCCTCCACTTCAACTAATCCATTTCTTGTAGCTCTGGCCAAACAAATTATTAAAGATGCATGCATTTCCACATACCATCTAAAGGATGTCCTTCATATTGAAAAATTACCAAAATACCCTAAAATATTTGGTAAACCTAAAACCTCCCAGATTCCTAATAGACCCAATTAGATTTGGCAACCAAAGAAGAAGCAACCAAAACCTCTTGTGGTTTTTATACCTACAATTACACCAAAGAAATATCGAGAGGCTTTTACCAAGGGAGATTGGTTATATTATGAGGGCCTTATAGATTGTTTTCAGAATCCAAAGTATCCTATCCCTAACAGAATAATGGATCATCTTGACTATACAAGGAAAGGCCTTGGCCCACATGCGCAAAGAATTTTCAAACCCTTATCAGCTAGAATTATCAACTATAATAATGGTCTCAGATTTAAACCACCAAAATATGACCTCATAACATTTGGTAGTGACTCTTATGAAGTGACTAGTAACGAGACTCCTATCAGGGACATAATGTCCCATTATAGCCTTTTTGATGAGCTTGATGATTTAGATTTGTTTGATTCAAAATCCATATTGACCATATCACCTATTGGAGCTTCCCATACTGAAGCAAAAACCCATCCTAGTGGTGCTTCCCTCTCTAAAGTAGGACATCATATCTTTACCACTGGTACTTCCCATCTTGAAGCAAACCCTCACTATAACCTATGCCTTTGCCATCCTGAACTCATAGATTGGGATCAGTAAAATTTGGTCATATGCCTCGATGAGTTTCAAAATGAAGGATTGATTTCAAAATAAATGGGCCTATGAGATGCATTCCCCATTGGTGATCATAATTAGGGTTTTGATTTCTCATTAAATTCATCTACCTACTTTGGAGAGTAGGCAAAATTTCTTGGTCATAATAAAGAACAAACATCGAGATATTCAGGTGAAAACCTCTTTGAGGCACTTGTTGATCAGGGAAAAAGTAAAGAAAAAGAAAAGTCTTTGAGTGAAAACCTATTTTAGGTACTCCCAGGTGGAAAAGTTTACTCATCCCCTTAGGATGTATAAACTCCATCTAGCCCAAGTTCTATAGCTAGTACAAACATCTCTTCAGAACAACATCAAATATTTGAGCATCTTGCTCTTGATTTTCCAGAGGTCTTTGCTAATTAGCCTTTACTTAAGAAGGTAGATTCTTATTCTTCATATTATCTAGATCTTTGGGAGGAACAACAAGAAGATATGGTAGAAGAAGATCATGACATACATTGCCTACAATTCTAGAAGATGGATCCACACTCCTTATGGAGAGCACAATAAAAGTGAATTTGGGAACCCATGAGGATCCTAAAAATGTTTAGCTTGGAGCTTCCCATACTGAAGCAAAATGTGAACATATTATATCCATTCTTAAGGATTATATAGACATCGTAGCATGGGCATATTCTGACATGTTAGACTTGGATCCAGATTTAGTTGTGCATCATCTTATTGTTCACCCTGATGTTAAACCAATCAAGAAAAAGCTGAGAAAGATGCATCATACATTGCCCTTTTGGTTAAGGCCAAGTTTGAAAAGTTGTTAGGAGCCAATTTTATCAGACCATTGGACTACTCTAAATGGATTTTTAACATAGTGCTAGTAAGTAAAAATACCCCAGACATATGTGTTTTTACTAATTTTCATGATATTAACAAAGCATGTCCCAAAGATGATTTTACTCTGCCCAACATCAACATGATTGTCGACTCAACTACTGGGTATGAGATGCTATCCTTAATGGATGGATTTTTTGATTACAATCAGATCATAATAGCCCCTGAAGATCAACATAAGACTAGGTTCACCACTCTGTGGGGGACATTCTATTACCAAATCATGCCATTTAGTTTGAAGAATGTTGGATCCACCTATTAACATGCAATGACTATCATCTTCCATGACATGATGTATGACATTGTCAAGGACTATGTTGATGATATACTATCAAAATTATGAACAAGAGTTGGACACCCTAACATTCTATGAAGAATGCTTGAGAGGCTTTGTGCATATAAAGTCCACTTGAATCCTAAGAAATGTCTTTGGATTCACGTCAGGAAAATTGCTAGGGTTCATTGTATCAAAACAAGGGATTGAAGTCGACCCTATAAAGGTCACTGCTATTTTGGAAATGCCTCCACCAAACAATCTTAAATAGTTATGAGGTCTACAAGGCAAGATCAAGTCTATACGTAGGTTTATTTCTCAACTGGCAAATAAGTGCCACTCATATACCCATCTCTTAAATAAAAGGGTAACATTTTAGTGGGATGAAGATTTTTAGATAGCATTTACAAATCTTAAAACATACTTGGCCAATCCACCAGTCTTACGACCTCTAATTCAAGGAAAGCCACTGCTTATTTATATACCAGCCATGGAATATGCACTAGGGGCACTTTTGGCTCAACATGATGATCATGGTAAGGAACATGTGGTTTATTATATAAGGCGCACATTAGTAGCCTATGAAAATAATTATATACCTATTGAGAAGGCATGTTTAGCTATGGTTTTCACCACTCAGAAATTGTGACATTATATGCTAAATAACAAAATTATTGTTATCTCTAGGGTAGATCCTCTCAAATTTATCTTATCTAAAGTATCTCTTCAAGGATGCATGGCTAAATGGATTATTCTCCTTAATGAGTTTGATATCAAGTGCCATAATCAAAAGACAATCAAAGGGTAGGTTCTTGTAGACCAACTTGTAGAATCTCCTATTACGGCCACTCAACCTCTCAACTTTGACCTTTTAGATGATTCTATCATGATGATAAAACAAACATCAGAAGAACCTAAACAATGGACACTCTATTTTGATGGATCCTTCACATCCAGAGGGTTTGGAGCTAGCATATTATTGATCATGCCATAGGGGGATTTGATCCCCAAAGCATTCCATATATAATTTTGGTGTACAAACAATATGGCTGAATATGAGGCATTGGTTGTAGGGCTCTGTCTTGTCATACAATGGGAAATTCAAAGATTAAAGGTCTATAGAGATTTATATCCAATCATAAATTAGATAACTGATCAGTATCAAACAAGAGATGATAAGCTTATTCCTTACAACCAAATTTTTGATAACCTTAAACACATTTTAAATCTTTGTAGTTTGAGTAAGTTCCAAAATTCAAAAATAGATCTGCCAATGCCATGGCAACAATTGGTTCCATGATTCAAATGCATGACAGTGCTAAAGAGTATCAGTTCCTAATTGAAAATCTTCTTCAGTTGGCACATATTTTATCAGATTCAAAGAGGATATGTACCATTGTTGATCTTAATTGCTCACCTGAGCTACCATGGTACCAAGATTTTTATAACTATTTCTATAGCCATGTATTTATTTCCAACCTTTCCAACAACCAAAAAAAATTATTCCTTCATCACTTAACACATTATATCCTCCTTGGAAACACGCTTTATCAAAAAGGCTATGATGGAATGCTTCTTCGTTATTTAACTTTGGGAGAATTCAACATGGCACTAAAGGAGGTTCATGAAGGAATGTGTGGGGCCCATACCAATGGTGTATTCCTAGCAAAGAAACTTCTCAAAATAGGCTATTATTGGCCAAAAATGGAGATAGATGCTTGTAATTATGTAAAGAAGTGTGTTCCTTATCAGCAACATGACAACTTGATACATGCACCTTCCTTACCTTACAGCTAATTACAAAACCATATCTGTTCTCAACATAGGGTCTCAATCTCATTAGAAAAATTAACCCAACATCTTTAGATGGCCATAAACACATTTGACTGCAATCGAGTACTTTACCAAGTGGATTGAGGCCATTCCTCTCACTTATGTTACTAGGAAAAAAATAGCCAAGTTCATTCATTACTATATCATCTGTTGATATGGCATCCCAAACTATATTATATATGATAATGGAAAATCCTTTGTAAACAAAAATGTGAAATCTCTTTGTGCAAAATTCAAAATCAAGCACAAAAAATCCACTCCATATAACCCACAAGGAAACAGACAGGTTGAGGCATCAAATATAACCATTCTAGCGATCTTAACAAATATTGTCAATGATGCTAATCATAATTGGCACTTGCAACTTTTTTCTACCCTCTAGGCTTATAGAACCAATCATTACACCCCAATTGGAGCTACTCCATACTCCCTTGTTTTTGGTACTGAAGTTATCATCTTGATTGAGATTGAGATCCCATCATTAAGAATATCATTGGAGCACATTGACGATGATGAAGACTATAGAGCCTCAAGGATACAAGAACTCATACTTCTTGATGGTAAACATTTGGATGCCCTAGAAAACTTATAGTCTTATTAAAATAGATTGTAGAGAAGCTACAACAAACACATTCTCCCTCAAGAATTTGATATTGGTGACTTAGTTTTGAAAGAGAACTAAAAGAACATGAATGTTGAACATAAACAGAAAGGAAAGTTTTATCCTAATTGGTTAGGACCATATATTATCACATCAAACTATGGATTAGGAGCATATCGATTGGTTAAACCTAATGGTGAAGAACTTTCAGAGCCCATGAACATCATACACCTTAAGAGATTCTACGCATGAACGGATTTGAACCATTGTCTATAAGACCCCTGAATTGGGGGTAAATTTTACTGTTGTAATTTTGTCCCACCCTTTTCTCTTACCTTAAACACATTTTATTCTACCCTGGTCCACTTTTCATAAATCCTAATAGTAAAGGCTTTAAACCCTTATCACTCTTAACACATTCTTCATCCCATTATAGATTTCTCTCTTTGAGAAGGCATATTCTTTGTTATGTATAAAATATGTTATAATCTTGAACACTTTTTATCCCTTGACCAATTATGATCTCGATTATGTCTCATGAATGTTATGAACATCTTCAGTAGTAGTTCTAGAAAGTAGTTCAACCAAGATAGTCTTTTGCAATTTCAAACAAGTGAATAACCACATCTTCTCAGTTCAAGTATTTGTTGTTCTTTCTTGTTTTATCAATATCCACACTCTCATTGATTTATGATCATGGGCTATTTCAATTGGCTTAGCTGTCTTATTGGAACCTCTACTCTCAGGACATGCATCTCCTTGACTAGATGGTCCCACCTTGTGCATATTTTATCCCAAAAACATCGAAAACATTAGAAATACTTTGAAAATACCCAAAACATCAGAACATGATCCACAAAAGAAAAAAAAAATTATCTCACACTTTTGTACATTTAAACATTCTCATTCCACCATCCCACACTTTCATCATTTTGTGAGCAACTGTTAAGTTTAAACACTCTTACCATTTTTCAAGTAAAGAAACACCAGTTTATGTTATCCCACACACTTGGCATTTTACAAGGTTATTCTTTCTCATCTCATTAGCTTCCTATGTACTAGACCATTCTCATTTGTTTGTCATATTTTTCTTTTCTCCTATAAACATTAATCATGCTTGTCTGATCATCATTTTTTTTCTATCCCATTTCTTGAGAGAACTACATTTGGCCTGAAGTTCATGTTGGAACATGCATCCATGGACCTATGTAGGCAACATCCACTTGTCTTATACATCTGGAGTCAGCTCGGCCAACCCCTTCCTTTTCTTCTCTTCCCCCATTTCTTTTGTCATTATTCCTCTTTAATTAGTGAATAATTGTCATGTCATTATTATTTTCTATGATGTAGTAGAAAGTAACGCCTCTACCGCACATGCATGAACATTTATCTTTAAACTGCACTAACTTGGTTTTTGTTTGTGTGCGTTTATTTGAGTTTCTTGATGTTTTGTTATGCTTGCTCACCTCTCCTTTTATTTTTTATCCTTTTCTCTTTTTTATTTCTTCTTGTTCCATTCTTGGTCTAGTGTTTCCTTATTTATTTTTTGCTTATCTCTTTTGTGTTTCAAAACATCTTGATGATTCACATGGATCTTGATTATTCATATCTTGGTCTCATGTCATTAAGACATTCTTGGATTTTGTTTTTAAACATTTTTGTTCTTACTTAAGATCATATCTTGATTTCAAGTTAGGTTCATTTATGTTTGTCTTTTTCTTTATTTTTTCTTTTTTGTTTAAATGTAAATCACTGTAACTCTGGTTTTGGTCATTATTTTACCATTATCCTTAGTTATAGGTATTCACATTTGAACTGGCTCAATGCAATTGGAATCTTATGTTTTTCTTAGTTATTCATACTTATGATGCCTAATTTATTTTTCTATAGCAAGCACTTTGTGCTCAAGTCTCAATGTCTTAATGTCAACATCAACTCTGATGAATGATTCTCAAGAACACTTTACAAAACCTAGGCTCATGATATGGAATTAGGATTATAGGTAGCATGATTTTTAGGCTTCATTGTCTATGCTTATACATGCATCTCTTGGCTTACATTGTGAGTCTAATCAATTCTTGGTCATTTTTCATCATTCTTCATTTCCTTCTCTCCCAAACTTGGGTGAATTACATTGGCCTGAAGTTCATGTTAGAACATGAGTCCATGGAACTATGTAGGCAATGCTCAATTTTTATTGAGGTCAGATCAACTACTTCCTTTCTTCTTTTCATCTCTCTCATCACTTTGTGCATTCTAATATTCTTGGTTTTATATGGCTTTGTAAGCCATTACACCATCACATGTATGTTTGTGCCCACTCACTTTAACCTATCTTTTCGGTTATATCCTTGAGCTATTTTTCTTTCCAATTGCCCATGCTAGGTCCCAAAATATAAACCATGCCTAAATAAAATTAACTCTACAGGGAAAAAATCATTATTTATTCTTTATCAATGATCAAAATTTTCCTTACTAGGTCAAAACTATTTTATCACGATCAAATCTGCTCTACTAGGGCACTTCTTGTTATGTTTTCTTTGGAAACCCATTATAGTAGTGCTTCCCTTCTTGAAGTATAACATTATCCCTTTTCTTGTAATTCCAAGCTCTCCACATTAAAGCCCATGATGGCAATTTTTTAGTGTGCAACTTGTCTCGGGATTGATCAATGCCATAAGTGCATAGCTTGTACTCTCAAATTGGGTATGTTTATAGTGTGTCTCTTACATTTATGGATTGCATATTTCCCATTCCACCCATATCTAGGTCTTATTATACTTCTAATTATATTTTGATCATTCATGGTAATCACATGTGCAAGAATTAACTTGTCTGGATGTGATCTATTCCATGTGTTAATTTCTCACTTTCTCTCTCTTTTTAAGAGTCCACCCTTTTCTTCCATCCTAGTATGTCCTCTTAAGGGGGAGTCATGGGTCTATTCCAATTTATTCTTGACAACTCTTTTCTTTGAAAAGGTGATGCTTTGCCTAAATGTCTCGCTACGCTTTCTCAAATAGGGGCAAAATGTAGAGATCCAATTCCTAACACCATTTATGTTGAAATTATAAATCTTACTCGAATTGCACTCAAATAAACATTTTAGGTTAAAATCCATATAACACCTTAAATGGTTTAAACTTGTCACTTATAAGTACCAGTTTACGTTAAAGTATCCCTAGATAGGGAAATGTGTTAGGTTGTGGAGCTAAAAGCTTCACTGATGCAGACATTGGAGGAGGGTGCTGAGTGTCATAGTCACCGGCATCGGTCAGGCCAATCGATGTTGGTCAGGTGGAGACAGGAAGCTACCGATGACGGTCAGTGATCGGTCGACGTCGGTCACCCCCAGGCAGATAGGGACCGATGTCGGTCGCCTGTGCGGTTCTGAACTGCAAGTTCCACAGATAGTTCGTTAACGAACCAGTTGTTTTCATAGAGTAAGAGAGAAAAAATTAGCTCCTTTAGAGTGAAGAGAGCAAGGTGTGTTCCTCCTAGTGCCACAGTACCAAGTGTAGGTGCTGGTTTAGAGAATCAAATAGGATTCTTCATGTATGCATGATCTTGGTCAGCAGGTGTGCAAGGCCACGTTTGGAGATCTGCATGATAAGTAAGATCATTGATCTATAGGTGTATGTGTGTGTGAGGTCTAAGGTTTGTAGGTGTATAGAACTAGGTTGATCTGTAGGTGGTAGCAGAATCAAGGTGACAACAACACAACAGGGAGCAAGATCAGGCAGGATTTACTTGGAGTACGGTGTGTACTCAGTTGGAGAGCAAAGAAGAAGGCAAGGTAGTTCCTTTTAAAGTAAGATCATTTGAGTTGCAGGTTGTTTCAAGTTCATGGGAGATCTACTTGGAGTGCATTGTGTACTCGATTTGAGTATGTGTGTATACTCGGTGTACTGGCAGTATTGTTACTGACTGGTTGACTAGCGGTGTTGTTACTGGCTGGTGGAGGTGAACACCAACTCTATGTTTGAGTTGTGTGTTGGGACCGTAAGAGAGAGAGTGAGATATTGAAGGTGAATTACTGAACACTTGGTGTGGGAAGCCTGTAAGGTGGGAAGAGTTTGGCGTCTCTTCATTTATAATTCTTTTCTAGAAGAGTATTAATACAATTGGGTATTGTCTCTCATATTCTATGTTATTTTTGAATTCTAGTTACTTATGATTCTAGTTTAATTCCACATGTTTAGTTGCTTGGTAATCAATGGTGCTTCTGGGTCCTAACACAATGCATTTTATGGTCCAACTAACTTTGATTATATCATTTCGAGTCAAAATGACAATTTTGCCATTTAGTGCTCTAGATCACTCTTTTCTTCTAATTCATTGGTACATGTCACATACCTTTTTTATTTGGTGTTGGCAACATCCTAAATGCGAATATGATTCCAACACATCTAACGTCACCTTCTAATTCTTTCTGAGTGAAATTACAACTCAATAATATGACTTTTGGACCATTTTGATTCATTGAGGACCAATTTTCAAATAATTGCACAAATATTCATTAACCTTGTTTAAGGATAATTAATCCAAATCAAGATCTTAAGCGGATTTTACATGAGATTTGTTGAATATTTATTTTTGAAAATTGATTCCTATTAACTTCATCATTAGGTGACATCATTTCTTGGGAAGACATCCCTAGGACATAAACACCACAAATATCAAGATTATGGGTCACCCAGGCCTAGTTAATGCCTCCCATGCTTTTTCAATGCCCCTTATTCCAAGGTCATGATGAGGATATTTATGGATTTAATTCCAAATATTAAGATTATCCATGGCCACACATCTCAATCTTGAGATGGATGGTCATGGTTGATCCTGACCAATCTCAAAAATCTATAAATAGAGAGGCCATGGACATAAATTTTAAGCTAATTTGGTGCAAGGTTATTATGCTCAAATATCTTCAAAGCTTGAATATTGCAAAGTTATAATGCTAAATTGTTTCCACAAGGCTTTGCATTTGATGATAGATTTTGTTTGCAAGCTTCATTGATAGGCTAGTTTAGTGGTTTGGAATCATGAGCCTAGGTTTTGTGGAGTGTTCTTAAGGCATTGGAAAAGCTTACCACCATTGTTGACAAAGTCAAGGATTCTTGATCAAGGGAGAACATGTTTTTGAGCCACATGGGTATGGTGAATCCATTTGGGAAGGTAATATGGTGTTTCTTTCTTTCATTTATTTTTTTACTATCCTTTGTAATTCCCATAGGAATAGATAGGCTTAGTTAGTTAGTTCTTTATGCATGTTTCATGATTTATGGACTAATGTTTGAATAACTTGCTTTGTAATCCTCTCTACACCCATAATGGATTGATATGATTAGGTAAGTTATTGGAGGTTGTATTCAACTCTCCCAAGCACCTCCATATGTGATTGAGTTGTCAGTTGTGTGAGTGGACCCTATAGGAAAGTGTTAATTTCTCAAAGATTTGTTATAAAAGTCAAAGTTGACCAAGTCAAATTATGAAAATAGATGGAATATGAATTTTGAAAGGTTTATATCCCTTAATCATGTTAAATTGGTCATCTAAGTTAGCTAGTCGCTAATAGGCCAAATGGTACAAACAGTGAAAAATACATACAACAGTGAGAAGATGAATAGGAATGTGTTATCATGATAGAGTTATGAAACCAAGTGCATGGAGATTCTTTTAGAAATGGTATCTCCTATTTATGCTTCATATAAATCTTGGAAGTCAGATATAGTGGTGAAAATGATGATGCCAAAAAGGCTTGTCTAACTCAGTGAGGTCTATGTGTAGCGAGGTTAACAAATTAGTCTTTAAAACCATTAATTTCCACTAGACCATATGATTTTTATATTTTAAGATTATTTGGATATGTTATAGTTTCATATAAATTCATAATAAATCATTGAAAATGTCTATACATATGTTGTATGTCTGAGCCACCATCACTGGCCTTTGAGGAAAACTGGTAGTTCTAAGTGGGCTATTTGTATAAAAATGTTTAAGTCCTTATTACCTAAGTCGTGAAGTCTAAAGTGCATGGTGATGTTTTTAAGGTAATTATGTTTTTATTCATTTTATTTATTTTCATGGTTGTGTGACTAAATTATGTACATTCTTTAGTGGTAGACTTTCTATAGGTTCACAAGCCTAATTGTGAACAGTGCTACAAGGAGTGTTCATGAAGGGGTTGGTGCTAAAAAGTGTTATGGAACTTAGAATATGTTTATTGGGGTATATTTTATCAATGTATGAAAGGATCTATTTCATCAATGAAATTAATGTTTTTCAAGAAGAACATAAGGTAATGTGTTACTAAGAAGACCTATAACGTCTCCATAAGGCCTAAAGAAGGATAAGGGCTAATGAAGGTGGGGCCAATTTTTTTAAAGATTGATTATTATTATTTTTTACTTGTACTAAGATGTTTTATAAGGTTGATCCAAGTTATTAAAGGTTTGTAGCTGAAAAATAGGTGTGTTATTATGGGCCTAGTATAAGAATAAGGCCTTTGAGGTCTAATTGACAAGTTAGAGAATGAGTGAGTACAAGTGAAGGAAATAACACTTTGAAAAGATGAAGGAGGTCTTTTAGACCATAAAAATGGTGTATATAAACTATTATGAAGATATAACATGGGTACTGTAGATGAATATCAAGATCACATGACCTAATCTATCTCGAAGAGACCTAGTTGAGTGAAGAAGCCTAAAAGGTAGTTTGAGAGGGATAGAAGAGTGAGAAGAACTAAATAAGTTGATCATCATCTATTGTGTGAGAAACAAGGTTTTATTAAGGTGATGAAAATTTTAGGTGTCTATGTTGGTGCTCAATCATTTAGGGGGTTGGTACCTCCTTGTAGGTTGGTGCTTGCTAAAGCCTAGTTAAGTGGGTGTTTGAATAGTTGAAGTTGGTGCTCCATGTTGAGTTGTTGCTTCACTAAAGATTGGTTTTTTTATTATAAGGATATATTCCATTTGAATATATTAGTGGGTTTTATTCCCTTTGAGGGTTTCTCACATATTTAATGTGTTTCATAATCTTGTATGGTTGCATATGCTTTGCTAGATGTTCATATTTATATGAATGGTTCATGTATGTTTAAATGAAACTAAATGAATGTTTTAAATACATTATTTCACCCTCTCCCCCCTCTTAGTAATTGGTCTTAAAAAAATTAGTATCATAGCATATTCCTTTAAATCAAGTCTAATAGCTTGAAGGTGATCCTAAAAAGCAAAAGATGTCTAGTGATCAAAAGGAAGAAGACAACATGTATAATGAAGAAGTATACTATGACAGTGAATAAGGAGAATATGAAGTAGAAATTGAATCTGAGCTCAAGTGCCCTTGATGATTTGATGCATTAAAATAAGACTATCAAGGATCTCAAGAATCAGTTAAAATGTGTTAATACAAAGTTTAGATCAAAGTAAGTTGAGTATGACTAGTTGAAGACAAAACTAGATTCTTTGAAGGTTGAACATGAGCAACTCATAGATAAGATGGGCAAGTTTGAGAAAAATCATGATAAGTCTGAACAAGTCAATATTACCAACATGAAAAGACCAATCAGGAAACATAATGCAATAAGGGATAAGTTATCATGGGACCATGGGAAAAGGAGTGATCAATCAAGAGGTAAGTAAAAAAATGTTATTTGTTACATCTATCATAATATGGGACACATTAAAAGATTGTGTTCTAATAGAGTTAAAATTACCTCAAAATTCAACAAGATATATGAATCTCCTATCATACATAAGAAGAGTCAAACATTGATATAGAAGTCAAAACAAGTTAGGACTAATCATATTAAGCCCAAGAGACAAGATGGACTATTTGCTAAGGAGGAATAAAATATTAAAGATGATTTTATGATAGCTCAGACTACCTTTCACATTCAAGATGAAGGAATTAAATGTTATACATATACTTATTACTCAATCCACATGACATGAGACAAAAATAAGTCCATCTCATTGAAGAAGAATGTTATAGGAATAGTGAGGTTTGGAGACAACACAATTTTCAATATAGGTGGCAAGGGTATCTTGATTTTGGATAATGGGAAGACCAAGACATAAAATGTGTTGTATGTGTAAGGATGGAAATATAACATAAATAGTGTAAGTCAAATGTGCAATCAAGGACACACACTAACCTTTCATGATAGAGGGTGTGAGATAAGGAGAGCCAAATTAGGAAGGCTAATTACCAATGCTAAGGACTGAGAACAATCTATATGTTTTGAATGAGATGAAGAATTAGAGATGCTTTATGATAAATATGGATGAAATTTGTCTATGAAAAATAAGGTTAGGTCACCCAAAATTTGAAAATATACTCAATATAATCACTAAGAAGTCTATGAAAAACATTCCTAAGATCACCAAACCTACAAACATACTTTGTAATGCATGTCAACATGGTAAGCAAACTAGAAGAAGGTTCAAGTCTAATGAGTTCTCTACTACAATACCCTTGGAGTTAATACACACTATTCTCTATGGGCCTACAATAATTCAAAGTATTCAAGGACACAATGACTTCATGTTACTCATAGATGACTACACAAGAATGACTTGGGTAACATTCTTGAAAGAAAAGTCAAAAACTTTTGAAAGCTCAAGGCATTCAAGGATCTTGTTGAGAATGCAAAGAAAGGGAAGATCAAGTGACTAAGATATGATTAGGAGGAGAGTCTTGTTTTAATGATTTTCATTACTTCTATGAGGTTATTAAAATAAGGAGACAATTCTCAGCAACCAAGACACCTCAACAGAATGGGGTAGTGGAAAGAGAGAATAGGATAGTTCAAAAGATGGATAAAACTATGTTAAATGAGTTTATATTATCTTATGGATATTGGAGATAGATAGTAAGCACTATAATCTACATTTTTAATAGAAGAAATATAAGGACCAATGGCAACAAGACTCTTTATGAATTGTGGAAAGGTGGACCTGCTAATGTGGAACACTTTAGAGTGTTTACGAGCAAATGTTTCATCAAAATAGATGATGAAAACTTAATAAAGTTTGATTATAGATATGATGAAGGTATATTCTTAAGATACTCATCAATGAGCTCAGTGTATAAAGGTTATACCTTGAGGTTATAAAATATAGTGGAAAGCATCAATGTGAATATTAATGAGACAAGGAAATCATACTCACAATCAAAGGATATTTTAGATAATCTAGACTTCAATAATGAAGAGGAAACTATAGAGTTTGATGAGGAAGAATAAGAAGTTGAGTAGAGATAGGGCTCAAACAACCCCTTAATACAGATTCAAAGAGATCATCTTGAATCTCAAATCATTGACAATAAGAATGTATGTATACAAATAAGGAAAAGACTATAATTAATATAAATACATAAAATGTTTCTCTATTATCTAATATTGAACCAAATAATCTTATAGAAACAAGAAAAGACAAATTTTGGATAGGTGTTATGAATGAGTAGTTACACCAAATAAAAAATAATGAGACTTGGGAACTAGTTCATAGGCCTAAAGATAAGAATGTCATTGGCAAAAAAGGGTGTTTAGAAACAAGTTGAATGAAGATGGAGAAGTCACTAGGAACAAGGCTAGATTGTTATGCAATGGATATGCACAAGTTCAAGGGGTAAAATTTAAGGAAACCTTTGCACTAATATAAAGATTGGAGGCCTTCAGATTATTTGTAGCATATGTAGGATTCAATTGTTTCACGATATACCAGATGGATGTCAAATCTAACTTTTTGATTGAGAATTTAGAAGAGGAAGTGTACATAGAGAAACCTGAGGGGTTCTCACTATCAGGGGAAAAGGACTACGTTTAAAGATTGAAAAAGGCTCTTTATGGTCTAAAGCAAGCTCCTAGAGCTTTGTATACTAGGTTAGACAGGTATCTATCAGATCAAGGATTTAAAAGAGGTTTTGCAGATAGTAATCTATACATAAAGGTAAAAGATGACCATCATTTGATAGTAGTTGTCTATGTGGATGACATCATCTTTGGTGGAAACAATGAAAACATGACCAAGGTCTCTGCATAGGTGATGAAGAAATAGTTTGAGATGTCCATTTTGGGAAAACTATCATTCTTTATTAGGTTGTAAATAACTCAATCTGAAAAAAGTATATTCATATCACAAGCCAAGTACATAAGAGAGATGTTGAAGAAGTTTGAGATGGAATATTTCAAGGTAGTTAGTACACCTATGATCATATGTTGTAAGTTGAGAAAGGAAGATGAGTCTCCAAAGATCAATAAACTGTCATATAGGTCAATTATTAGAAGTTTGCTATACACCACTACGTCTAGACCTAAAATAATGAAAGCAATAGGTCTTATGGGAAGGTTTCAAGTAGATCTAAAGGAAATTCATTTTCAATAAGTTAAAAAGATACTCAGGTATCTCAAGAGGACTATGGAGTATGGTTTGTGGTATACAAGGAGCAAGGAGTTCAATTTGACAACCTATACAGATACAGAGTGGGCAAAAAATCTAGATGATAGGAAAAGTATCAGTAGAGGTCCCTATTACTCAATAACCTATCATCTCCTCCTCCTCCTTCTATGAGAATGGGGGTCCCTCTTTCTTAATTTTGGTTATTAATCCTTTTATCTTATATTTTTGATGTCACTAAAATTATAATTAGTTCACTATGGTTCTGTTTCCAAAAAAAATTATCTAATAAATTTTCACTATTATTACATGGTGTGGCCTGGATTTGATCTTTCATTCCAAACAAGTAAATACAGGGAACTACTTCCCACAGTCAAGGATGTCATCTTCCCTTAAGAATAAAATAATTTGTAACCATATCCCATAAATGTGGGGAATGCATTTCAAGGTATTGACAATAACTAATATTGATTATCCTATTTTCAATCCATTTAGAAAGATTTGAAACCATATATACACCATTATATTTTTCATTGGTTAGTCAAATCGTCTTGAAAATGGTTTTTCTAGCTCATTTATTGAAGACAATAATTTTCCACAACTACTTAGTAGTGTCTACTTGGAGCTGACCGTGATTGTGACATGATAAAAATAAAAAGTCTACCTAGAACTGACCATGACCATGGCCATGATGCCTAAAATATAAATTTATTTTACAATCTTTGATAATTGGATACCTACTAATGACTCCCAGCCACATTAAAGTCTAAGGTGAGGTGACCCAACATTATTCCTAAATTTTGAACCCTATGGGGGCCAATCTGTTTATACGACATCAAACCATGCTCTCACTAAATTTATGCTAGTGGGTTTCTTTATTTTGTCTAGAGGACATAATGTCAAAATGATGGGCACTACTTATCTCCATGGTTAAATTCCTTTTACATTCCAATTAGCTCACCTCTTCACCTTATCTTTGGCTAAAATCTCATAATTAAACTTTTTTTTTAAATTTTTTTTTTCAATAAGAGAGAATTTATTATCTGTTATGTATGTTTATCATAAATTTTAATTTACACTCTATACACATTACCAAAAAAATATTACATTTTGAAAACTATAAACAATCAATTCATCTATTCTATAATTTTTTCATTAGTCCTCTCAAATTTTTAAAGTTTAATTTCTAGTTTTTATTATTTTGAATATGCCAACTACATTGCAATATCCATAACAATGTTTATGATATCAATTGTGACTATGTCATCCTTGTTTTTTTATTGGAATACATTGTTGTATCAACAAATAAATAAATGAAGATAAAGTATATAAATGGTTACAATAAAAAGGTCTCCAGTTGATATTTATATTAATGTTGATAAAAAAAATATGGTAAAAACATGTTAAAAATACAAAGTAATCAAAACATATAACCAATTAAATATAAATATACAACAAGAGTCTCAAAATATCATATCAAAATAGAATGACACATGCGGACATTAAGTGTATGTGGCAACATTAGAGGGAACTGGTGGTGGATCATTATTAGGAGGAATAACAACTCAAAAAGAGGCCTCTCCAAAAGATGGATCCGGGGCCATCCAATCATCGTTACAACTATCTATAAGTGTCTTTTCTTGAAGAAAATAATAAATTGTTTTCATCAAACATAAATGCCCATGCATATTTTGAATAAATCAAACATTCACATGATGATGTCTAAGTAAATGTTCCAGGTATGATTCCTACTACACCATATGTGGAGGATAGATCAAAATTAATAAAGGAAAAAATTGTTGAATTTAAATATTGAATAGGTAGAGATCCAAAAGTGGTACTTCTTGTATCCCACGCTTAAGTATGATGAAGGTAATGACTTTATAACCCAAATTATTTTCTTGGGTTTATTCAGATATGTTAGGAATTAACCCTATAGTAGTAATGCACAATATAGTTACTTACCTTGATATGCAACTAGTTAAACATATAATAAAAAAGATGATCCCAAAGTGCTTTCACTAGTTAAATATGAAATTCAACACCTACTTGACATAGGGTTTATTAAATAAATTCATTTTTTAAAATTTAGATTCACTTTTTGACTAGAGCTACAAACTGATCTGGGATATAATCAGAGGCCCAAATCCCTAAGTGATCATCTACCATATGTACTAGGTATACCAATAATGGCCACAACCAACCTATGAATGACCATAACCATCCCCAAAATACCAATGATGATTACATCTGACCTATGATACCTTAGTGAGATTTTAACTTGGGTGGGACTTGAAACAACCAAACCACTTTACCATTTCATCCACATCTCATTTGTATTACATTAATTTATTATTCTGAGTTTTTCCTAATATTGTTTCATTTGCCAGCCCTAATTGCTAAATTAAATGTTATATAGACTATCGTGGCTTGAGAAAAGATTTATATTAAAAAAAATTACATTAGCAAACATCAAGAAGATCATGGACTCTACAATTAGGTATAAAATGTTATTATTTATGTCCATGGTTTTTCTGAATACAATCAAATAAATATTAATCCTAATAACAAGGAAAAAAATACATATACCACACCATGACCATGCGAAACCTTTTTTTATGTCATCATACCTTTCAGATTGAAAAACACTAGAGATACTTATCAAAGGGATATGGTACACATATTCCATGAATTCATACATAAAACAATCAAAGACTATGTTGATAATTTACTTTTGAAATCTAAATATTGATAAGATCACACTATAAACTTATGATAAATATTTGAATGCTTACACAAATATAATGTGTGCTTAAACCCCAAAAGTGTATTTGAGGTATCTTCAAGAAAGGTATTTGGATACATCATTATCTCAGAGAGGCATCAAAGTTATTCCAAATAAAGGTAAGGCTATTGTTAAGACACTTTTGCTAAAAGGATTAAATTAGTTAAGGTGTTTATAGGGTAGAATTCATGGAATAAGGCATTTTGTGGCTCAATTAGTTAATAAAACATAACCTTTTATGCATTTTTTTAATAAATTTACAAAGTTAGATTAGGATTCCAATTTTCAACATATTTTTTATAAAATCAAAGAATATCTACTTAATTCACCGATTCTCGTACCTCTGATATCAGATAAACCTTTGTTATTATACATTTTTTTTATAGATCATGGTTTAGGAGATTTATTGGCACAATATGATGAATATCACAAATAACATACAATCTATTACATCATTTTTACACTCTTTAATTAGAAATATAATTATAATGCAATGGAGAATCTATGTCTTGATATTGTGTTCATTCACAAAAAAATGTGACATTATATATAAAGTAATGAAACACATATTATCATAAAAGTGGATCCACTAAAGTTTCTAATGATGAAATCATATTTTTCAATATGTATATATAAATAGGTAATTGTACTAATAGACTCTAACTTAAAGTTCATATCTAAAAAATCTATAAAAGGACAAATAGTCATAGTTCAATTAGTTGTAACAACACTATAAGATACAACACCAATAAGTGATACTTTTCTAGATGATTTCATTACATATAACATTGATGATGATAAATGGATCATGTAATTTGATATATCTAATACATTTGAAGTACTTGGACATGAATTGTTTAATTAATCTTTAGGGACAATGTATGCCATTCACAGATTGCTTAGGGTTTTCATGCATACATAACATAACAACATATGAGACATTGATTCTAGGATTATATGTTGCACTCACATTAAATATAAAATCTGTTCACATGTATGATGATTCACAACTAATAATTAACCAACTCTTAGGTATTTATTAGATGAAAGAGAAAAAGTTTATCCCATATAGAAATATGGTACAATATTTAATGACACATTTTGATATGATTTAGATTCATTCTTACTTCCCCTCTTTTTTGAGGGGTTATCTATTAAAGTACCTTTGTTAGATGAACTTGAATCAATGTGTCACATGTTTTCTTTAAAAGAAAAAGAATTCAAACTCCTTTATAATATATGTAATATTAATGAAACTTTTTTCCTTTTTGAAATAATTGAAAATACACTTCTCATTCAATTAAAAAAATACAAATAAGAAATCTTCAATTGATCATTATTAATAATATTTTATATATAACATTTAAATATATTGAAGTATCAATTGTTAAACAAGTACACTAAGACTTGCAACAACAAAAAAAATATAATTATATGTAAATATACTCTTATGATGTAAAGAGGATGAGAACATATAATAAAAATGAGACATTTTAGTGATAAAATGAATTGTTTATACAAACAATCATACAAAAATAGATTCAACAACTCCCTAAAATATTAAATTCAAAATATAAAATATTGTTCCATTCAACTTCTTTAAGAAGAATACTCGCAATTAAAAATCACCACCACTATTGTATACTATTTCAATATTAACACATATTTTCAAAAATAAAACATTATAATCATAAAATGAATGATTTAAAGAAACACAAATACAAGAGTAGATTCAACAACCCCTAAATATTAAGCTCATAAAAAATAAAAATATTGTACCATTTGACTTCTTTAAAAGGAATACCCACAATTGAAGGTCACCACCACCATTATGCACTATTCCATTTAGATATAATTTTTGTTTTCCAAATTCTGTGCTATAGATGATAAATTTGAACAAATATTGTCAATTTTGATAAAGCACATAAAAATAACTTTTAATTCAATAATGGACAAATTTGTTCTTACCAAAAATGACAAATATAATTATTTCAAAAGAAGACTGTAGTATTTAATACCTGCATCTTGGGAATGCAATTTTGTATAACTTTCTAGCCTCCTGAAATATACAAATGTTTTAATCCTTCGAACTCTTCAATCCTTGTTATATTCTATAGCTTCAACAACCATCAAGGAAAATCCTCTCCAGGTAACTCTTACCTATAAGATTAGGTTTGTTGTCCTAGATTGAAATACTGTATGCAATAATAATAAACTTTGAATGACTTTTATGGAATAGTTTTTTACAAATCAAATAATATTAGAAACTTTGAATTTTAGTTATGACCATGAATACAGTTTTTAGGCACTTGGTAGAATCGTGCTATTTTTATGCATGTATTTTTATGTCTCTTTGTAATGTTTATATAATTATTTGTGTTTATATGGGTACTTTTGTAGTGTAATAAGTCATGGGTTCAAATCCTTGTGTAACTTTATATTCTAGAATTCTAATTCATTGCTCAATGATTCTTGGTTTTTTATGGTTTCGATGTTTAGAGCATGGAATATGGTTTGGGAGAAGGGGAGGTGACATTAGTGGTGGTTGGGCCAGATTTATCATGTATTTATAGAATAGTGGTTAAGTGGTTTGATTTGTAAGAAACAGTGAAAAATAGTCATGAAAAGGAGGTTTTTTTATATATAAAAATAAATGTAATAATGAAATAATACTAAAGGATGCAATTGATAAAATATATTAGAGATTATGATTTTATTATTAGTAGGAAAGTATAAAGTATAATTCACATACAATTTTATAGGTTTGAACATGTGATAAGTGTACACTTTGGAATATTTTATATAAAATATTTTTTCATGTGGTATGAAGTTTGAATGTGTTCTTCAAATATTTCAAAAGAGGAAACAAAAGTTTGAGAAGACAAATAGGCATAGTCTCTTCGCAGTCCATATATACCCTACAATTGTAAAAGGAAATGTTAGAACTTTTTGGGAAATTATAGCTTGAATGTTGAATATTATATATAAATATATATTGTGTTGAGTATATATTGGATTTTAAATAGATTAATCATAATAATGTCTTAGTTTTATTTAGCTAAAAAAAAATAATGACAATGAATGAAGATGTTTTTGTAACAAATAAGAAGAAAGTTGTGTATGACTTCACAATGAGTTTAGATTTATGTATTCTTGTAATTCATGTACTAATTTGGTGTCCCATCACAAATTTTAAATATTTCAACATCTAGCATATCCTAGTGAGGGATTCTAGTGATCGCTGCTAATAATGGTTCTATCATTGGGACACAAATATGTTAAAATAGTTACCTTGTCAAAGGGACCTTTAGAATTGGAAGGACTTGAGGATACATGAGTTCTTAGATGAAGAAGCTATAAGATTAGGAGTGTCTATGGAGGAGATTAGTTATACTCATATCCATGGAAAAATTTATAAAATATTCTTATGAGTTACTTGAGTTGCTAGTAGCATTACTATCTAGACTTGAATACTATTACTTCAAACCCTATGAAACATAACATTTTGTTTAGAGTGAATAAAAAATTCAACGGCTATATAAATTATATATTGAATGGACCCATTCAATTTACCATTATGTGAAGATTAAAATTGATATATACACTTATAAAATTTCCATGCATGAGTATATTGTGTTTTAAGATACATATGAATTATTTGTTAGAGGGATTAGAGGAAAAATTTGGAAGTGAATTCTTGTATTGTTAAAAAGATTAATTGTGAAAAAGGCCATCTTTTTGATTCCAACCAACATGGATTAGTTACACGAGGCACTATGTGGATATGAACCAAAGAGAGTTGAATGAATAATATATGAACCAATGAATCTAAACCAAAACCCATAAAATGGATAAATTAGAGTAGCAAGATGATAAATTATTTCAAGGACTAAAAAAGGACCTATGAAAAACAAAAAATATGGAACAAGAAAAGCTTTTTAGAAGATGAAGGGAAAATCTAACTATAAGTAGGAGTAGATGGGAATTCTCAAAGCTAATTGGAGGAATTAAACATCCAAAATAAAAAACTATGTCCAACAGTCAGAGAGATCTGGAAGAGATTTATTGGAATGAAATAACTGAAGAGAATGTAGAGACCAACTGGGAATTAGAAAATGATCTAGAAAGAGTTGAGGAAACAAAATAGAGAGATGGTGAAGATGTTGTTGAAGGGAAGTTATAAAAACTTAATAGTAGGTTTAGTGAGCAACTACATAGGTAGTGATTGTATTTGGAATGGGAAGGGTAGTATTGAAAATAAGAAATGATGAAACATAGGTTCATTTTAGGTTTAGAGGTGGTCATTATGGACACTCCAGGTATGGTTCATTCACTCCAAGAGGCACATCCCTAATTTCTAATTTAATTACCAAGAATAGGAGACCTAAATAATTGAAAGAGTTAACAATAAATAATAAGTGGTTTTAAGAAGTTACAGAAACATTAGATAGGCATAATAAGGAAAGTGGAGATGAAGCTAGCATAAAAATTTATTTCAATACTCAGTATACTAAGCATCATTATAGTTAGTTTACATATACATAATGAAATCATCACTCAAACCATCCATAAAAACCCCTATTATAAGAAACATGTCATTAATTGTCAGATAATTTGTTACATTGATGTCATATGATTAGTCAACTGACCCTTAACAGTACTTATTGACTTGCAAAATCAGGGGGCAAGTTAATGGTGTAATGTATAACATAACAAGAAGTGCAAACATATAAGATATTTGACTAGTCAAGATATATAATTGTTTTTAAGAATAATCATGCATCTATGGCCCTAAAGGATATCAAATTGATGATTTTAGATAATCTGAGTGTATACCTCAAAACTAAAGTGGAGAGAATGTTAGAAAAATAATACTTTCCATATATTCAAAATAAACCGGACTACAAATGTGGTAATAATTTGGATCTATTTTCCATATATTGCATTACATATAATTTATAACTCAGAAATTTGTAATGGTTTAGACTTATTTCTAATATTTTTATGAATTTGGACTAGTAATAAGTCTAAATTATTCAAAATGGTCACTTCAAAAATAAATTGATGTGGGAAGTCAAAATGTAATCATTGATTTTTGATGTGATAATAAGGCAATTTTTTTAGTTTCAAGATCCAAACAAAGTTTTTGGTTTCTAGAAGGCCTTCAAAACAAGAGTCAATTTCCTATATCTAGATCTCAGTTTACAAAAACAACTAAGGAAAGAGTAGATTCGATCAGATTGGAATAGATAGAGGAGTGTGGGGAACATCCCTCTATTACTTCAAAAATTTATGCCAAGTTGGATGTCTTATTGTGTAGGATGGATGAACACTAAGAAGGTAAGAAATCAAGGTTTTATATATTGTGTATTGACTATGTATAAAAGGGACACCACTAGAGTTAATTACCAAATATTTGAAAAAAGAATGTTAATTATGTTTCACCATTTGACATGCAATTAAAATTTGTTATTTACTACAATAATATGTGCAATAATCATAAAGTGTATTATGCAGTTTCTGTAAATACCATAACTACAATGAAAATAATTTTAAGTCTGTTCAAGAGCTAAAGGAGGACATCACTCAAAAAAAATTCATAGTCACTCCATATAAGTCTCATGTACCCAAATCAAATACACCAACTTAGAATGTTGAGTTTGCAACACAAACTCAATGTAGTCCCTTAGTAGCATAGTCTACACTAGGGTAAAATCCTCTTTTTCCTTATTATCAACTAGGTTAAAATCCTACTTTTCCTTAGTATAAATATAGATAAACACATCCTTCACCTCAGTAACAACAAGGATGGGCTCCAACATCTCCACTTTATAAACCATATTGGGAACCTCCCTCCCCTCATAAGAAATATAAAGGATATTCTAGTCAACAATAGGGGTTTGGATCACCTCAAAGACACTAAAATTATTAGGGAAGAACCAAAATTGAAGGTAAGGGAAAAAATAACCATGACAGTCTATTACTTGTTATCTTTGTGGAGAGATGAACCACATCGCATGAAACTATTGTTGAAACCTGCAATGGGAAACATGTTTCATATATTGTAGAATGTAAGGACATAATAATACTCAAGATTACCCAATCTTAGATAAATAGAGGAAATATAAGGTAGTATGAAATGTGAACATCATACACTCTTATTCAAAGAAATGGGATTTTATCCAAGTTGATACTAAGAAACAACACATATAAAAAGGTCTTCCACATCTAGGTATGCCCTCAAAAAACATAATAAAAAGATATGATAATATATGTATCTAGATCTAATGATAGAAAAGGTCATGATGAACAAAACAACCTAATTATTAAATTTAATTAAAAATCAAAATTTTAGTGAAGTAGATTTTTTAATGGCTAATCATGCCCAAATACATGGAGAGATTGTTTGAATCATGCAACAAGAGGGATTACTAACAAATTTGACAAAACTACTAAAACTAGTAAGTACCCTAAGAAACTAAAATATCTCTCAAAATATTAAAAATATATTGTAAATTTTTTTAAATTATACACAAATATGACATCAAATAACATAGCAAGTGGTTTGGTATGTCATAACTAAGAAGCCATGGGATGCGGATGAAAGAATGGAAATTGAAATCATAACATATGAAGTTCTTAATGAATTTTTTGATTCTTGAGCAACATAAATATGTTTACCAAATCCATAAAGGGAAGATATTGGAGTGACACCTCTAATATACACTCCTATTACTTTGATTTTGACAAACTATGATAGAGTTAAATCTATTGAAAGACTCAAAGATGTAGAGATAAAGTTGGTCGATATAAGTTTGCATGGGGATTTTATGATATTGACACAAAGAGGGATGAGACTCATTATCCTACTTTAATTTAAAAATACTTGGCCTATGATGGATACATGACCATCAACATAGTGGAAAACCAATTAGAAGCATACCAGGATGATGTTATTATTATCATACATTTGAATAAATATGAGCTCAAACCATACATGATACCAAAGTAACCATATTATTTATATGCATATAGGGATGATATATTTCTCGATGTTAATATATATCTTAAACCAAAATATCTATAATGTAGATAGTTTAATCACTTTTCACAACCTATACTAGAGGCACCATTGTTGAATGAAATAGAAAAACCATGGGTTTGACTAGCCTAGACACTTTAAATGTGTCCTCAGTTCTAAATAAAAGAGTGTAAATCCCATTCCATGCACTCTCTTACACAATAATATGTTTACCACATCTCTCAGTTAGTTCCTAATGATAGATATTATATTGACCCCACTACAAAAGGAAACATACCATGGGAATCAACTTCCTCAATTATTGATGATTCAAATGCTCACATGATTAATTACGTGCATGGAGATCATGAAGTATGACCCATGCATGATGTTCACGATAGAAAGATAGTTACCTCAATATTTTTTAAAATAATATTTTAGGCATGTTCCTTAATAGGATGGATAATCATATCTAAATCATATAGATGCAAGTCATTGCACTAAATTATGCATTGAAAGGGGTTGTAACTAGTTTGTGCGTCATCCATAGGTCTAAATAGCTCAACTAGTATAAAGTGTGTGAAATTTGATATGCCATATTTCACATTAAAACCTTTATATTATGTAAGTGTCCATTATTTCAAGAGGTAAAGTGTCTAGATATGCATGTCCATACTTGTGTCAAAGTATGAAATCATAGTAAATCGAGCCAAGATACCAGATGCATATTTTTCAACATACCTTAGATCCTCATCCCAAATCTTGGTATATGCATGAGTAATGTAGATGAGATATGTAGACATGGTCCAAAATTCAATATGATTTTATTCAAACTTTTTTATTTGAAAATGAAAATATGATGGTGGACATAGCTCTATAAAGATTGAAAATTTTATTGTGTCATGGGAAAGAAGATGATATACCTTCTCTGAAGGAGTAGAAATCACAAGTTGAATCAAATAAAAGACTTTATAAAGGAGTACCATAATAAGAAATAAAAATATGAATTTATGTTGAAATCTACAATAAAATCTAGAACACTGCAAGTGAATATAATCATGTTAAAATCAAGGAGGACCTAGATTTGAAAGAATTTTTTGAACCTAAAAGGAACATAGAGGTACTTGAGAGGAAGAATGAAAATATGGAAAAAGAAGATCAGTTGAAAAATATTAATATCATAAAATAAGCAGGCCAAAGTAAAGTAATGATTTCCATGAAAGATTAATTAATAACGATCTACCAAGAACTAGTGTGAAAAATAACTGACAACATTCATACAGATACAAGACCAAAATTATCAACCATTTAGGACTACTACATAAAATATGTTCACTGGTTGCAATATTATGAATATGTGTTCCCCACCAAGTTATCTAAATTCAAGGGTGTAGACCTTTCCTTGGGTGAGATGCATATTGAACTTAGGTAAAGTGACCCTCTAGGATAAACCTAAACATGAAAATAAATAAAAAAGTATAAATTATTTGGATGAGGGAAGCTAGAATCATAAATATAGATGGGAATTCAAAGTGGGTTAATCCCATGGTTGTGCAACCAATGAAGGCAAGAGAGATACAAGTCTATGGATATTATCAAGCACTAAATGATGCATATGTCAATTATCCCTTCCCCATTCCCTTCATGGATGAGGTGATTAAATTTGTCATAGGGCATGAAGTTTTATCATTTTCATATGGTTTTAATGGATTTTATCATATCCCTATTGAAACTGAATACTAAACAAAATGATCTTTGTAACATAGTAGATGTCATTCACTTATAAGGTAATACCATTTAGACTAAAAAATTCACTACTAATTTTATTTATAATAGTTGATATAGAATTTAGAGACTTCATTCTTGATTGTATATAATTTTACTTAGATGATTAAGTAATTTTATATTTATTTAAATAACACCTATCTAAGCCATGATTACTGTTGCATAGATGTCAAGAACTACAAATTTCATTGAAATTAAATAAATGCATATTTTTCACACCATTTTCTATACTACTTGTAATGTTCTCTATAGTGACATAATTTTGGTGGACCAAGAAAACATTATAGTCATAACGAACTCAAATCACCAATCATCCCAGCAAAAGTTTGATAATTTCTAGGTCACATTGGTTATTAATGCAATTTTATTTGTGGTTACCCAAAAATTTCAACACTTCCATAACATTTATTACATAAATAAATTAAGTTTTAATTTACCCTTAATGGTGGAAAAATATTATATCCTTGAATTAAAAGTTAGTTACAACATCGATTTTAGTTTTCCAAGACTAGAACCAACTATTCCAAGTTCATGTTAATGCATCAAGAACAATAGAGGGAGTCATGATAGCATAATAAGTAGATTAATGTCTAGATCATCCAATTCACTTTACAAGTCATAAGTTATCTATGATTGAGAAAAAATATATCAAAACAAAGAAATAATCCCTAGCAATAGTATTTTTAGTTTATAAGTTATTACATTACTTGTTGCCTACACCATTTTATTTTTTCATTGATCACCAAGTATAATGATATGTGGTAAATAAACCAATTGTTGTAGGGAGAATTTCTAGGTGAAAAATGCTATTTCAAGAATTCTAGTTAAAAATCAATGTAAAATTAGATTAAAAAAGTTATGTTTGACTAAATTGAATGTCACCATTGGGTTAAGTGTGTCATATCTAGGAATGTTTCTCTTCCAATAATTTTATATAATACATACACCATAAATATATATCATAAATATAATTTTCATGACAAATAAATAATATTTTTTTAATTTGAAAATAAAACATAAGGAATTTAGGTTTTACCAATACAACATAAACTCAAAAAGTCTTGCCCCCATCCCCCTACCTCTTCCTACCACCCCCACTCAGCGTTGTTAAGGAGATAAAAGACCCACTTAAAGATATAGATAAGGTAGTAGTGGATAAAATAATAAACATTGGTTATATTTTTTTTTAATATTTATTGTATGCATGAGCTATCAACAAATTATGATCACCAAAGTATACATAGAAATAACTAAAATACATTGTAAGGATTCAAGTGAGACATACAAGAAAAAAATTAGTCATTGAATAAGGAAACATCAAATTTTAGTAGAAGCGAGTAGAGAAGAGGAGCAAGTGTTGATGCTTCCAAATAAGAGAGAGAAATAGGCTAAAAGTGTTATATTATTGACTAGGCCAACTCAAATTAGCTAACATTACTTAAGGGAGAATCTCCAACCACATCATATGCACGTTTAGATTATTTTGCACGCACCTATCTAAAAATAACACCCTTTCAAAGATTTTGGGCCTATTTTTAATATGTTGGGTTATGTCTATCATGGAGGGCCTCCACTGTCAAATAAATATCACACTAAAATTTTCATCTTATTTTGAGATGCATGTTATTGTACATTTATAAAACCTATGTATAGTTGTATTTTACTATTTTTATGGTAACTTTAAATAAAACATGATATGAAGCAATTTGTAATTTACTTGTGGAAATAATTCATATAATTCTCTATGGATAAAGTTCAAGATTTCACCTAGCGCATAAACATTCACCCTCACCACTTGCACAAAATTTTAGTGCAACAATTATCATCTCTCTAAGGTTATTTCTATCCTCCTCATTTTAATTTTAAAGCTCCATAATTCAAGGATAATAATGGAGTCAATGCATATAATCAAGAACAAAATGTTGAACACTATTTAGATCCTATGGATAACATTTCTTGTGATTGAAGACATAATTTATTTCATGGAAAGAATTCCACCAATTTGAGGTACTCTTCAGCTTATAATGAATTAATTTAAGATTACTTCTATGGAGTAAATGTGTGGTGGAATTTTATATAGGGTAAATGCATGAAGTTTGGGGGAAAAAAGTGGATAGATTTTATGTTGAAACTAATTTGAACAATTCTATGAATGCAATTTAAAAAAATGCATATGAAGTTTTAAAAGAACATATATGATGTTATCACATAGGCTCGGTAATTATCGAGCTATGGATGTATGCATTGATTTATGCTTTAAAACCACATATGTTGTATTGATGTCAAATTAAAAAAATATAAATGCCTTCCATTTGGATTCAATGTAAACCATGAGAAAACAAATGAAGACATGAACTCACATTTTATAGAGACAAGAAAAGGGATCACAAATGATACTGGAAAATAAGAGGAAAGGTATGTAAATGTACTTGAGTAGAATTCCAAACAAATTTATTGAAATTTATTTTATTTCCATTATTTATTTTTTGAAATTATTTTTCCTTTTTTTCAATGCATAATACACCTTCACATGCAGGGGGTAATGCAAAAAGTGAAAATGAACAACATAAGCCTCCTATCTTGTAAATCCTTCCTAGCTCGTAAAACCCTCCCAACTCTCCTATAGTTACTCAAGCCCCGAAGGTATTCAGGAGGAATTGGTATCCTACATAATAGAAAAAAATTGAAATTGAGAATTTAATTAAGGAAATGAGTGATACCCATTCAAACAACCCCTACCTAACTTCTCTAAAAATACATTAGAGACATTAATAATTGAAGCTGAGTCATTAACGGGTCAAATTGACATGTGGGATGATTATATAAATATATGCAGGCATTACCATTCTAATAATTTTTTTGGAATCATTGTGAAATAAAAAAATAAAAAATAAAAAACCCAAATTTGTGCACTATTCAATGATGTGAGAATTGGTGTGCTGCTAGATGTGACAACCAAACAAATTCTAGGCCACTAATGCACTCATGCGTTGATCAAATAAAAATTTGAGACTGATGGTGGATGGACTTTGATCACCCTCTTTTAAAAATAATGAGGTACCCATGTATTTTTTGAAAAATCTCTATTGTGATTTTGTCCTTAATAAATTTCCAAATTATTTTGATTTCTTAGAGTTTTAGGGTAGAGGACAAGGCTTTGCATAGGATAGGTCGGGTGCACATCATACACCTAATCAACTTGGAAGAGCACCTATCTAGAAACCATATCCTCTTAAGACAATAGCCTCTATAGTCAAGGAAACTATAGATATTCATAATTTACATGCACTTAAGGCATTTACTAACACCCTTGTTTAACATGGATCCAAGTTTATCATACTACTACTACAAGGGGTGGATATAAGGAGGCTTCATTTAGTGTTGTTTAGTGACCTCACTATTTTAGATCATGTGGTAATATATGCACTATACGTTAGGAAGATGAGGAGGATTTCATGCAACTCACTCATAGCAGTCTTTTTAGTGGCCTGGATGATATTGATCTCACTGATGTGTTTCAATCCCCTACATTTGATCTGGACCCCTCTCCTATAGTTTTTTAGGTATCTTATATATTTTACATGTTGAAAATAAAATTATCAGACATGTTAAATTTCAAATAATTTTACAATTTAAATGTAATAATTATTTTTCATATAAATATCAATAATTGATATGTAATTTTTTTATGTTGTAGGAGGATTGTGGACATTGCATGAGCACACATGTTGTTGATACTACAACCATATACACATACATAGAGGCAACTTTTAAAGATAACTAATTTTATGGTTCATTACATATATGTACTTGTATATATATTCTCGAGTCACTAAAAATGATATTTTATTTATTTAGTTTAAGATCACGCTAGACACTCCACCATCTATTTGGGTAGGATCAAATATTGGCATTGTTGTGGCGATTTCAATTCACAACAACTGACCAAGGTATGAGATTTGTTGTAATGTTTAATTGTAAATATGGATTTATGTTTTGTAATTTTCCTCAGTACTTATGAATAATTGATGCATGAAACAAATGTCTATTCAAATTCTTCTAGTGATGCCTTCTAGTCCTATTCAAATGATTAGCAAGCATGAGATGGTACAAAACATTTTTATTTCTAGATTAAGCTATTATATTTCAATGATTTAGTTAATTGATTTAAATGTTTGTGAGCTATTTTTTATTTTTATTTTGTATATATAACATTTTTAAGGTCATACTCTTGTTGGTTCTCCATTTCACACTCCTTTTCATGAGCCTCAACCTATAATTGACCGTATTGAGTTCCATACACAAATCGACTGTGACCACCAAATTATGGTAAGTTCACCTTTGAATATTTCATGTATCATTTTAGAAGTAAATTTTTAATTTTTTAAGTTTGTTTTTCTGGTATGTTATTTTTATGTCAATATTTTTACATGAATAGGTCGAGCTACAAGTGAGTTTTGAGTAGAAGGGGACCTATAGTCATTCATCTCAGAGGCCTCCATTTGTGAGCAAGGCATCCAATGGAGAGACTTCTACAAGCAAGGCAAAGAGAGATGAATTTTGATGATTAGGATAATGTCTTATGACATTTTTTTTATGCCTATATGGTTTGATGTATGGTTGTTTGGCATTGTATGCCCATATGGCATTAACCCAAGATATTTGATTATGTCCAATTTTTTTAAACCTTACATATATATATATACATATATATATATATATATATATACATACATATATATATATATATATATATATATATATATATATATATATATATATATATATGTATGTATGTATGTATATATATATATATATATATATATATATATATATATATATATATATATATGTATATATGTATGTATATATATATATATATATATATATATATATATATATATATATATAAATTTCACCTTAAATATTTTTGTTGATTTCACCTTATGAATTTTATTGTTATTTATTAAATATTCTAATATGTTCACATTTTGTACGCCTTTATGACTTTTATTTCTCAGAAACTATGTATAAAGGCCTCTTAACACCATGCAAACCCCCACTCTCTCACCCCCTCCCTGCTATATTTTATAAAACATATATAATTCACAAATTCAATACATAAAAATATACCGATAGTATGACAAAGATGATGTAGATCCTAATAGTAATAGTCTAGAGCAACTTATATCATAACATTTTAGAAGAGTTTATTTTATTTATTTTTATACCTATATTTATATTGAGAACATGATTTGAAAGTTTGGATTGTTTTCAAGGCATGGATGAAACATTTGAGGCAACCAATTTCTGCATTCCAATAATTGTATATCTCATTCTATTTTTTATGCTTGTTAAGATTATGTTTATAGTCTTATAGACATGAATTGTAATAATAATTTTAGATACATCATTAATAATGATACTTTTATATAAAAATAATTGTCTATAATGCATTTCTCTTATGATAATATGTTTGAAAATTACATCAAGAATGCTTTGGCATATCTCCAAAAAACATTTACCTAAGAAGCAATGTTCAAAAGGATAAAATGTATATTGAATTAATAGTGGTTTCACATCCTTGGGAAAACACCTTTTTTAATTTCAATGAAGTATATTGTTACACTTGGATGATGTATCATTCAAGTATCATCTCCATTGTCTTCCACTTTTATTGTCTAGGTAACTAATGAAGACATGAAAACTATGGACATATGAGAAAACATAGGTTCAATCTTGCAATGATCCCATTTTTTAGTTGTGAAAATTATTTTCATTTGAATATTTCACTCATTTATTAGTTGTGAAAACTATTTTCATGTGAATGTGTATAACTAATTTTGTACTGTTAGGTTGTGGAGCTAAAAGCTTCAACCCTTTACAAACAGGTGGAACAAGAAGGTTGCTGAGATCTAGGATCACCGGTGTCGGCATCAAGACCGACGTCGGTCGTGACCAGTGCAGAAGTCCACCGGCGACAGCAGGGAGTCGGTCAACGTCGGCAGAACCAGACTAGCAGGGACCGGCGTCAGTCACCTGTGTGTTCCAGAACTGTTTGTTGCACAGACAGTTAGTTAAGTGAACGAAGAGTTTGCATGTTAAGGCTAGTTAGAGTCTTTGGCTGCGAGGATAATTGTCTAAATTAAGAGTCTAAGTTATTGTTTAAGTCTGGGATCTATTTATAGACCCATTGGCATGTATTGTATAAGCATGAGATAGAAAGGAAGAGTTCCTTCTAGTTGTAAGATCATTGAGTTACAGGTTGTTACAAGCTCATAGGAGATCTACATGTGAGTATGGTCTATTGAATTGCAGGTTGCAGGTTCATGAGAGATCAACTTGAAGTGCTATAGAGTGCTTGGTGTACCGGCAGGGTTATTACTGACTGGTTGGAGAGGTGAACACCAATTCTGTGTGTGAGTTGGTTGTTGGGACCGTTATTTGTGTAGGAGAGTGTTGTGTAGAAGAATTACTGTACACTTGAGGTGTGGGAAACCTCTGTAAGGTGGAAGAGTGTGGCGGCTCTTTGTAGTATTCTTTACTGTAAAGTGTTAATACAAGATAGTGTATTGTCTCTCATATTCTGTGTTATTGGTGAATTCTAGTTACTTGTGTTTCTGGTTATTTACACATATTTAATTGCTTATATTTGGTAATCATACTATGCTCTTTCTGAGGAGCAAGATCCTAACAAGTGGAATAAGAACAGGTGTGTTTGTTCTTGGATTCTCACTCCCTACAACTGGTATCAGAGCTTTTGGTTGGGATACTAACAGATTGGATTAGATCTGGTTAGTGTGTTTTGATTACAGGTACTCACAGGGTTTTTGTTCGAGTGGGAGTTGAGCAATGGCAAAAGACAGTCAACTACGAATGGAAAAGTTTAATGGCAAGAACTACCAATTATGGAGGATGCAGATTGAGGACTATCTGTATCAGAAAGATTTGTACTTACCATTGGGTGGGGTTAATTGCAAACCCTCGGATATGAAGGATGAAGAATGGGAGGTTCTTGATTGGAAGGCTCTGGGATCTATTAGATTGAGTCTTGCATCATCTGTGATTTCCAGCTTATCACAGTGTAAGACAACGGTGGAGTTGATGGAATCTTTGGCAAATTTATATGAAAAACCCTCAGCTTCTAATAAGGTATTTCTTATGAAGCGTTTATTTAATTTGCAAATGTTGGAAGGTGGATATGTTCATAGCCATCTTAGTGATTTCCATGGTTTGGTAAACCAGTTAAGTTCAGTCAATATTGTATTTGATGATGAAATTAGAGCTCTCTTAATCTTGTGTTCATTAGCTGAAAGTTGGGAAGGTTTGGTAATGGCAGTTTCTAATACTGTGTCTCCTTCAAAAGTCTTAAAAATGGATGATGTTGTGAGTGTGATCTTGAATGAAGAGATACGTAGGAAAAGCACAGGTCAATCATTAGGAGATGCTTTGAGTGTTGAAGGCAGAGGAAGGCCAAGAGAGAAGATAGAGCGTGGGATATCAAGGTCGAAGATAGGCAAAAGATCCAAGTCCAGGTATGGCAGAATAACCTGCTAGAAATGTGGAAAGCAAGTGCACTTAAAGAGAGATTGAAAATCAGGTGAAGATTAGCATGAAGGACATGGAGAAGAAGCAGATTTTGTGGATTACATTGCACAGGATGCTCTGGTATGTTCTTTGGATAAAGTAGAATCTTGGGTTTTAGATTCTGGTGCCTCTTTTCATGCATCCCCACATAGGGAATTTTTTCATGAGTATGTCCAGGGAGACTTTGGAGAAATTTGTGTAGGGGATGGTAAGCCTTGTCAGATTGTTGGCAAAGGAAAAGTGAAGCTAAAATTGCAGACAAGTGACACATGGGTGTTAAAGGAGATCATGCATGTCCCAGTTCTAAAGCAGAATTTGATTTCTATTAGAAGTTTGGGTGATGAGGGTTAGACAGTAACTCTCACAGCAGACTCTTGGAAGGTTACCAAGGGTACACTTGTAGCTAGAGGTAAGAAAGTAGGTACGCTTTATCTATCTACTTGTATTACTGATTCTCTTTCTAGGTTATCTACTTCAGCTGTAGATTCAGAGATGTGGCTTAATAGGCTTGGTCACATAGATAAGAAGGAGATGCTTGTTCTTGAGTCAAAGAGTATGCTATCGGATTTGGAAGGCATGGATCGTGGTTTCTGTATGCAGAAGAAGAAGGTGACGTTTCTTGAGGAATCCAATGTTAGTGACAAGAATAGGAAAGCCTTGGTTTTCAAGGAGAAGGTGACAGACAGAGTTCAACACAAGGTGTAGAGGAATTCTAAGCAGAGCAAGGGTGATTTGGACAAGGGTTTGATCCAAAATAAGCTCATGGGAAAAATTTAGGTCTCACTAGAAAAACACAGAGACCGACGTCGGCAAGAAAACCGGTGTCGGTGTCCAGACAGGGACCGACGTCGGCTATGTGCATCCCGACGTCGGTGACTCGAGGCAGATAATGACCGGTGTCAGCCAGGGGAAACCAACGTCGGTAAGGTGGCACTCGTAGGGAACCGACATCGGTCGGATGCAGACTGAGATGTGACCGGCATCGGTCACTGAGATGAATTTTGGGTGGACAGCGAGCTGTCATGGAGTCTCAAGTGCCCATATGGAGGACTAAAGGTGTAAGTAAGTTCTTAAATTTGTCATTTCCCTTATTTACACTACTTTTTGCTCACTTATGGCATAGGACCAGGAAGTTATTGAAGAAGCAGAACAGGTAGATCCAGGAAACAGTGGGAGCTTGGCATGGATGAGGATGTGATTCCTTGGAGGAGAACCAAACAGGGGTTTTGGGTAGAGTTGCCAACTGGAAGTAAGCACTGAGAGACAAATGGATGTTCAGGATGAAGAAGAGCGGAAATGGATATGTGAGACGGAAGATCAGGGTATATGGTCTTGTATTAGCTACAGGACAATGGAGGTTTGATTATTGTGTTTCTCTTTACCAGGTTGGATAATATTAGCTACATTATCCTATTTTTGTATGATGTGCTTGTTACAGGGTTACATATACAGGTATTGCTGAACTAAAGGTAAAGCTAGTTCAGGGGTGTGTCATGGAGAATCTGGGAGCAACAAGATTCTTTGGCATGAGTGTGTTCTAGAGACATGGAGGTCTTTTTGACTTTGTTTCAGGATGATTGTGTGAGACCGGTTATCACGCTGATGGTTGGACAGTTCACAGAACAAGTGTCTTGATTCACATAATGAGGTTAAGTGCATGGTATGTACTAAACTTGAGTTTTCCCAAGTAGTGGGAGTTGTCACAAGTTTGGAGTCAATCCGGGAAAGTATTACTGAAGGGCAGTTCAGTGGGACCAGCAGCAGGTGCACATGCTATGCAGGGTCAAGTTCTTATCTACATGGTTGTAGATGCGGATGTGAAAGGTAATTTGGATGACAGGTTTTGCACTACAAGATTTGTGGTGTTTGGTCTTCAAGATTGATCTTGAGGAGGATACAAAGCCAAGGGAACAAACTAGACAGAGTATAGGTACAGGAACAGGTTGCAGCTATTTATCTCCAAGTGGGAGATTGTTAGGTTGTGGAGCTAAAAGCTTCAACCCTTTACAAATAGGTGGAACAAGAAGGTTGTTGAGATCTAGGATCATCGGCATCGGCAGCAGGACCGACGTCGGTCGTGACCAGTGCAGAAGTCCATCGGTGATGGCAGGGAGTCGGCCAACGTCGGCAGAACCAGACTAGCAAGGACCGGCGTCGGTCGCCTGTGTGTTCCAGAACTGTTCATTGCACATATAGTTAGTTAAGTGAATGAAGAGTTTGCATGTTAAGGCCAGTTAGAGTCTTTGGCTGCAAGGATGATTGTCTAAATTAAGAGTCTAAGTTATTGTTTAAGTCTGGGATCTATTTATAGACCCATTGGCATGTATTGTATAAGCATGAGATAGAAAGGAAGAGTTCCTTCTAGTTGTAAGATCATTGAGTTGCAAGTTGTTGCAAGCTCATAGGAGATCTACATGTGAGTATGGTCTATTGAATTGTAGGTTGCAAGTTCATGAGAGATCAACTTGAAGTGCTATAGAGTGCTTGGTGTACCGGCAGGGTTATTACTGACTGGTTGGAGAGGTGAACACCAATTCTGTGTTTGAGTTGGTTGTTGGGACCATTTTTTGTGTAGGAGAGTGTTGTGTAGAAGAATTACTATACACTTGAGGTGTGGGAAACCTCTGTAAGGTGGAAGAGTGTGGCGTCTCTTTGTAGTATTCTTTACTGTAAAGTGTTAATACAAGATAGTGTATTGTCTCTCATATTCTGTGCTATTGGTGAATTCTAGTTACTTGTGTTTCTGGTTATTTCCACATATTTAATTGCTTATATTTGGTAATCATACTGTGCTCTTTCTGAGGAGCAAGATCCTAACAAGTGGAATAAGAACAGGTGTGTTTGTTCTTGGATTCTCACTCCCTACATGTACTTCATAAAGATCCTATTTCCAACTGTTTCCAAACTTTATGAATTCTTGAGAAGGTATAAGAAACTTGAATTATCTTGATGATTTTCTCTAGAGATCATGAAACCTCTCTTAAACCTAAAACATTCATGTTTTAGGATTGTTTTTCTCCATACCCAACCTTCTCAAGACCCTTCTAGAATTGTATAAGCATGGAAACATTTCAAACTTGGTCATAGACCTGTTATAAGCCTTAAAATCATGGAAACCCTTCAAAATATGTTTGTTTATCTATTTTAACAGGATGTTTGAGACCGTGTTCATACATATAATTAAGTTCATTTATAGATTAAACCCCTTTAGAGTAGTCATGAAATATTTCAAAAGGTCTACAGACTTGCAATGCCATTGTACATGCTTGAAACCCATCTAAAACCTTGGTAACATACCTATAACCTTCAAAATATGTTCTAAAATATTGAAAATTTGCTTAAGATCATGGTGAAAACTTGAATACACTAATTTATATATTGTAGGAGGCCTTTGAGATTATAAGAATCTTTGGAGTAATCATCTACATAGTCATGGGAACCTTGTAAGAATCCTATAGGACTATAGGGTCTAAGTGAATGTATGCAACCTATTTTTTAGACCTTATAATGCATATGGGTGAGTGTTTGGGATTTGAAACCATGTTTTTCACCTGTAAAAATTATTATTCTTATTGTATCATAATTGAAACATTTTTTAAGGCCTTGAAAACCCTATTACAGACCTGCATGTTGGGTCTATGAAGCTTTGAAATTTTATGATTTGTCTTCTTGATCATTCTTAGAAATGTGAAACCTTGCCTTGCAGACCTATAGTTATTGAGAAAAATGTTTGAAACTTTGATTGAGTTATTGAAAATGCTACTAAAGATAGACCTTAAGACTTATTTATGTTTTTTTGAAGCTTGATTAGGATCACAGAGGTTGTCTTGAAGGTTTGAATACCATGTAAATCTTAAAAAAATGAGCATCCATCAAAATTATAGTAGACAAAACGTGGAGTTTAAAAACATAGTGTAAAAAACATAGCGAGGATAAAATGTAGTGAAGACAAAATGTAGCAAGGACAAAACATCACATACACAAAACATAGCAAAGGACACACTCACATAGGATATAACACAACTTTCAACTAAAGTTCAAAACTCATGAAATCATATTTTACTCTATTATTTTGCTTGTAAATTTGGTGTATTGCTTTTCCACCATTATATGTTAACTAATATCACCAAAATGAACTAGACAATAAATAAACAATGTGTTAATCACTAAAATGTCCCAATTATGCTCCTCACTATATTTTCATGACATTACCAATATCGTTACATTTTATCCTTGTTATGTTTTATTCTCATGATGTTTTGTCATACTACATTTTTTTAATACTATGTTTTTACTGCTACATTTTTTACTAATACATTTTTGGCCACTACATTATCACATAGAGCCAAAAAAATGTTACAACTTGTAGGTAGGTGTAGAAGCTTTGAAAATCCTATACTAGCTTCTATAATTACCATGAGAATCTTGTTAACATTATAAATTCATTGATTTATCATAGATGTTGCAACTTATTTCTCAAACCTTACTGTTAGGATCAATAAGGCTCAGGTACCAATAGCTAAAGTTTTGATACAACTTGTTAGGAAAATAAACATTCCTACATGTACAATTAAAATAATTTTGTGGAAAATCAAGCTACAATAAAATACATAAATAGGAGAGACAAACCATAACACCAGATATATATGGAAAACCCTTTCAAAACTAGCAAGGGAAAAACCATGAGTTAAGGTAGCATTAGACTTCATTATATCATCATCAACTCTCTCTTAAACAACATCCTCTCAGCAGCTTCTAACTAGTGATAAAACCAAGAACTCAGGTGAACCAAGCATACAACCATGCCTTCCAGGTTAAAACCTCTTAGATGCAACATGCAACTCCAAATAATGTTAAAACCATAAAATCAACCTTGATGGATCCTCCTCATGCACCCACGTGAGCCAAGAAATCCAACTGTCCAAGATCCAACCTATAACCTTGCATTTGATGCTTACAAATCAAACATTTGGGTAAGGCATATAAACCTTCCTAATCTAACCTTGGATCCAAAAATGGAGAGCCTCCAAGGGATCCTCCATGATCCACTAAATGGATAAGAAAATAATAAAGAGAACATAATGATTTATAGTATTTTGTAATGAGATAGAAAGAAGAGAGGGAGAGATAACTTCATGGATACTCAAATAAATTCACCACATTTGAGTGGGTGTCATGTGATCCATATTGGTGGTTGTCCCCATGTGCTAAAAGTCATAAAAAATGACCCTCCACTTATACAAGAACATGTGCCACCTTTATGTGGCTCCAAAACTTGTTCCCCACTTCACAAGTAAGAACAAACACTCAATAGTGTTCTTCTTATCTTCATTATCCAAGGGTTAACAAAGTGGATTATCCACTTTATACAAGATCTTATCCACCCCATGTGACTCCAATAATTACACTCCACTCACACATGTGAGGCCAATTTACAATAGTGTATTATTGTCTTCATCTTCATATGTGATCACAAGAGTCCAAAAGGTGTTTTAATCAACTTTTGACCTTTCCTACACATGTGAATCATGGGTCCCCTTAAAAATGTGACCCATGCATGACCCTTTGTCTTTTTCACCATGTGAAAACCCACATGTGACTCACTAGGGACAAAACCCATGTCATCTAGTGGAGTATTATGCCCCACAACAATCACATCATCTCAATCACATCATGAGACCCTCTATGGGTCCACACCACATCACTATCCTACCACATCACTTGTATGCCATGTCACATACATGCCACTTCATTACACACCCACATACCACATCACTCATATGCCATGTCACTATGAATAACGACCCATGAATAGTGATCATGAATAACACTCATGAATAATACTCCATGAAAAGTGACCTATGAATATTGGCTTCACACCCTAACAATATACCACTTGAAGTCATATACATAAGAATTTAAGCCACCTATGTCTTCATGCCAACCTACTACCTTACAACTACCTACTAGTTGTCATCATGCCCAGTGATGCTCACACACAAACCTAGAATAAGTTTTCTACACTAATAAAACTTCTCTATCTTGATGGCTTTATCAACATATGAATGCCCACTATATATTTACAACAATTGAAGTGACTCCCACTTCACCACAAACTCAATCCTCTATCAAGTAACCTTCTATGAACCACTCACAACTCCCACTGCTTAGAAGTATCTAGTTTAGTACACCATGGCTCTCATGAGGCTTCCCCTACTCTCGATGAATATGATATACAAGACAACTTTATTATCCTCCTCTAATCTAGGATACACTAGAAGACATCTTCAAATACTACAAGAAATGAGGTCCTTACTTCATTGCTTCTCCCATGTTTGTGCATATCCAGCTTGATTTGCTCCTATAACAACCTTCATCGCATCCTAATAACCTAGTCCATAAAAACATGATCATGTTGGGGTCTACAAAAAACATACCATCAAACATAGTAGCATCATCTGATAAACTTTAACTCTCTATGAAGGTTTCATTATACTCCATCTGTACATCTACTAGAACCCATACAATTTTAAAACTATAAACCAAAAAATATACTTCATCCACATAGCCCTCCTAGCTATTATTGTCTCATCAAGATACCACCATGTAGAAATGATGTCAAAAAGACATCTCACTACTCCAAATCTTAAACAACAATAAGTGCACACCACACTCATAATAGTAGTTTACACCTAGAGAGAAGAACCCACAAAAGTCAAAACCTGACTTCTACATGTAGCAAACATCTACCCACCATGATCACCATGGTACCCATATAATTATTGGGAAGTCATCACACTACTCAGTGCATTATAACACCTACTAAGTTTTTGAGCCTACAATCAAACTACATCTTGCTCTACCGCATGTCAATCCAACTCATGTGCAGAGTTAATCCATGCATCGGTCTACCTAGTTACTCACATCGTAACCACCAATAACTTCACTCAATGCATCTATAAGCTTTGAGAGATCCAACACCGGCCTTCTTCTTCTATGGAACCTCAGGTCTCAACTTGTTCTCCTCCATCTATTAACTACTCTAGGTACATAATTCAATTTTTGGTTTTTCCTCCTCTACATGGATTTCTGCATCATCTCAACCAACAACATGTGGTTAGTAGGATACCACATGATACACCTCTTCTACAACCAAGAAACATAACAAGGTCATGCCTTGTCACACCCTCCATCTACACCAATGGAGACCAACTTCCTCTACCACAAGCTATGTGGTTGCTTCTTCATCAGAAACATTATGTTGGTGTTGATTTGTCTGGCAAAGCTTTTAATATTCTTTCCTCCATTCTTCATTTACATCTCCCACATATAGAAAACAACCTACCATGCAATTTTTTTTCTTTTACTTAATATTTGGGTCTCTCCACCTATAACTCCAACTTGAAAAAAACCAACCAACCTATCTCTGATACCACTTATTAGTGTCAACAAGGATCAGGTACCAATAGCTAAAGCTCTGATACCACTTGTTAAGAAAACAAACATTCCTACATATACAAGTAAAATAAATTTGTGAAAAAAACAAGCTACAATAAAATACATAAATAGGAGAGACAAACCATAACACTAGATATATATGGTAAACCCTTGAAAAACTAGTAAGGGAAAAACCATGGGGCAAGGTAGCACTAGATATCATTATATCATCAACAACTCTCTCTTACATAATATCATCCTCTCAACAACTTCTAACTAGTGCTAAAACCAAGCACTTAGGGGAACCAATCATACAAACATACCTTCTAGGTTCCAACCTACTAGCTTCAATAGGCAACTCCAAACAGTGCTAAAACCATAACATCAACCTTCATGGATCCTCCTCATACATCCAAGTGAGCCAATCAATCCATTCTTATAGGCTCCAACCTATAACCCTACATTTGATGCTTATAACCCAAACATATAGGTGAGTAAGGCAAACAAGCCTTCCTATTTTAATCTTGGATCCAAAAATGAAGAGCCTCCAAGGGCTCCTCCATGATTCACTAGATGGATAAGAAAATAATAAGGAGAACATAATGCTTTATAACATTTTATAATGAGAGAGAAATGAGAGAGAGAGAGAGAGAGAGAGAGAGAGAGAGAGAGAGAGAGAGAGAGAGAGAGAGAGAGAGAGAGAGAGAGAGATAAATTCATGATTGCTCAAATAAATTTGCCACATTTGAGTGGGTGTCATGTGATCCATAGTGGTGGTTGTCCCCATATGCTAAAAGTAATAAAAAATGACCCTTCACTTAGACACGAACATGTGCCACCTTTATGTGGCTCCAAAACTTGCTCCCCACTTCACAAGTGAAGTGATTTAACTTTTTTGTGAATAATAGAGTTTTATTCCTATTTTAGTTAAGGGTGGTTATTAATAAATCAGTTTAAAATATAGCAATAAACACAGTCCTAAATTTTGTAATTATTTGTCTTTTCCACTTTTATAAAAATAGCAATAAATAAGGAGAAATATTATTTTGCCTAAAACTGGACTGATATGGTTGATACAAAGGTTGAAACTAGTTTTACAGGACTTGCAAAGTGTTGTAAACATGAATCTAGATTTTTTTTAGCAAAAGGATAGGAGTGTTGAAAAGTGGACACTTCGGTATCTGATGTTTTATTCATTCCTACCATTATTGTCCAAACTGATTATAGAGACCTAAATTTTTTTGGGTATTTACATTGTGCCTGTGTGAGTCTGCCTATGAAAAATGGAGTGATATTTATCGATGAAACTCACTATAGAGTTGATTTAATCATTAAACCCTAACCCTCCATCATGCTTGATAAAAAATATTTGAATCCTTTGAGAAAGGGGGGGTTAGTGTGTAATATGTAATTAACATGTAATCCACACCCCTTGTGTGGGCACATTGCATATGTGCCAATAATTTGAAGAGGGATCTATCCATATGTAGTTCTCCCACCTAATGCGCTTTGTGTTATAGTGTGATACAAAGGAAAAATGCCAAATTTAGAGTGCTTGAGGTGGTTAGGGACTGGTAAGAGGGCTTGAATATGTTTACAACTATGTTGGGTGACTATATGCAGAGAATAGGTAAGTTTTCCTTAGTGATTTATTTGTATTCTTGCTTGCTTTGTAAGATATGCCACCTCCCTTGTAAATTATCTTTGAATTGGATTTTTTAGAGAATAATTGGTCATCGTTTAGATGTATTCATGATAATCTAAGATAATGAAGGATAAGGATCAGGTAGAAATGACCTTTAGGACTCAAAATATAAATGGATAAGAACATGAAAAATAAGATACTTTAGGGTCCAGTGTTATATTCCAAATGGGGTGCTCCTATCCAATAGACTTGAGACCTAGGAGAATAGGATTGGCATAGGGAATATAGCCTGACTCACTTGGAATGATCATTTAGAAGGTTCTAGATGACTGGTAATGAGAAAAAAGGTGTCTAGAAGGGTTACAATAGCATGCAAAAATGACTTATGGATGGAGTCTTGCAAGCCACACTCAAACTGCCAATTGGGACATTTTATATGACTACATTTACCCTCCTTTTATTCTAGTGATGCAACAAATAAAAATACAAGAATAAAGGAAAAATAGAAAATGTACTTGAAATTACTTGCAAGTGTAAACCCCATGAGGATGTGTGATGTTGAGTGTGTGTATAGAGCACATCATGAAGCATAAATCTGAAAGATAAAACAAGGAGTAGATCAGTTCTTACTAGACATGATATGTCTAAAATAAGAACTTACAAAGGCTGGGTAAAAGAGAGGAAAATAAAGGAATGAATACACATCATCAGCTATGAAAACTAATACAAAACATGTTATGATGTTGACTAATGTTGCTTGATATTGGGTATATGTTGTACCAAGATTAATATCATGAATGGAGCTGAGTGTTCAATTTTTTAAGGGTAGATCAAGAATACAAAGGTTTAAAATTTATATCTATCATCACCCACTAAGTGAAGCTATGTGATCATATGTGTGTTGATCAATGTTTGTATTATGTGTCCAATCCCTCTAAGTAGGTGTTTCAAGAATACAAAGGCTAGCTAGTCCTTTGGCTCCATCGTTGCCCCTTAAGTGTGAACTATGAAATGATACCGATATGAATGTGTGTCATATGAGATGGCTCATGAATCCCATGAATTATTTGTAATCTAAAAATGTTTCATGGATAGTTGAATGTGTATTAAGAACTAGGCTAATGTTGGCCACTCTGAAAGCTAGAGATTAGGGTTGTATGAAATCCACTCTAAAATTGAGAACTAGGCTTATATGAAAGCCATACCAAAATGATGTCAACCACTTATAGATGGAATAAGGCATGTAATTGCTAAGAATACCTAGATAATGCGGCAAATGTGTCATGCACATTACCCCAATTCACTGGTGTTTGTAACATAGATTTTGATCTAGAAGTTGTACCAACTGCCTAATCTAAAACTAGAATTGAGAGCCATCATGCCGCGTATGACGCCCCATATATCTAGATAATATGAGTAAAACTATATTGAAACTACCTAATCTTAACTAAATTATAGCTAATAAAATTTTAATTAACCTTACTTTTCTGTTTATTTCTAATTTTTTTGGGTTTTTGGTTGTTTCGACAAGATCACTAAAAAGTGGACACTTTGGTATCTAGTGCTGTAGTCCAAATATGGAACTCTTGTCCTTTACTATTTATGAGGATTATTCTTGTATTCATCACTGTTTTCCTACAGTCATGTGAACATCAATTGATAAGCCTATAGATGTCAAAATCCTCATCAAGTGATCATTATCTTTCAAAGTAAAAGTAAAGATCTATGGTCCATGCTTAATCACTCATAAGATCCAATAGAGTGAGATGGAGTCAAATGGGTTAGCGAATACAAGGGGCTAATTAGATAGGGATAAGTGGCATGAGCACGTTAAATTAGATGTAGATCGATGGCTTGTAGGAATTTATGCACAAGTAAATCCATGGTGTGAGATGAATCCAAGTATCGATAGGTCCCATTCAGACATCGATAAGCAATTAACAAAGTTGATCCAAATTTGATCCATTCAATGTTGATGACATGGTCTTCAACCCACTTATATAATAGAACAAAGGAAATAGACTCAAATGGATGCGTCTAGGTAGAACATTAGATAGCAAAAACCAATGGGAAAATTAGTTTTTGATCTATTAAAGATCTATATTCCAAGAATCATAGTGAAGAACATGCCAAGTCATTAATGCAATGATCAAATTTTCCACAATATCCAAAACACATAGTTGACTTCAAAAAAACTAGACATGGCTCTGTCAGTTCCCAGTAAGAGCTTAAATACATGAGGGGCTCAAGGAGGATTGTGCAGTGATCCTTAACTACTTACATTACAACTTCAGATCTGATGATCAAGAAGTTATAATATTTAATGAATGGAGGCTTTGGAAAAGTCTCTAATAGGTACAAAATAGGGCTAATTCCTTGAAGAGGTCTGGTAACCAACTCTTGCCAGGTGTTCTAGATTCATTAATGAGCCCCTAATTTGAGACTATTTGGTCACCAAAAATTTCTTGGCTATATATATTATCTTTTCTAAGATGTAAAGAGACTCTTTGATATTTGGATTATGCCTAAAGGCTACCAAAATTTGTATTCACCTTTTTGAGAGCAATAGGAAGCAAAATTCCTCCATTTTCAGGTCTTTTCTAGTGAAGTGTATGTGCTTACCATTGATATAACTTAGTGAAATACTTGTTTTCCATGGTTATAGTTTGGTTTTGAACTTTCATGAGGGATTTTTGATGTTCTATAGGTCATTCTAAGTGTTAAAATCAAGCTTAAGTTCATGTATTTGATGTGATTTCAGTCTTTTGCATAAGATGAGTTTGTATGGTCCTTATTGTGAAATATTGATGTAAAAATATTACTTGGGTGTAGTGAATGTGTGTATAAGCTTTTTATATTTCATATAAGTGTTTTTTCAAGCATTGAGGTTCATAAAACAATTGGTGTATCACCTTCCATTTTAGATTCATTAAGTTTCATATAGTTCCATTCATTTTCATTATTGTTTGCACCCCTTTTCCTTGTTAGAGTCAGTAAGTAGTAGCTTAAGAGATAGTTTTAGTGAGAGTACTGAGAGGAAGCTGACCTTATTTGGAGGTTCAACCTCACTAAAAGATACCCACATCTTGATGTTGCTTCAATATTTTATCTAGGAGTGAGAGAGCCTGAAAAACTCTCCCACAAGGGTGTAATTCTATGCTACAATAGTAACCATGTGAATTATATGTGTTGAGTGATCTATCTGTGGCCATGAATGTGTAGTATATCCTAAAAGTGTAGTGTGATATGTTAAGAGTGATGTAGAATGTGTGATGAAGTATTTAGAGTCACCTCGGTACTCTCTTGGGCCAACTAGTGTAAAGTTCAATCCCCATAAATTGTCTTTTGTGAGCATGGGTCTTGTATCATCATCTGAAGTAGCCTGGGAATTTGTATCAACATCATGTGCATATGGTAAATTAGAACTTACCACAAAGGGTAACTATTATATGGGAGTCTCATCAACTATAGTATTAGAGGATGACGGTGCTGCAAGAGTGTCTGTAACTATGATTATCTGAGGAGTTGTATTTGTAGAATCAACTGGGACTACTGGAACTGTTGTTGATGATTACATAATTTTAATAGGTGTAAGAGCTATGACTAATGGAGTAAGTTGACTAATTTTAGAGTTGAGAAGATAATTTTAAGTGGAAGAGTGAGAGTTCTTACCTCATATGTATGTATTTGGTTAAGAGAAATGTGATGAGGTGATGATTGAACTGTGATATGAGGTGTCTCATTTGGCAAAATATTCAAAGATGACTCTCTAATTCTACAATATCTGAGTGGCTGGTTATCTTATGGGTATGTGTATAGGTATCCTTCATGGAAAAACTTAACACATCAATGAAGAGTGGAAGGAGCTACCCCCATAGTGTGTATCCAAGGTCATCTAAGTAAAAGGTTATAATGAAGAGGACTTGACATGACCTAGAACTGTGTAAAGAGAATTTTGGGCCCTACCATGCTATCTAAATCAATTGTGCCTAATGTATATCATGATATATCATCAAACCCTCTAATGTTATTATATTAATTTTGCATGGACACCATATCTACACCCATGGTTTGTATAAATGTAATATTAGATATATTAAGTCTAGAACCATTATCGACTAAAACTCTCTTAACTACATTGGTTTTGAATTGAGCTTGTATGAAAAATGGTAAATTTTGATCAATAACTATCTGAGAAGGCATGTCCTCATGAGAAAAATAAATAACATCGTCTATAATTTTTAATGTATTGACCATGGATGAAAAATAAGAAGGCTATGAATTGATGGGCATATAAGTCTGATTGAGAGCCTAATAAAGATTGTCCTTGAACACATTTAATTTTCGGAGTAGTTCTAACATGAAAATATTAGCTGGTGTGTTTCGTAACTAATTAATAATATCATATACCCTATGTGGATCTACCTATGCAGGTCGGCTAGCTTTGGATGGAAGGGAATATGAGGGTGGCAAGGTTATTGACTAGGGAGAGGAGGCATGGTGACACGTCAAGTAACATATCTAACCACATTATCTATTAGTTGTAGAGGGATAGTGGTAGCTATGAGAAGAAAGTGAAGATAATCGATATGTTGAGGTGGTGAACAAACAAAGGGTATCAGTTGGGTTCTTTGGTGATGGGTAATGACTTGGGGAAGAGTAAAATAGACCATGCAACATGACTCGACACAGGATAGAGGCTCCACAAGAGGTGAGACAAGAGGTATCTTAACATGTTTAACAATAAATTTTGGAATAACCTCTCATATTATAAAAAGTAAGAATTAAAGGGGAAAACAAAGCTTTGTAATAACATATAATAAACTTCATCATTCATATACATGATAAGACCGAGTATGGATTCCTTATTGTTTATAAAAAATGTTTTAAAATAAGTGAGATCCTTTTTCTATTTTATGTGAAATCTAATTTAAATGTAAGGTGATACCTCAAGAAGTAAAGGGACTTAGTATATTCTACTAGGGTTTGAAGGAAAATGATTTTTAAAATTACTATGGTGAATTTTAAAATTTAAATGTGAAATTCTGATTTATATATGAAAGAAAAATCAAAAAATATTTCTAAAATCAACAAGGAATTTTCCTTAGGGTTTCTAGGGTTTTATGCATAAATGAAGTAAGTCGGGTTCACCAAATGATTTAACCTTTTTGAGAATAATGGATTTTTATTCCTATTTTATTTAAGGGCTTGAAGTAATAAATTAGTACACAATATAAAAATAAACATAGTCCTGATTTGTACAATTATTTATCTTTTTCACTTTTCTAAAAATAATAATAAATAAGGAGAAATATAACTTAGTTTGAAATTAGACTGAGATCACTGATACATAGGCTAAAATTGGCTATGTAGGACTAAGAAAGTGTCATAAAAATGAATATGGATTTTGTTCAGTGAAAGGATGAGAGCATCAAAAAGTGGACACTTTGGTGTCTAGTGTTATTCATTTCTACCACTATTGTCCAAATTTATCATAGAGACGTGAAACATTTTGGGTATTTGCATTGTGCTTATGTGAGTTTGACTATGAAAAATTAAGTGTTGGTTATTGATATAACTTGTTGTAGAGCTGATTTAATTGTCAAACCCTAACCCTCCATCATGCTTGATAAAATAATATTTTGAATCACTTGAGAAAGGGGGGTTTAGTGTGTAAGATGTATTAAACATGCAATCCACACCCCTTGTATGGGCACACAATCTACATATCAATACTCTAAAAAGGGATCAAGCCATATGTAGTTCTCCCACCTAATGTACTTTGTGTGATAGTGTGATGCAAATGCAAAATTACAAATTGAGAGTGCTTGAGGTGGCTAAAGACTAATATGAGGGTTTGAGTATGTTTTCAATTGTGTTGGGTGATTGTATGCAGAGAATAGGGAAGTTTGCCTTAGTTATTTATTTGTATTCTTGCTTGCTTTGTAAGATATACCACCTCCCTTGTAAATGAGATTTGAATGGGATTTTATAGGGAACAATTGGTCATAGGTCAGATGTATTCGTGCTAAGCCGACCTAATGAAGGATAAGGATCAGATGGAAATGATCATTGGGGATCAAAGTGTAAATAGATAGGAGCACAAAAAGTGGGACACTTTAGGGTCTAATGTTATAGTACAAATGGGGCACTCCTGTCCTATAGGCTCAGGATTTGGGGGAACAATATTGGCATGGGAATATAGCCTAGTTGAGATGGAATGATCATTTAGAATGTTTTGGATGATTGGAAATGACTAAAAAGATGTCTAGGAGGGTCACAAGAGCATACAAAAAGGACCTATGGATGGGGTCTCATAATCCACACTCAAACTACCAATTTGGATATTTTATATGACTACATGAAGATAAACACTTACTAGTGTTCTTCTTGTCTTCATTCTCTAAGGGTCAATAAATTGGATACTCCAATTTAAATAAGATCTTAGCCACCCAATGTGACTCCAATAGTTTCTCTCCACTCACACATGTGAGGCCAATTTACAATAGTGCATTCCCATCTTCATCTTCACATGTGATCACAAGAGTCCAAAAGGTATTGCAATCACCTTTTGACTTTCCTACACATGTGAATCATGGGTCCCCTTACAAAATCAAACCATGCATGACCCTTTATATTTTACACCATGTAACAACCCACATGTGACTCACAAGTACACAACCCATGTCCTTAAGTGGAGTACTACACCCCACACCTATCACATCATCTCAATCACATCTTGAGACCTTCCATGGGCCCATGCGGCATCTCCATCCTACCATATCACATGTTTTTTATGTCACCTACATGCCACATCATTATATACCCCAATACCATATCGCTTGTATGCCATGTCAACATTACTAGTGACATGTGAATAATGCCCATGAATAGTACTCATGAATAGTACTCCATGAATAGTGACTTGTGAATATTGGATCCACACCCTAACACTTACAAAGCCTATAGGTGAGTGTTTGGAACTTGTGACCATGTTTCACACTTTTAAGACCTCAGGATACCCTTCAAAATTAGTTTAGACATGCTCACAAAAATTCCTTTGTGTTCTATTTGAGGAGGAGGTTTGCAGTCATGTTTTTGACCAATGAGAACTTGCTTATGGGTCTCCAACTTCTCTAGAACCTTATAGGCATGATTAAAAACTTAGAGATATTATAATTCCTCCCTATAGACCTCTATTCTCTCATTATAGGATCAATGATCTTTAAATAATTTTGTTATCATCCCTTTAATGTGTTCTTTATGACTCAAAGGAAGCATTTATTTTATCATTGTACCCTAGAAAACTTACAATCTAAGCTGCAAACCTATATCATTCATGATTTAACTACACACATGCCTATTAGACCTTATGGTACCTTTGGAATATGCTTGAACCTTTGTTTCCTCATCTTGAATAATCATGAAACCTTAAAAAAAATGGACAACCTCATCAAAACCTAAAAATTCCATGTTGAAGCTATGTAGGAAAGGTAAACCTTTAATCTATACACAACAATCTCAAGGAAACCTTGGATTTTGTGTAGCTCCACCTGAAACTTGCTTTAAAGGTCTTGAATAATGATTGGAATAGTGAAATCCTATGATATTTATCTGTAATAATCATGTTAGGAAAATTTTGAAGGAGATTTGATCATAAACCTCTGCATAACAATGTATTCTCACCTAAACATGTTTTGAAAGGATCATAAGAGTTTTGTTTTTAAGGTTTCAACCTAAAATCGTTAGAAAAAAATTAAAAACTATGCCTACAAATTTTCTTATATATGTATGAAATCCTTAGATATTTGCATAACTATCTTTTTTAATGTTTTGAAAGGCATGGAAACTCGAAAATGCTATCATTGATCCATTGAACATTGCATTAAGGTATGCAGACCTGTACACACCTTCTTATGAGGTATTTAGGCCTTATGGTATTTTCAAGAAGATTTAAACTTAGGTCTTATTAGTGATAAAGACATGGGCATTTGAGAGATACATATGTAGTCTTGTAGGTGCTGTAAAATGATGCTTGAAATGGTATAAAGGATTGCATTGTCTTGTTGATGTGCCATTTAAACATGCCTACAAGCCTATTTCTTAGGTTTTAGATCTCAAAACCCCTCTAATCTCATGGAAACTTATAAGCTATGATTAATATATTGCTAATATATATGGATAATCTCTATTGTAGACTTTTATGAAGGTCTTGAAGTCATTCTAGTTTATAGTTTGTGACAAGGATTTTGATCATGGTTACAATGTGTGAAACTCTTATTTCAATATTCATATTATAAATATTTTTAATATAGGAGAACATATGATCTTTGTCTCTTTTCCTTGTTAGTGTTATTTATATTTTGGAACTAATGATGCAAGTCAGTGCACTAAATTATGCATTGAAAGGGGTTATAGCTTGTTTGTGGACCATCCAAAGGTCCAAATAGCTCAACTAGTAGAAAGTGTGGGAAATGTTATATGTCATATTTCAAATTGAAACCTCTATATTAGATAAGTTACCATTATTTAAAGAGGTACATGCTGACCAAATTTTGGTGTTGTAGGCCAAAATTAGGCACCCCTATTTGCAAAAAATGTTTGAGATTATACCTTTGTCTAAGATTAGTATGCAGGTTTCATTCAAAAAAAGTGTTCTTATACAAATTTGAAGTCTTCTACATGTAAAAAACCCAAGTGTTTTCCTTTAGTCTTTTGGATAAGTCCTTTGCAAGTGTTATTCTTTTGGGTTGTTTATTCTATTTTCCTTTGAACAAAAAGTTTGAATAAATTGTTTTGGGTGCTACTCAATAGACATTTCTTTTAGATAAAAAGTTTGAAAGAATTATTTTAGAACTTTTATCTGACACTTCACCTTGATTTATTTTGGGCATTTTATCCGAGATAAATCCCTAGGGACAAATACCAATTTTTTTTGGATAAATTGTCCACACAATTCTTTCGAAGGGCTTGTCAACTTTTTAGAAGGGTAATTTCATTTTGTTTAAAGGGTATGTTAAAACTTTTCAAAAGACTCTTCAATCCAAAAGGACCCTTTCAATTTTCTTGAAGGACACTTTTAATCTTTTTGAAGGGTAATTTATCAGAGAAATGGTCCTTTACAAAGTTTTAGAGGGCACTTTTCAATCTTGGAGGACACTTTCATTTATTCTAAAGGACAATTGCGACTTTCTCAAAAGGTCATTTCCAAGGATGCACAAGAAATTGGACCATTTCAAAAGTCTGAAGGGACTTGTGCAAGAAATCCAAAGGGTACGTGCCCTTTGAAAGAAGACATTTCACAAAAGAGAAGGACCATTTCATAAAACCTAAAGGATAATTACAAAGTTTCTGAAAGGTCATTTTGAAGCAACGAAGGGACCAAACAAAAAAGCCAAAGGGAATTTTCAAGAAATGCATAAAAATAAAAGCCAAAAAAAAGAAGGAAACAAAGGGCTCAAATGAATTTTCTCGAGAAGATTGTCCATAGTGTTTCTTTCAGATAAATTTTCCAAAAGAAATTACCGAAAGGCGACAGCCCGCAGAATGTCAAATTCAAGCTTCAAGAAAAAGACCAAACAAAAGGCTTAAATGAATTCTTGTGAGAATTTTTTAGAAAGAAAGGTCTAAAAAAATGTTTGAAATAAATACCCATAGGAATAACTGCTTGTAAAACATCAAATTTAGACTGCAGAGATTAGCCATTGCCATTCAAAATACTTGGTGAGAACATGAGAATAGACCTAAAAATGTGACAAATAGCAAGATCCCAAATAATCATGCACATCAAGAAGTAATGGGAAGTTGACAGTTTAGATTGTTACACACTATTACACATCTTGAAAAGCTAGTAAAGAACAACTAGCATTGAAATAGACTTCCAATAGATGAACCCGCATATAACAAAACATAGTTCATAATATATTGATTTTGCTGGTGTAACCATAAAGGAAGCATTTTATAGAATGCATATGTAATTGTTTCATTCTCAAGGTAACACTTGTCCAAGTTACCTTTGATCTCCCTTGGCTTGACTTCCCTCTAAAAGCTATAAATTGGGCATTAAAAAAAAATCTTAGCCTGTACGGCAAAGCCCTACAAATTTTTTACCTTGAATCAATAAAGACAAGTGTTTTACCTCATTCAAAGACTACATTTAGTGTACATGCCTAGTGTTAGTCTTGTGCAAGTGTAATTCACATTTACTTTCACATGTTGATTCCATTAGTACCTAGTGTATCATTATTTTTTTCTCGTAGGTCAACAAGATGTGTCTGAAGAAAATGTAGGTGTAAGTGAGTTAGGCTATTCAATGGAGTGTCTTAGAATGCCTATTCTTTAGTTTCTCCTATTATATGTCATTTCTAAGACCCCATGTTGAAGCATTGATGTGAGAGGAGAGATTGATGTTGAATAAGTGTATGTATAACTGGTCCTCATTTTCAAGTGTATTTTCAAGGCATGACTAGAGCAAAATATTTTGGTGCATCACCTCCAGTAGAATAGAGAAAATTTTCCTTACCCTTTTCATCCCCTTCATTGTTAATAGTAGGAATATGAGGTGCAATGATGCATCAGGGGGACTTAACCCCTAATCTAGAGATTCATCTCACAAGTTTGCTCACCCACAACAAGTGAGATGACTGCATTATGTCGCTTGGATGAAGAGATTTTAGCATCTCTTCAAGGGTGAAAATCAAAGAGTCAAAAGTTTTTGGGATGCCCAATGGAACTCATTTGTCCAAAGAGTTGAATAACTCTTGGTGTATTCTTAAACCAATCAGCCTTTAGAGGTAGTTCAATCAACACCAATGGTGATTCCAAGTTGAATTAGCTAGTTGAGTAGCCCTAGTGCATCAAGAAATTATATTTTGGTATGTATAATCTCATTGCTGAGAAATATGGACCTTGTGTTCCTTCATATAGTTTTGATCAAACTCATGTTGTTCATGGAATCACTTCAAGTATCTCTCCTAATTGCTCTTCACCTAGTCAATCCAAGAGTGTTAGGGAAATAATGTTGGAGTTTGAGAAGGAAATGTTGGAGATAGATAGGTTTAATGAGTAGAACAGGCACCAACAAGAGCTAATGTACAAAGAGGAGTGCTTGTTTAGGAAAGCTCAAACCATACAATCCTTGGAGGAGAGATTATTAAAATGGAGGAGTCCATATACCTAATGCAACCAACCTTATGTGCCTTCCCCCACCTTAAAGAAGCTTCCTCTCATGTCAAAGAAACCCCCTCTTTTCCCAAATCCTTTCTTTCAAATGACACTTCCTCATCATAGAGGAACAAATGAATCTACTGACCTATCTGATGCACTCTTTCCTATGCCAAAGCAAATCCATCCTACTATCAATCTTCTTCACCTAGTAGTCCAACATTAAAATAGGATAGAACAACTCTCTATGGAAACCAATTACTCCAATCTTCTAAGTTGTGAAACCCTCTTTGAAGATCATATCTCCTCTCAAGAGAGGCTATTTCAAGAGAGCCTTGCCAAAAGGATTGAGGAGTTGGAGCTTGAAAAAGAGAGGATTTCATTATCATTAAAAAAAATTGAAGTAATTGAACCTAACTTTCAATCCCCTCCAACTGATCCATTCTACCCCTCAAATGATGAAAAGCTCTTTCCTCCTTGGAAGCCCTCTCGGGTTGATGTTCTTGATAGCAGATGCCTAGTATTGGCACCACTAAGGGGAAAATGATATAAAAATTATAGATTGGGTAGAAGAAGAAGAAGAAACACATGATGTCAAGATCCCATGTTGGAGGATTGCTCATTAGGAATCAGCCCAAAGGCTTGAAGAAGAAAGGGAAGAAGAAGCTATGCTTATTAGTTTCACATGTTGGAAGGATGTCCTTAAAATGAAAGCACCACCTAAAGAGGAAAAGAAATAAGAGATTAATGAGACTCATATGAATAGAAATGATGATTTAGTAATTCTTTCTCTTACTTCTCAATCTAAAACATGTTCAAGTGGTGGAATTTTCCCAAGCCTTGATATGGTGATTGCAAGATGGAAAAAAGAGAATGAAGATGTCCCATTATTTTTTAACCTAGTCAAGGATGTTTCTTGCCCTCCCACCCCCTCCTTGGAGAAAGGAAAAAATGTCTTGTGTGAAGTGGAAGGTGAGATTAAAAAAATCAAGGGTAAAGAGGATAATATGAATGGAGAAGAAGTAGAAGATATGGAGCCATGTAGGCATGACGAGTTTTCATTATCTCTACTTGATGAACTTCCTTTTTGTTATGATAAAGATAGTGAATAATCTATGGTAGGTGATGATAAAGAGATCCAAGTAGGTTTTCATGTACAATATGATATCTTGGTCCTTGATCAAGAGGCTCTCATGAGTGACAATAAGGATGAGATCATCATAGATACTCCCTTGGAAGGTATCATCAAAGATGGAAAACACAGTCAAATCATTTCTCAAGAAGGGCCTATTCTATGAGAGTTTCATGAGACTAAGGTTGAAGAGGTGACTCCTAAAAGTGGCATGGTTCAAGGAGAATATATAGGTCACACATAAATGCAGATGTTCTAGCAATATGAGGATGAGATTGACAAAATTCACTTGTCAACATTGGATAATGAGGAATGTAAGCATGGTGATCTCTCTTCCCCTTTGTTTGACGTGCCTTCTTGTTGATTTGATGAAGATAGTGATAAAATCATGGGACCTATGTTGAACAAGTTTCAAGAACATGTGGTTGAGCAACTAGAGACTCTTTTTTTTTAAATAAGAAGGAGAAGAATTAGATTGGTCTGATAGAAGTATTGAAGAGGGAGGCCTTAAACAATAAAATGATGATTTATAGAATGATCTTGAGCAATTTTGTCTTAGCTCAAACATCACACTAGCCACCCTTCTTCAAGAGAGCCATGATGAAACAAGGGATAATTTTAATAAGCTTCTCAAAGAGATAGAAGAGAATGAGTTGGTCCATGATGCATACCAAGATGGATATGAGCCAAATGAACCCTATAATGATGAGATAACAACCATTGATGCCTTGATGGACTACATTAGCATGAAGGACCATCATGAGACATGCTTCAAGGAGAAAGATGAGTACATTTATGTTGGAGGCATGTTTTAACCTAATCTACTTGGATACATGCCAATCAAGGTTGTGAGCAAGAAGGATGAGCCACCAAGATCCTACTCCAACAAAACACTTGATTACCACCATGAGGTTTCTTGCCATGGAAGAGACCTAAGAAGTTTTCCCTTTGATCTAGGAGGGGTAAAAATGTATCAGGTTAGCTATACATATTAGTTTTCTTTTAGTTGTGTTATCTTATTTTCCTTAACTTCCTTGAGCACATGTGTGTCTTATGTGTGTTTGTTTGGTCTTTGTTGTGTGTTGTTCTTTCCCTTTGTGTGTTTTGGGTTAGAATTACTATCTTGATGGTCTCTTCAAGTTCAGCTCCTGATGCTTTCCAAGTGTTTCAAATCTATGCCCAATGGACTATTTAAGCTACTAGTTTGGTCAGTATAGTAGGCATACTACCCCTATGAGTCACCAATTTGTTGACCAAAATTTGGTCCTGTAGGACAAAATTGGGTACCCCTATCTGCAAAAAATGTCTAAGATGATACCTTTGTCCAAGATTAGTATGTGTGTTTTATTTAGAATAAGTGTTCTTATAGAAAGTTGAAGTCTTCTACATGTAAAAAATTCAAGTGTTTTCCTTTTGATAGTTTTATCCTTTAGTCTTTTGGCTAAGTCCTTTGTAAGTGTTATTCTTTCGGGTTGTTTTTTTTTTTTTTCCTTTGGACAAAAATTTCAAAGGAATTTTTTAGGGATCCTCTCAATAGACATTTATTTTGTAAAAAAAGTTTGAAAAAATTCTTTTGAAACTTATGTCTGACATTTCACCTTGATTTCTTTCAGATATTTTATCCAAGACAAATCCCTGAGGATAAATGCCAAATTTTTTTACACATTATCTGCACAATTCTTCTGAAGGGCTTGCCAAATTTTACAAAGGGTAATTTCGTTTGATTTTAAGGGTATGTTGTAACTTTTTGAATGAATCTTCAAGTTGAAAGGACCCTTTTAGTTTTCCTGAAGGACACTTTCAATTTCTTTGAAGGGTACTTTCTTGGAGAAATGGTCCTTTACAGAGTTTCAGAGGGCACTTTTTATTCTCAGGAGACACTTTCATTTCTTCCAAAGGACAATTATAACTTTTATAAAAGGTCATTTCCAAGGATGCACAAGAAAGTGGACCATTTCAAAAGTCTGAAGGGACATGTGCAAGAAAGCCAAAGGGTATGTGCCCTTAGGAAGAAGACATTTCACAAAAGAGAAGGACTATTTCATAAAACCTGAATGATAATTACAAAGTTTTTGAAGGGTCATTTTAAAGCAACAAAGGGACCAAATAGAAAGCCGAAGGGAATTTTTAAGAAATGCATAAATAGAAATGCCAAAAGCCAAAAGAAAATAAGGAAATAAAGGGCTCAAATGAATTTTCTTAGGAAGATTATCTGTAGTATTTCTTTCAAAAAAATTGTCCAAAATAAATTAACGAAAGGCAACGGCCTATAGAATGTCAAACTCAAGCTACAAAAAAGAGACCAAATAAAAGGTTTAATGAATTTCTATGGGAAAATTATCTAGGAGAAAGGTCTGAAATAAATACCCATAGGAATGACTGCTTGAAAATTTTCAAATTTAAACTGTAGAGATTAGACATTGCCATGCAAAAGACTTGGAAAAAATATGAGAACATATGTGAAAAGGTGACAAATAGAAAGATCCTAAACAGTAGTGCATGGTAAGAAGAAATAGGTAGTTGACAGTTTAGGTTTTTACACATCAATACACATCTTGACAAGCCAGTAAAGAACAACTAGCATTGAAATGGACTTCCAACAAATGAACCCACATATAGCAAAACACAATTCAGAATATCTTGATTTTGATGGTGTAACCATAAAGGAAGCATTTTATAGATTGTAGATGTAACTATTTCATTTTCAAGGTGACACTTATCCAAGTCACCTTTGATCTCCCTTTGCTTGACTTCCCCCTTAAAGCTATAAATTGGGCCTTATTGTCCATTAAGAAAAATATCTCAGCCTGTACGATGAAGCCCTATAGAAATTTTACCTTGAATCAATAAAGACAAGTGTTTTACCTCATTCAAGGACTACATTTAATGTACATGCTTGGTGTTAGTCTTGTGCAAGTGTAATTCCCATTTACCTTCACATGTTGATTCCATTAGTACCTGGTGTATCATGATTTCTTTCTTGCAAGTCAACAAGAAGTGTCTGAAGAAAATGCAGGTGTAAGTAAGTTAGGCTATTCAATATAGTGTCTTAGAATGCCTATTATTTAGTTCCTCCTATCCTATGTCATTTATAAGACCCCATGTTGAAGCATTGATGTGAGAGGATTTATTGATGTTGAATGAGTGTATGTGAAACTAGTCCTTTATTTCAAGTGTATTTTCAAGGCATGAGTAGATAAAAATATTTTGGTGCATCACCTCCAGTAGAATAGAGAAAATTTTCCTTACCCTTTTCATCCCCTTGATTGTTAATAGTAGAAATATATGCTTCAATGATGCATCAAGGGGAGCTATCCCCTAATCTAGATATTCATCTCACAAGTTTTCTCACCCACAACAAGTGAGATGATTCCATTGTGCCACTTGGATGAAGAGAGTTGAGCATCTCTTCAAGGGTGTAAATCCAAGCATAAAAAACACAATGTCTAGATATGCATGTCCATACTTGTATCGAAGTATGAAATCATAGTAAATTTATCTAAGATACTGAATGCATATTTTTCAACATAACTTAGCTCCTCATCCCAAATCTTGGTATATGCATCAATAACATAGATGAAAAATATATACATGGTCCAAAATTCAATATGATTTCATTCAATAAAAATTATTTGAAAATGAGAATCTGATGGTGGACATGGCTTTATAGAGATTGATAATTTTCTTTTGTCATGGGAAAGAAGATGATATACCTTCTTTGAAGGAGTAGTAATCACAAGTTGAATCAAGCAAATGACTTTAAATAGTTATAAAGGACTACCATAATAAGAAGGGAAAATATGAATTTGTGTTAAAATATAAAATACAATCTAGAATAATGCAAATGAATATAATCACATTGAAATCAATGAGGACCTAGATCTGAAAGGATTTTTTGAACCTAAAAGGAACATAAAGCTAATCAAGAGGAATAATGTAGATATGAAAAAAGAGGATTAGTTGAATAATATTAGTATCATAGAATAAGGAGACCAGAGTAAACTAATGAATTCCATGAAGGATTAATTAAGAAAAATCTACAAGGAACTAGTGTGAAAAATAACTAAGAACATCGGTATAGAGACAATACCAAAATTATCAACCATTTGGGACTACTAGAAAAAAAAAAGTTCACTTGTTGCAATATTATGAATATGTGTTCCCCACCAAGTTATATAAATTCAATGGCATAGACCTTTCCTTGGGTGAGATGCATATTAAACTTTGGTAATGTGACCCTCTATGATAAATACAAACATGAAAAAAAATAAAAAAGTATAAAATTATTTGGATGAGGGAAACTAGAATCATATATATAGATGAGAATTTAGGGTGGATTAATCCCATGGTTGTGTAACCAAGGAAGACAAAATGGATATGAGTATATGGATTTTATCAAGCTAGTTGATGCATGTGTCAATCATACTTTCCCCATTCTTTTCATGGATGAGGTGCTTAAAGTTGTCATAGGGCATAATTTTTTCTCATTTGTAGATGGTTTTAATGGATTTTATCAGATCCCCATTGCTACTGAAGACCAAACAAAAATGATCTTCATAACATAATGGATGTAATTTGATTATAAGGTAATACCATTTGGATTGAAAAATGCACTAGTAGTTTTCTTTAGAATAGTTGTTATAGAATTTTGAGACTTCATTCCTAATTTTATAGACGTCTACTTAGATGATTAGGTAATTTTATCTTTATTTAAATAACACATTTCTAAGCTACGATTAATGTTGGAGAGATGTCAAGCACTGAAAATTGCATTGAAATTAAATAAATGTATATTTTTCAAACCATTTTTCTATACTACTTGGACATGTTTCTTATAGTGACATAATTTTAGTGGACCAAACAAACATTACAATCATAGAAAACTCAAACCACCAGTCATCTTGATAGAAGTGTGATCATTTCTAGGTCACAATGGTTATTAATGCAAGTTTATTTTTGGTTACCCAAAATTTTTAGCACCTACATAACATTTATTACACAAATAAATTAAATTCTAATGGACCCCTTAATGTGAGAAAGTGTTTATATCTTTGAAGAAAAATTTAGTCACAACATCAATTTTAGTTTTCCAAGACTAGAGCCAACCATTTGATGCATAAGGAATAATAGAGGGAGTTATGCTAATGCAATAAGGAGATGAATGTCTAGATAATCCAATTAACTTTACAAGTCACAAGTTGTCTACAATTGAGAAAAACTATATCATAATAGAACAAGAAGTCCTAGTGATAGTATTTTCACTTTATAAGTTATTAAATTACTTGTTGCGTACACCATTTTATTTTTTCGTTGATCACCAAGTATAATGATATGTGGTAAATAAACCAATGTTGGTAGGAAGAATTTCTAAGTTATAAATGCTATTTAAAGAATTCTAGTTTAAAATCAATGTAAAATTAGATAAAAAAGTTACGTTTGACTAAATTGAATGTTGCCATTGGATTAAGTATGTCATATCTAGGTATGTTTCTCTTCTAATAATTTTATGTAATATATATAATATAAATATATATCATGAAATTATGATCATCAAAATATAACTAAAATAAATAACAAGGATTTAAGTGAGACATAAAAGAATAAATTTAGTCATTGAATAAAGAAGCATAAAATCAGAATAAAAGCAAGTAGAGAAGAGGAAAGAGTGTTGGTGTTTCCAAATAAGGAAGAGACATAGTGTTATATTATTGACTAGGCCAACTCTAATTAGCTAACATTACTTAAGGGAGAATCTCTAACCACATCATATGCACGTTTAGATTATTTTGAGCACACCTATCTAAAAATACCACCCTTTCAAATAGTTTAGAGCTACTTTTAATAGATGAAAGTTGGATTATGTCTATCAAATAAAAAAGACACTAAACTTTCCCTACTATTTTGAGTGTCATGTCATTTTAAATTTATAAAACCTATGTATAGCTGTATTTTACTATTTTTATGGTAACTTGAAATAAAACACAATATGAATCAATTTGTACTTTATGTGTGGAAATAATTCTTAGATTTTCTCTATGAATAAAGTTCAAGATTTCACCTTGCTCACAAACATTCACCCTCACCACTTGCACCAAATTTTAGTGGAATGGTTATCATCTCTCTAGGTTTATTTATATCCTCTTAATTTTAATTTTAAAGCTCCATAATTCACATATAATAATGGAGTCAATGCCAATAATCAAGAAAAAAATGTTGAACACTATTTGGATCCTATGAATAACATTCCTTGTGCTCAAAGACACACTATATTTAATGGTAATAATTCCACCAATTTGGGGTACTATCTAGCTTATAATGAAGTAGCTTAAGATTACTTTTAGAGAGTAAATATGTGGTAGACTTTTATATATAGTAAGTGTACGAATTTGGGGGGTTAAAAAGTTGAAAATATTTGTGTTTAAATGGATTTGAATATTTATACGTACGTAATTTTAAAAAGTGCATACACATTTTTAAATAACACATATACGGTGTTATCACATAGGCTTTGGTAATTATTGAACTAGGACTACATGCATGTTTTTATGCTTTAAAACCACATATGTGGCATTGATGTCATAAATTAGAAAAATGTCAATTCCTTCCATTTGGCATCACTAAAAATCAAGAGAAAAAAAGTAAAGAACTGAACTCGCATTTTACAGAGACAAGAAATGAACTCATAAATGACAATGGCACATAAGAGAAAAGGTTTGTAAATGTACTTGAGTGGGTTCCAAACAAATTTAGTGAACTTGTTTTTATTTCCATTATTTATTTATTGTTGTTTTTTCTTTTTCAAATCATAATATGCCTTCACATGTGGGGGGTAATAAATCTTGTATTTTGTGTAGCTCTATCGATAATTTGGCTTTAAAGGTATTAAATCATGATTGTAATGGTGAAAACCCATGATATTTGTTTACAATAGTCATGTTATCAAAATTTTGAAGGAGATTTGATTATAAACCTATGCATAACAACGTATTCTCACTTGAATATGTTTTGAAAGGATCATAGGAGTTTTTTTTTTAAGGTTTCAACCTAAAATCATTGGAAACATGATAAAAACTAGCTCCTAAAACCTACATACATGCCTACAAATGTTATTATATATGTATGAATCCCTTAGATATTTGAATAACTATATTTTTAAAAAAAATTAAAGCCATGGACACTTGAAAATTCTATCAGAGATCCATTGAACATTGCATGAAGGTCTGTAGACTTGTAGGCACCTTTTTATGAGGTATTCAAACCTTAAGATGTTATTAAAGGATATTGAAACTTAGGTCTTATAATTTATATAGTTATGGGAATTTCAGAGATACATATGCAGTCTTGTAGGTGCTCTAAACCAATGCTTGAAATGGTATAAAGGATTGTATTATCTTGTTGATGTAACCTTTAAACATGCCTACAAGCCTACTACTTACATTTTACATCTCAAAACCATATAATCTCATGGAAAATTAGAAACTATGTTTAATATATTTGGATAATCTCTATTAAAGATTTACATGAAGGTTTTGAATTCATTTCATTTTATAGTTTGCATGAATATGTTGATCATGCTTATAACTTGTGAAACTCTACCTAAAACAGTCATGTTAGCAAGCTTTTGAATCGATGAGAAATTTTGATCTTGTCTCTCTGCCTTGTTAGTGTTATTTAGAGTTTGAAACTAGTGAAACATTATTTTATAAATTGACAACCTAGGATCATGTAATCATGGATCCTTATGTAAAAATTTGTATGAAGATATGGAAGCCTTAGAAACTATTATTCTAGTGCAACTCTACATGTTAGAGATGCAATCTTCATTCAACAAGATTATACCTCTTACATTTTATGTCTTTTATAAATTGATAGACCTCTTAAAGACTTAAAACATTAGTATTCCTCTACTTATAATCTTAAATGAGCCTATAAAGGTATGCAATCTATTTCCTACCTTTTCAAGTCTTAAAATAGACAAAATGTGTCATTACATGTAGTAGGATTTTTAGAAGTTTTGACTGTCTATAGGGTTTTTGAGTGGATCCACATAGTTTTTCCACTCTCATTGAGTATTTATACCACCAAAGTATGCATTAGAGCCTAGAAAACCCCCTCCAAATCCCTATAAACACCATACACAAGTAGAAAAGAAATAGGATGTGACTGGTTCTCTTTGTAAAAACCCTATAAATTTGCTTTCTTGGCCTATTTCAAAGGCTTCAAACCTCATTTCCTATCTTGAACGCCTAAAAAAAATCATGAATGGTCCTATTATCTCTTCCAACCTTTATTTCATGCCTGAGATCCTTTTATCATGACCCTAAAACGTTTTACAGGCTTACAAATCTTCATTTTCCTAGTTTTTTGGCTTGTAAGATGGCCTTAAAATTGCTTGAAAGACCTTGGAATATAACTTGATGGATTTTACACTTTGTTTTTATGTTAATTTAAATCCCCCTAACATATTAAACCTTGATTTCTCCTTGAAAATTCCTTACAAATTATTGGTATGACCTACATACATGCTTAAAACTATGTGTATAGTTTGCATTAATGTTTTTTGGAGTTTGAGACCTTTGGAACATGTTAATATCATCATGAAAACATTTAAAACCATGTTTTAAGTAATTTAAACCTTGTATAAAGGTATTAGGAACCATGTTTGGATCTTGTAATCTTGGAAATAATGTAAAACATCATGAAAAACTTGCAACTTGGTCTTTTATGCTTAAAAACTTGGTAAGATTGATAATGTCTATATTTAAAAACCTATAATCTTCTTAGAATGATTCTTTTTTATGTAAGAAACATATAATAGTCTAAGAAACCATGGTTTCAAGATGTTTTTTCCATGTTGGAAGCAAGGAAGGAGTCCACAAGGAGCTAAGATAGGAGGGAAACAAGGTCAAATATACCTTTTGAGTATGATGTATGGAATTTTAGCCAATGAGATGTAGAAGGGTTGGTAAAGTGGGTTGGCTATTCCCAAACCCACAAAATTTAGAATATCACAAAGCATTTAAAGGATATATGTGTTTGTTTGAGTTTAATTAGTGGTTTCATGTGATCAAGTGGTAGTCATTAATATACATTTAATAGTTCTCAGGGACTGGGGCCCTAGTTTGTGCCCCAGAACTGGTTTGTAGCTCCGATCAAAAGTGAATATCAATATAATAAAAATATGTATGAAATTTTAAGATTTTAAAATAAGTTTAAAACCTTATAAATTACTTCATACCCCATTTGAAATGTTTCACCCCTTTTTATCACCAACTAAATGATTTTGAGACCTTTCTTATATGTTTTTGCATTGGAACACCTTTAAACACTCTTAGTCATTAAACAAGCTTGGTTAGGGGATAATATGACCTAAAAATACTTAATGGTCTTAAAAAACATGAAAATTTATATAAAAAATAGTACTATTTCATCAAGGTGACTTAAAAAGTCAACAAAAACTACTAAAAAGAAATATTCAAGCCATTGACATAGAAAATACAAATGCTCTGCCCATATATCTCAGTGATTATTACAAGGATTTATATATGAAATTAATTGAGAATTACATGGGGGATAGTGGTGGCTAAGTAAATATTATCCCCACTCTTATCACTATTTGAAACCATTTTGTTTTTGTTTTTTTAAAAAAAACTAGAACTTCATTTTGGCATCAAGAAATATTGACAAGAAATGTTATCAACATTCAAGCCATAGCTAGATTTCTCCACCTCCAAGGTCTCATGGCTGAAAATGGAATCATCACCATGTCGAGGGTGCTGAATAACCTCTAGGACCACATTTTATTCCTTATATTATGTCTGATTAGGAGATGGAGCACCTTCTCTAGCCTTAAGAAGGTCCTTCTCTCTATATTAAAATTGTACTTTTTTAAGCAAAATTTGGACACACATAAAAATATAATCGTAAATCATCTATATAAATGGAAAAACCATAAAATTCATGTTGAATCCATTTAATTTCACCCAATATCTCTTGGATCAAATTTTTTAGATGAATATATGGCTATCAATTCCATGATTAGTCTTGAAATGGTAGTTTTATGTAGTTAAGAAACAAGTTATTTATGTCCAAAAAAAAAATTCCACTTATGTGACCTCCAATTTCAAATCCATAATTTTAAACACATTGGCATATGAAAATCACATATTTTCCCACCAAAATAAACTCTAAATCCATGCAAATACATTTTTTTTCAAGAATTCTAGTATAAGGAAACATTGATAATAAATGTTATCAATATTCAAATTGCCACTAGATATCTCCACTTTCTAGGCCTTGTGTCTAAAAATTTGCATCACCATCATGTAAAGGGTTTTAAATAACCTATAGGATTATGTTATTATCCTCTAAGTACTCATGATTTGGAGACAAATCACCTGTTCCAACCTCAAGAATACTCTTCCCTTTACGGTAAAATTGCACTTTTTAAGGCAAACTTTAAACATGCATCAAACAAAAATCCTAATTCATCTAAATGAATAAAAATAACCATAGTTTACATTTTTAATCCCTATACTTTCAAATCATATCAATTGGATATACAATAAGAGATAAATTTGTGCCTAATGATTATGTGATCAGTCCTGGAATGCTACTTTTATATAGTTAAGATATATGTTCTTTGCCTTCAATAGACATTTATTCTTCCAATGCCTCCATTTGAAAATTAGTCACTTGTAACATGTTGAGATATGAAAATTACATATTTTCCCATCACCAAAACGTATGAGTCCATGTGGATATGTATTTTTTCAATAATTTTGGGGTCAGGAAACATTGACAATAAATATTGTCAACATTCAAGTCGTAGCTTGAGATCTCCATCTCTAAGGACTTGTGGCTAAAAAATAGCATCTTGAACATGTCATTAATTATAAATAACCTCTATAACCACACTCTTGGCATCTAATTATGATTTTTTAGGAGATGAATCACTCATTCTAACCTCAAGAAGGTCAATCCCTCTATGATAAAAATCCACTTTTAAGGCAAATTTTGGACATGCATCAAATGAAAATTGTAAGTCATATACATGAATAAAAATAGCCATCACATGCATGTGGAGTCCTTATAATTTCAACCTAGATCACTTGGATTGAAAATAAAATACAAATTTGTGACTAATGATTCTAAGATTAGTCCTAAAATGCTATATTTATGTATTTAAGAGACAGGTTCTTTGCCTTCAGTAAAAAATTTGGATTATGAGACCTCTATTTGTCAGCCCATAACTACCAAAATGTTGGTATATATACATTATTATCACTTATATTTTTACCCCTTGAGGATATTTATTAGCTCTCCTCATCTAAGTGGCACAATTAAAACACCTCTAGGTTGTGGGTAGCCTAAGAATGAGGTGAATCTATATATAGGGCTAGCTCCCTTGATGTAACACTTTTAGATCACTACTATACCTATGATTTCAACTAAAAGGGAGATAAAAATGAAATTAAACTATCCTAAAGGTAGTGTCACACCAAATTAATTGATAACTACCAACTAGTTGCATGTCACACATGAGACCAAGAGACTAACTAGGCATATACTTCTCTAATCTGAATATTCTCACATCAATATTTCATTATGAGGTTGTGATGAATGTTTAGGTTAGGAGGAATAGACAAGAGGCCTATAATGACACTATTGAATAGACAAACTCAATTAACCTTAACATTTCATAAAACACTTCACATGATCGACAAGAATAAGCTTTCAAGATATAAATAGGTGAGAGAATGAGATAACAATTATAAGGAAACAACAGTCATCACTAAGTAAGATAAATAATTAAAGTGAATACACTATGAAAAATCATATAAGAGGTAAAATTAGTAGTCTTTATTGATCCATGGTATGCAAATGAGTAGGGTTTTGCCATACTTAGGTAGAGTATCCTTACAATAGCCAAAATGGATAGTTCTTATAGAACTTGAAATAGAAAGAAGATAAGGAAGAAATCCAAAGGTCACAAGGATAAGTGTCAAGTTGAGAAAAGGAGTTACATGTGCATGAGAAGAGAATTTTAAACTAATCATGCAAAGTCATAAGAGACAAGTGGCACCCCAAGTCATGAAACTCTTGAAATGTGGCATGAAGTCTCTTTTACTAGTCTAATAAATTGCCTTCATCATTTAACTATGTTGAAACATCCCAAAACTGACTAGGGATAGATATCATGATTGGACTAAGAGGGAGGGGTTGTATACATTCTCTTTCATGCATTATCTACATTTTGAAACATCTAGATCCCTCTAAAAATGAGCCATCACTACCTGCAGTAAAAAAAACTCCCTTTTTCACACACCTTACACACTTGGATTATAAAATGGCTTCATATTCTCATTAAAATCCATAAAATTGGGTTAATTAAATGTTTCAATGACATCCATGGCCTTAGAGGTATCAGTCATACCTTAAAAATAACTTGAAGTTTTCATCCTTCTCACTATCATGTTCACTATGTTAGTTCTAACTGGATGAGATGAAAGCTCTTGTTGAGGCACCTATGAGTTTTTATAAAGCATGAAATGGAAATGGTGAGTTATACTAAGTCTCAATATTTCTTCCCATGTGATTGGAACCTTCAGACTCTTCCTAAAACATGTAAAAACACAAAAAATATCAAGAAACCCTTATACTGTAATTCATCCATATAATTTTTTATAGTCCAAAACGATGGGGAGTATCTTGAGAGAGTACCCTAAAAATTCAAACCATTTTCCATGTCATTATTATCCATTAGGGTATATTTCCATCTTCATTTCCTTCATCAGGTCTAAAACCAGGGTTGAAAGGGTTTTAGGTCCTTTTTACTCTTAAGTTTTATTCATAGAGATATGACATTATAAATACAAAAAAAATCCACAAAAGTGATGTTCAATACCAATTTTAACCCCCCCAAGCTCCTTGGATCTCTGTGCACAACCTCAAAGAATATGTGAGCATTTAAAGGTTATCTTATCAAGCTTGTTTTCTAATTTTCATATGCCTAATGTTGTCCTTGAGACAAAAGTGGCCTTCTTCATGAATTATCTACATTCCAAAAGCTTGGTAACATCTTAAATGAACATATAAACATTTATTATTCCATTTTAAAGATCTCCTATATTTATAATTGAAGTTGATATTTTATTTGGATTCTAGTCCTAACCATGCCTAATGAGCCTGTCTACAAGTTTGAGGGTCTGGGATACACTGTTGAGATTTTTGCCCCTATGCATGATCATACCTTTTGGTTTAGATGTTATAAAACCTAACACACCTCTTACATATGTACAATCAAATCCTATCCCATCCTTCAATCTCCTTTTCTCAAAACTATAGGGTTTACACTTTGAGGTAAGTACCCTTTATCTGAGATAAAATAGAGGGTACTTCCCTTATTCCCTCAAAAAAATTGGTCATTGGAGGAGATTTTATAATATATGAATATGATATATACAAGTTTAAAAAATATGATAACATCATTTGACCCTTTAATTCCCTCAAATTCCAAGACAGACTGTGTAAAGGCAATATGTGTACAGGGTTTTAAGATGTGGCCTATGTGATGCATCCCTAGGGTCCTCTTTTTGTTGTATGTCTACCATGATAATATCTTGATGTGGTTGTAATCATATTGGGTTTTTTTTCAAACATTTTTATCATATTAATCCCTACTAACACTTTTTATTGCATACCGCTCCATTTCACTATCTTGGACTACAAATTGTATTCTTATTTGGGAAGGAACCTTGTAGGTGATATTGCATGGATTAGACCTTAGAAACAATGAATCAGTCTTTTTGAGACCTTCCAAGATCATTAGTAAAGTATTTTGACCTATTAATTCCATACTTGGGATATATAAACATCAATAAACCCAATGCCTTTGCTCTCTACCCCTCACAGTCAACTACAACTAACTATGTGGGGCCCTGTAGGTGTATATGAGACTCAAAATATAGTATTCTAACCTATTAAATGATACTTAGATCATAAAATGATCTACAATATGTATTTTTACCTAATAAGGTTTTCAGTCATGAATATATTTCCCACTTACAACCTTGGGTGCAAGAATCACCTTGGAGTTTCAAATCATGTAGATGGTACTGTTAGAATTTAGTTTATAAAGCTATAATTTTGAGCTCTTCTAGCATGAAAACTAGATGATCAAATCATTTAATTCCTTTTTCAAGTTTTAATCCTATGTGGGGGATACAAGGTAAAGTAATTAGGATGCATCAAAACTGTTTTTAACCTTATAATATGACCTTGACAAAAATGTCTCAGACCTCTATTCAAAGAGATTAAGGTAATTAGTCTTTGAACTCTCTTCCATATTTGGATCATGATTTACCAAGTCCTTCTACAACTTGAGACCTTTTTCATGGAAAAATAAAAATGATTTCACTCTTAAAATTTTTGATAAAGGTTTAAGAAAACTCCCAAAATGACAATTTAACCTTGCTCAGTCTCTATTAAGCCACGTGTAGGTGGTTATTCCAATGTACAGGCATTAGATGATCTTATGAGAAATATGCATCATTTTTGGGTTTAAATATAGTTTTGACCCTTTTAAAAGTTTAAAATATTCTATTATCACTATATATAATCCTATCCAAATTATTTTCTCCTTCTCAACATGATGTGTTTTCATGAGGGCACCTATAGGTTCACTTTGACTTGCATATAGATAGTAGTAATGAAATTGTCCATATACTCAAGAATTGTGCTTTAAATGTTAATTAATATAATATAATGATGTTTAAATGAAGCATATATATTTTTAAAATCTTTAGACAATATTTCATACCTCATTTTCAATGTTGCACCCTTTTATAAGCACCTATAGGTGTAGTTACATGGTGTAGACCGAACAATAGTGGTCGAATGATTAGTTGTTACAATATTCATTAAGAAAATGAAAGATATTAACTTTATTTATTTTTATATTATTATATATTAAACCTCTCAAGACCATAATTATAGCCTCATATATGTATTAAAGACCATAACATAGCTCACTTAGTTGGCTGTGCATGATAGTCATGGAGCAAACTGACTCCATCTCACTTGTGACCGAAACTCTATGGAATATTACTTAAATTAATGAGATTTAAATGTGAGGAAATAAATATGACATTATAAAAATGATGATTAACCTATCTAAACCCACTGAAGTCACTACCAAAGCATGAAGCTTCTAAAAATTATGGAAATCTGCTTGCAACATAGAATGGTGTCTTATCTTACAACTTTAAGATACTTGGCTCATCCAGACACCTTGAAACATGAAAAAAAGAATATGAATCACTATATTAGATATTAAACACAATATATAATCCATATCACCAACTAGATTGTATGGACCTTTCCAAACAAGATCAAAACCTATAGGGTATGGGAAATAGTGAGCAGAAAAACACAGTCAACTTGTTAGAGATGATTCATAAAGCATGGTTAACCAATAATTTAACCATTTTTATGTAAATGTATATTTATAAGTGTAATTTTACTTCCCAAATGTTTTTGTTCTTAAATTTCTCCAACTGGTCATACCAAGCACAAACCTACTAATTGGTTCTATGTGTCTAGAAGGGCGAAGAAGGAGTAGAATGGTTTTAGCTCAAATTTGGAACTTCTAGAGTATTTCAATCATGTATATGAGTCTAAATAATTTTAATATTCATCTCAAAACCTTATTTCATGTGTTTCACTTCCTTACAGGCTATACAAGTGCAAAACTCTTCCTTTTTCCAAGAAAATTATTCTTTCTTTTGAAGAACCTACCACTTTTTAGTTAGAAATAGTTGATTAATAAATAATAGGACACATGGCACATGAAGTCACATTTTAACAACTTCAATTTCCCTAAGGAGGCCATACAAGTAATTATATTCTCCTTTTATGACCTTTAAATGACTCAAAAGACATAAGGATTAAAATGACTAAGACCAAGGCTAATATGGCATGAAATAACATCAAAAGACTTATGATATACCCTATGACATAATAATAGACCATTAAAAACACCTAAATATCAATTTTTAACCTATAGGAGTCCTAATTTGACCTATAGGGTGAAATTTTGTCAACTATTGGTGACTCATAGGGGTAGCATACATGGTAAAGATCAATAGGCTTATCCTATCCATGGGCTTAGGGTGTAGACACCAAAAAATTGCACACTTATAGTTTTCGATGACTAAAAGCCTCAGGACTGCCTAAAACCTTCTTAAAACTTCCAAAAACCCCCTTAACCTAGCTAAATCATTATTCTTCTAGTCACATAATATCATTCAAAATCACTATTTGAAAGTACTATTCATCATCACTATTCATTGTAGGACCCACTATCACTATTCATGATGACATGGCATATGACAAGGAAAGTGACATGGAATGTGGCATGACAAGTGACATGGTAAGTGACATGGCAAGTGACATATCATTTGACATGGCAAGTGATATGACAAGTGACATGGAAGGTGATGTGGCAAGTGACATGGCTCAAAAGTGAGGTGGCTTCATGTGGGGCACCATACCCCACTTGGGACCCTTTCTCAAAGTACTAATGACCTCATTTAGGCATCACAAAGTTCCCCCATTTAAATGTGGTGAATTTGACCTTTAAAATCAATCATTAAACACATATTTTATCTTCCCACATGAAATTAGACTTTCAAAAGAGATACCTACCTCTTTAAGACTTTGGGAAAGATAAAGGGCACCCGTTTTTGACTTCTTAGCCAAAATGAGAGACTTATCAACACAAATGGGAATATTCCACAACCAAACCTTTAAATTTTCATCTCCCACATGAAAAATGGTGCCACATTTGGTGTGCCAGCAATTTAAGTGCTTGTGTGAAAGCAAGAAAGGATGGGAGAAGTCTTTAAGCCTAATTCAAACCCATGTGCATGATTTCATATTAAAAGTTGGACTTATGGGAAAAAATAAGAATTATCAACCCAAATGGGAAACTTACACAACCAAACCTTGGAATTTCATCCCCCCACATGAAAAATGGCACCACATTTTGCTATTCAACTCTTTTGGCATGTTTTCCAACATTAAATGCTAAAAATAACCCCCCTCCCCTTCACCCAAGGGGGAGGTTGGAAGTTAGTCTTTGGTTATCAATATTTTGTTGTAGGTTTGTGAAGAAGGTTATAATCTTTGTGTTAATCATAATTTTTTAGTTCATTATCATCTTGGAGAAGAAAACATCAAAGCAACGAAGCTCTGCCAAAATTGCCTCAAGCTCCATCAACAATAACATCTTCATCAAGCATCAAGGTTACATTTGTTTGCTTTCTTGTATTCCATTTCTTTAATTTCTTAGCTTTCTTATTTCCTTGGCCTCACACCTTTATCCCATTTTTATCTTCTCTTTTAATCCCTTAAAATCCATACCCTCTTATCTATTTACTTCTTTTTCTATTCACCCTTTACCTCCTTCTTACCACCTTGACCATTTACCCCCTTTTGCCTCTTTGCCATCTTGACCTCTTGACCACATAATCCCATTTACCATTTATCTTACCTTTATTGAATATAATTTACCCATTTAAATATTTATCAACTCAATCAAAACCTTATGATTTCTTTTTGGCTCTTGTCATAAACCAAACCAAAACCACCGTTTTGCCTTAACCAATTTTCAGCTTTAGTATAACTGAACTCGTTTCTTTATTTTGGTTAACTTAGAAAAAAATTTAATTATCTTATATTAAATTCATTTTTTTTCTAGTTTTAATTTAAGTTTTATATAATTTATCAAGAATACATTTATTTTATCATCTTAGCTAAATGTTTAAAGTAGGTGGATTGATAGCCTCCTAGAAAGCTTTCGCTTCTAGGATCTAGCTCATGCTAGGCAATCCACCCAACTACTTGTCTAACAAATTTTTTTTGTGGAAGTATTTTTATTATTTTAAGGTATTCTTCCCTATCCAAAGAAGAGTTCTCTACAATCATCTGGACTCAACATGTGCATATTCAACATGTTTTTCTACACACCCTATTCATAGTTTCTTTCTTTTCAGAAAATCAAGAATAACAAAAAATTGATAGATACATTTTGGCACGCCCAATGGGACCCTTGAGTTTTTTTTGGTTCTTAGATGTTTTAGGACATTTAAAATTGCATTAGTGAAATTCATTTAGTTGAATTCTTAGAAAATTGAGCTTCTTTCTTTACAAAAATAAAGAAAAAAAAGGAAGCAAGTTTTAGTTGCATTATTTTTTGGTTTTAGAAAAGTCTAAATTTTATTTCCTTGCATATATCAAAAGAAATAAAAGAGCATTCATTCTAGGATTAGGATTGCATCTTCATGTTTAATTTATGTGCATTCTAGTTTCTCCTTTTCTACATGTAAAGAAATCAAAATTTTATTTTGGTTAAAATTGTTAGGTGACCCCTTATCGAATGGAAGCACAATTGATTACTTTCTTATAAGCAATTAAACATGAAATTATACTAGAATGAATAAGTAACTAGAAACTTGAGACAACAAAGAATTTGAGAGACAATACACACTCTTGTATTAGATATTACTAGAAGAAAATACAATAAGGAAGATGCCACTTCTTCCTCCACCTCAAAGGCTTGCCACACCTCAAGACCTTCTTCCCTCTCTCTCTTGCTCAACACAACAACTCTATAGACTGAGTTATTATCCCTCCTTGAATGCTTTAGCTGATCTCCTTGACCTTACACCTGTAGATCTCTTTGACCTTACTTGCTTCAATGCTTTTACTTTCCTTCTTGATAATTACAATACATGCCTCATGGGTCTTTAAATAGAATCCCATGGTTACAAAAATAGAAATCTAACTACAATAATTAGACACATAGCTCGTGACTATAATTAGTCATTTGACATGCAAACACTCACTTCACATAACTAACTATTCGTCAACAGCAGTTTTGGAACACACAGGCGACCGACGCTGGTCCCTGCTTGCCTGGTGTTGCCGACGTCGGTCGACTATCTGCCATCGCCAGTTGCCTTCTGCACTGCATCTGACCGACGTCAGTCATGTTGCCGATGCCAGTTCTTTTGGTTCTTTAGCAACCTCTTCTTCATGTCTGCAAACAGTTGAAGCTTTTAGCTCCACACCCTAACAATCTCCCACTTGGAGATAAATAGCTGCTACTGTACCTGTACCTGTACACCATCCATTTTGTTCCTTTGGCTCTATATCCCTCTTCAAAGTCACTCTTGAAGACTAGCCACCACGCAAACCTGTGATGCTATACCTGTCACTTATGCTAAAAGAATTTTGCTGCTCCCAAATTCTTCATGACATACTTCTGAACCAACTCTACCCTTAGCTCAGAAAACTCCTTGTATATGAAACCCTGCAACAAGTAACACAATACAATAATAGGATAATGTAGCTAATATTATCCAACCTGGTAAAGATAAAATACAATGGTCAAACCTCCATTGTTTTGCAGCCTAATCAAGACTATATGCCCTAGCCTTCTGTCTCACGTGTCCATTCACTCTCTTCTCTAATATGGGAATCCATCCCTCTATCTAGTGCTTTCTTCCAGCTGACAACTCTGCCAACAAATACCTATTTGGTTCTTCTCCAAGGACTCACACTCCTCATCCATGCCAAGCTCCCACTGTTTCTGGATTCTACCTGCATTACTTCTTCCATCTTCCTAGTTCTTAACTATCAGTAAGCAATATAAAGAAGGTGAACAATGAATATGAGGTTCACTTACCATTTTTGACCTCCATATGGGTGTTTGAGACTCCTTGACAGCTAGCAGTCCACCCAACATCTGTTCCAGTGACTGATCTCAGCCATCTCCTAGTCTGCTCCTGACTGATGTTAGTTCCATGCACTGACCCTGACTGTTGACGTCATTTCCCTGGCTGACACCGATGTCCCACCTGCTGACGTCGGTCCTGATGACCGACGTCAAACTTCCCCTGCCCGACCTACCGACCTACTGGTCTACACATGACCGATGTCAGTTTCTGTCTGGCCGACGTCGGTGCCATGGGAGCACCAGCGTCGGTACCTGTGTTTTTCTGTAAGTGATGAATTTTTCATCCGCGAGCTCATCTTGGATCAAACCTCTGTCCATACTACCTTGCTCAAATTTATTCATCCCCTGTGACTGATCTCTGTCCTTCATCTCCTCCATAAACACCAAGGCTTCTTTGTTCCTATCAAAAGCATCAAATTTCCTTTTCCTGCAATGAACTCTATCTATGATTTCAGAATCTGAACACATACCTTTTGAATTAAGAACGTCCATTCCCTTCTTATTCATGTGACCAAGCCTATTAAGCCACATCTTCAAATCTATAGCTGAAGTAGATAAACCAGAAGTAGAATCAACAATACAAGTAGATAGATAAAGAGTATCTACTTTCTTACCTCTTGCTAAAACAAGTGCACCCTTGGTAACCTTCCAAGAATCCACTGTGAGGGTTATTGTGCATCCCTCATCACCCAACCTTCCTACAAAAATCAAACTCTACTTCAAAATTGGAACATGCATGACCTCCTTCAACACCCATGTGTTGTCAATCTGCAATCTCAGCTGCACTTTCCCTTTGCCAACTATCTGACAAGGTGTACCATCCCCTAAATAAAGCACTCCAAAGTCTCCCTGTTCATACTCATGGAACAAATCTCTATTTGGGGATGCATGAAAAGATGAACCAGAATCTAAAATCCATGATCCTAGCTGACTATCCAAAGAAAGTATGAGAGCGTCCTGTACCACAATATTTGCATCCTTTGCTTCTTCAATACCTGCATGTTGATTCTCTTTATCTCTCAACCAACACTCCTTTGTATGTCCTTTCTTTCCACAAAACCAGTAGGTAATACCTTTGGATTTGGATCTCCTTCCCGACCTTGATTTTCCTTGCTCAACCTTCTCCCTTTGCCTTCCCCTGCTTTCTGCACTTAGAGCATTCCCTGATGATTCACTTGTGCTTCTCCTACGTATTTCCTCATTCAAGATCACACTCACAACATCATCAACTTTTAAGATTTTAGAAGCAGATGCAGAATTATTTACTGCCATAACCAAATTGTCCCAACTTTCAGGCAAAGAACATAAAATCAAGAGAGCCTTTACCTCATCATCAAAAACAATATTGATTGAAGCTAATTGGTTTAACAAACCATGGAAATCACTGAGATGAGTATGTATCGATCCACCTTCCTGCATTTGCAAAGTAAATAGCTGCTTCATAAGATATAACTTATTAGAAGCTGAGGGCTTTTCGTATAAATTCTCCAAGGATTTTATCAACTCTTCCATTGTCTTGCACTGTGATAAGTTGGAAATCACAGATGATGCAAGGCTCAACCTTATGGAACCGAGAGCCTTTCGATCAAGAATTTTCCATTCTTCATCCTTCATATCTGTGGGCTTGCATGCAACCCCACCCAACGGTAAGTAAAAATCCTTCTGATACAGATAGTCCTCAATCTGCATCCTCCAATGTTGATAATTCTTGCCATTAAACTTCTCCATTCGTAGCTTACTTTCTTCTGCCATTGCTGAACTCCCACTCAATCAGAAAACCCTGTGAATGACCTGTAATCAAAAAACAATAACCTGCTCCCTGCAAACCGTAGCTCTGATACCAATTGTTAGGTGACCCCTTATCCAATGGAAGCACAATTGATTACTTTCTTATAAGCAATTAAACATGGAATTATACCAGAATGAATAAGTAACTAGAAACTTGAGATAACAAAGAATTTGAGAGACAATACACACTCTTGTATTAGATATTACTAGAAGAAAATACAATAAGGAAGATGCCACTTCTTCCTCCACCTCAAAGGCTTACCACACCTCAAGACCTTGTTCCCTCTCTCTCTTGCTTAACACAACAACTCTATAGCCTGAGTTATTATCCCTCCTTGAATACTTTAGCTGATCTCCTTGACCTTACACCTGTAGATCTCCTTGACCTTGCTTGCTTCAATGCTTTTACTTGCCTTCTTGATAATTACAATACATGCCTCATGGGTCTTTAAATAGAATCCCATGGTTACAAAAATAGAAATCTAACTACAATAATTAGACACGCAGCTCGTGACTATAATTAGTCATTTGACATGTAAACACTTGCTTCACATAACTGACTGTTCGTCAATAACAATTTTGGAACACACAGGCGACCGACGCCGGTCCCTGCTTGCCTGGTGCTGCCGACGTCGGCCGACTATTTTCCATCGCCGATTGCCTTCTGTACTGCATCTGACCGACGTCGGTCATACTACCAATGGTGGTTCTTCTAGTTCTTCAGTAACCTCTTCTTCGTGTCTGCAAACAGCTGAAGCTTTTAGCTCCACACCCTAACAAAAATTGAGTGCATCCATTGTTTGTTTTCTTGCTTGATTAATTTACCTAGATAAATTAAAGGCAAAAAACATTAACCATAGTGCACAAATGTTACACAACCAAACCACTTACACAAAACAAAAATAAAACTCACTTGAGATAAGGCTCAACTAGGATTTCATCACCTAGTGTATTACCTTACCCTCTCTCATTTATCGTACTCAGATTTAATCACTGAGAGGATAACCAACTCAGTTCTCTAGCTGAGTATAAGCTTTGGTAATCGGTATATCAACTAAGCACCTACACTAGCTACAAGATTTTGATGTGAGGTGAGCAAGCCCCAAGTATCAAGCCACGTACTCGATCTAATACAGACTTCTTCTAAATGCCTGAATACAACCTAAAACCAATCATATATTGCTTTCTAGGACCTATTTGAGCCAATTACTTCTTCACATTATCTAAGGCATAAGCCCAAAAGTGATTTAAAATGAATCCTAGGATTAATTGCATTTTAGTTTGTGCCTTGTTTACCTTGGAATTTTATTTATTTTCTCATTGTTTGAGGTGAGAATTTCATTATCTTTTTCCAATTCCTCACATGTTTTTTACTAGGTAATAGTTGAGGAATCAAACCCATCAAACATCCCCTACCTCTTCTTCTTCAACATCTATGGGATATAATTAAGAGGTTTAGGGTTCCCCTAATCATTCTCCCCCACCTACAATGCCTCAGATTGTTGTTGAGAGTGATGTTGATTTCACCACCTTTCTTAACAATAACCCCATTGCCCTTCAAAATTATCTTAACACTTTAGCTCATCATACCCCAATTTCTTTGGTTCCTCCCATGGATCCTCCTTTAGGCATTCCTCATGAGCTTATGGTGGGTGTCACTTCTACCCATCCCTTGGTTACTCAAGCTTCTTCTTCTACCCATAACACATCTTACAACACCACCCAAATATAATCCAATATTCCAACTAATGATCAAACAGGCCCCACACCAACCCACACATCTAATGTTTGGGTAACCCAACCTGTTGTTACTTATTTTGAACCCACCTTAGGGGTAATTCATACCCCTCTTTCCACCATTATTTATACCATCACCACCCAACCAACTTATACCCCTCCCCAAAATTTGGTACTCTCTATACCTCAAAATATTCCACCCATCAACACACGAGTTATTACTCAAACTCAACCTCAACCCACTCACACATCCATATCTTTAATGACCTCTCAAAAAATACCCTCAAAATCTTACCAATATGTGCCTAATACACAAAGTCACATACCCTCTTCAACACACTATTATGTACCCATGAATCCTTATGGGGCACCACCCCAACCTTTAACAACCACCTACCAACATGTCCTATCTTCATAACCTCCTTATCAATATGTTACATCTACCATACCTCAACCCAACCTATCCTACAACATTCCACCTACACATCCTCAAACCAACTTGGTCAAGATGTTAATGGAGAAGATAACTACCCTTGAGTCATCCATATCAGGATCACATAACCTTATCTCTTATGACCAAATTTGTAATGAACATGTGCATCCATCTGTCCCTCTCCGACCATATCCTATACAATGGGAATTGCCAAAATTCTCTAAATTTCAAAGTAAGGAGGACTCCCAACAACATTTAAGAGCATTTAGGCATGCATGTTACTTGATTTCCCATGATGATGCTCTCCTCCTCCATACCTTTCCTATGTCTTATCTGGATGGACATTAGATTGGTATAATGCCATACCAAAACACTCTATTGTTTCCTTTGTCCAACTAACACAAACCTTTTTGGATCACTTTTCGATCAATATATCCAAGAAAGTTTCTATTACTAGCCTCTATTCAATTTGGTAATTCAAAGATGAATCTATTGTCGATTTTGTGGCTCATTGGAGGAGCCTAATAAAATAACTTTCATTTTAATTTCCTCAACCTAAGCTTATAGAGATTTTTTACTGGGCATGTACAAAACACATTTCATCCACATTACATGTCCAAATCTTTTGAATATTTGATGAAACTTTTACCATGGATTACAAACTAGAGAACAGAGCCATTGACGAGGGAAGGTTTAAATTGAAGAATAAAAACCCAAATTATAAACCTAATGAGCCATCTTCTTCCAAAATAAACAACCAAACCAATCCCAACACTAAAAACAAAGCAACCACCAATGCCATTTTCCTCAAAGCCACACCACCACCATCTACAAACCAACAAAACCCAAGGAACCAAACCTCTAACTCCCCTAGTTATTTAAACCAAAACCAAAGGAATCAAACTTGGAATAATCATAATCAATTGACTCCACTTGGGGAGCCTTATCCTTTTATTTTAGAAAAGTTATTAAAAGCCAATATCATCCAACTTTCACCCATCAAACCACCCCAATAATTTGATGCTTCTCACCCCATGCCTAGTTGGTATAATGAGAATGACCATTGCACTTTTTATCAGGTCATAAGACATGACATCAATAGGTGCAATACCTTTAAATACCTTATCCAATCCCTCATTGATAAGGGGGAGCTTACATTGGACAATCCTAACACACTACCAAACCAAGCCCTCGACATATTCTGTAAGCCTTTCCCTAATCATGCTCCTTCTATCCTTTATTATGATAATAAACCGGATCCATCTCATGAGGCACATACTATTAATGTGATCACTGATGAACCCATTATCAAAGAAAACATTGCCTTAACCACCTCTTTCCCCATTCCCCTAATGAAAGGGAAAAAAATTGCCTTTTATTCCTATAAAAACCCAAACAAAGGAAGCCACCATACCTACACCTCCATTAGAGGATACCACACCCACCTCCCTTATCATAGAACTATCCACTCCTATGGAAGCTAGCTCATAAGATAAGATAACTTCATCCACCCAATCTCTAATTTCAGAACCTTCAATCAAAAACTGAGATAAATGAACTAAATTAGAACTTATAACCCCTTCTTTGGTAGACCAACGTATCCCTTCCAAACCAACTAAAACCCCCATCCAACCAACCAAAACCTCCTCTTAAACATTTAAAACCACTAAAACAACTAAAGTAACTAAACCCCCTCCAAAACCAACAACTAAAACAACTAAAGAGGTAAAACCACCAAAAGGCCCAAAACCCCAACTTTTACCTCCCTTATCCTTGCCCTCCATTCTGGGTCCTCATCCCTCTACCTTAAGCATGAATCCCATTACTTTTACCAAAACCCTACTACCTTTGTTGGTCACACCCTCATACTTTCTTTCTAAGATGTCTCTCTTCACTACACCGATGATGCCTAAGTTACCTACCTGGCCATCCTTTGCCTCTAGCTTGTCAACCATCTTTCCTAAACCAAAACCATCAACCAATCATACCACCTCACCCAAGAACCCTATTACAAAACCTATGTCCAAATAACCTTCTACCTCAACACCCAAAGTGAAAACCATTAAATCTTTACCACCTTTAGCTGAGTCCTATTCAACCATTTTGCAAAGGATGTTGCAAACCTCTTCTCTGGCCTTACCACCCATAAAACCTTTTGACCCTTCACATTCTAAACCATCATGGTTCAATGATAATTTTATTTTCTTATACCATATGACACCTAGCCAAGATACAAAAAATTGTAAAGCTCTCCAAACCCTTATCCATTAGCTTTATGATGAGAATGATCTGTTAATAGATGAACCTCCTATGCCACCCATACCAAACCAAAAAATAACCATACATACCCAAAACCTTCCCACTCCCCCACTTTTACCTAAGAATAAAGGCAAATCAGACAAATCCACTACCTCAACCTCTCTTGTTATCCACACTATCAATGTGGTCACTAGGTCACAATAGAAGGATAAAGGCAAGGCTAAGGTGTCCATTCCTTGGACTTACCCTTCCCCAAACTCCCAAATAAATAGTACCCAACCATATCTATCTTAAAACAAAACTAAAGTGTATATATTAGGTACATCCCCATCTAACTCTCCATACCCAAACCCATATCCAAAATCCCTCTAAAAATCTATCCTCAAGCAACTTCACCAAACTCCAGCAAAAATGAGCATGTATGAATTAATATCTACCTCTCCATATCATCACAAAGCACTCATAGAGGCCTTGAAATCCATTGAGGTCCAACCCAATTACCCTCAACCTCTAGCTATCTTTGTTGGTGCCCTTTGAACTTCCAACCTTATCACCTTCAAAAATTTAGAAATACCTTCTATTCATTTGGAGGACCCCGATCCCCTCTCTTCATTATAGTATACATCAATCAAACCTGCATCAAAAAGGTGATGATTGATGGAGGAGATAGCATAAATATTATCTCCTCCCATGCTTATGACCAGCTATAGTTACCTAAAAACATCATGTATGTAAGCTCAATGGTCCTTCATTATTTCATTGATACTATGGCTACCACCTTAGCCACAATTGTCCTCCACATCTGTGTAGGGCCCCATATTATCCGTGAACTCTTTTATATTATAGAAGGAGAGTTTCAATATAAAATTTTACTCAGGCACCCTTGGATTTCTACCATGAGTTATGTCCCTTCCACCCTACATCAATGTGTCAAATTTAAACATGAAGTGCAAGTTATGACTATCCAAGTTGACCCTAGTCTTTTTACATCTTGAAATATGACATATTGGCCCAATGATGGCCTTTTTCCTCCTTCATCCACCTCATAACCATCTACTAATGACATAAACCAACCAGTCAAAACTTGTGACCCTTCCATCCCACATACCGATAAAGCTTCTACTAGTTCATATATCCCTTCTTCCTAGATTCCTATAGAGAACCCCATGGTAACCACATTTTAACATCTTTCCCTTAGGGAATATATACTCTTAGCCTTGGATTCATTCTCTACCCCCCAAGAATATGGGAATCTCAGACATGACCACTCTTACAAGCCTAATATTGGAACCATTATCCCCCTTGGGCTCCCTAACCATCAAACAAATTTCATTTATGGGGGACTTGATCAGTCACTTCTAGCTGGTACCACTACTTCATCCATCCATCCATTTACTTCTAACTTTTCTTATCTTAGTAAATTGGAGTTTGCTAAACTCTATTTCCATAGGTGTGCTTGTAAAGGATTCCCCCTTTATTGGTATGAACAAGGGTCTCATGAGTTACACCATATAAAAACTTTAGAACCTCATAAGTCATTTGGACTTGGGTATGTACCTCCCTTAGCATCCACCAATTCACCTAAACCCATTTCCACCATGGAGGAAGATATATCATCCTTGCCAACCCAACTTCTTTTTCTACCTGAAGACCCTGATATCATCCCTCTTAAATTTTTTTTGATAAATACTATAAGCTTGGGCCCACTCATCTACCAAAAGAATGGCCAAATCAAATTCCTTCCACTCATATATCCTGAAATGGTAGAAAATTATTCTTCTACCATCCAACATCAAGACGATGATTCCATTCTTACCTACCTTAGTGTGGGGGATTATTATATCCATAAATCCCTTCCTCCTAAGGCCCTAACTATGTTGAATGAATGTACCACTGATATCAACTCAGGAACTCTAGACAACCCCTGCATTGTCAAATTGGGCCAATCATTGAATGCCAATGAACTTTGGGACTTCTCCTCTTTCCTCCAAGACTGTAGCATAACATTCACTTGGTCTTATAGTGATATGCTTGGGATTGATCCTACCATTGCTACCCATAACATAGTCATTCATCATGATGCTAAACCTATCAAGCATAAGCTTCAACATATACATCCTCATATAGCCCTTCTTGTCAAAGAAGAGCTACAACATCTCCTATCCATAAATTTCATTTAACCCATTGACTACCCCCAATATGTCTTGGATATTGTCCTTATCACCAAAACCACTGGGGGTCTACACATTTGTGTGGAATTTCATGACCTTAACCTCACCTGCCCTAAGGATGACTTTCCTCTGCCTAGTATTGACCAACTTGTTGACCTTACAACTAGCCACAAGATGTTATCTCTCATGGATGGGTTTTTAAGTTACAATCAGATCTTGATCACTCCTAAAGATTAGCATAAAACTAGCTTTATCACCCCTTGGGGAACATTTTACTATAGGGTCATGCCTTTTGGGTTAAAAAATGTTGGTGCAACCTACCAATGAGCTATGACCTACATCTTTAATGACCTCATCCACACCATCATAGAAGACTATGTCAATGATCTCTTGGGAAAATCCAAATCTTGCAAAGATCATCTAAAATTTCTTAGCATTATTTTAGAATGCCTAATCTATTACCATGTCAAACTCAACCCAAAGAAATGTGTTTTTGGGGTCTTTTTAGGAAAGCTCCTTGGATTTATTGTCTCGCTTTAAGGAATTAAAGTAGACCCTACCAAGGTCAAGGCAATTTTGGAGATGCCTCCCCCTACCAACCTTAAGAAAATTTGTAGCTTGCAGGGAAAGCTTCAATCCACTCACCATTTCATTTCCCAGCTCTTAGATCAGTGTCAACCTTTCCATCATCTTCTAAAGAAGGATGTCTCTTTCAAATGGAATAACGATTGTCCAAAGGCCTTCAAATCACTCAAACAATACTTTTATCACCACCTGTCCTTATCCCTCCTAAGGATGAACACCCATTTCACTTATATAACTCTGCTACCAACCATTCCCTAGGGGTGATGTTGGCTCACTGAGATGAACAACATAAAGATCAAGCCATATACTACATTAGCTACACACTTGTAGAACATGAGACCCGATATACCCATACCGAGAAAAAATATTTAGCCTTGACTTTTGTGGCCACCAAACTTCATCTCTACCTTCTTAACCATAAAACCTATGTCATAGCCAACACTAACCCACTCAAGTACATGGATTCCAAGCCATATCAAAACCAACATATGGCCAAATGGATTATGCTCTTAGAAAAATTTGATCTAGAGTTCCTTAAAAAAAAGTCAATTATAGGGCAAGTCATTGCTGACCAATTGGCTGAAGCACTTTTGAAAAATCACCAACCTCCTCTTGAATTCTCAGATGAATCCATTGCTACCCTTTCCCAAGAGGACATAACCTACCAAATGACTATATTTTTTGATGGGTTAAAGTGTCAGCATGGTCAGGGGGCCGATATCATCCTTATCCCCTTTGATGGTGAACCCCTTCCTCTATCCTTCAAACTTGACTTTGAATGCACTAATAATATGGCTGAGTATAAATCCTTAGTCATAGGTCTCCAAACCACTCTAGACTTAGAAATTAAGATTATCAATGTCTTTGGTGATTCCCAACTCATGGTCAACCAGGTCAATGGCTCCTATCAATGTAAGAATGATATCTTACAGAAATACAAACTTCTAGTTAACAAACTCTTAATAGCATTTGAGCGTTACCTAGTCTAGTCTATTCCCCGATCTACTAATAAATTCATCAATATGATGGCTTGAGTTACTTCCCAGATCCATTCTCAACCTTTTAATTCCAAGATCTTTGTCACCATTCATCATTTTAGCACACCCTCCTATAACCAATCTAACTTCCCTACCATTTATAGTGTGGAGGAATCCCCATCTGACATATGGTATGAACAAACTATTAACTACCTCAACCTATGAATCATTCCTCCCAACCTCTCTAAGAATGCTTGAAGAACCTTTATTTAAAATACCTCTTGTTACACCATACTAGGGGGAATCCTTTACAAACAAGGTTTTGATGGTCTTCTTCCTCATTGCCTACATAGCCATGAAGCTTCCCATGCCATTAAGGAAACATATGACGGGATCTATGGGGGAAATTTTTTTGGTCTAATAGTCACTAAACGTATCCTTTGCCTTGGAAACTATTGGCCCACCCTCAACTAAGACTATTGTGATTATGCAAAAAAGTGTGTTAAATGTCAACAACACTCTAATCTACTTCATGCACCATCTAATGGCTTCCAAATATCTAAGGAATTTTAACCCTTCTCATAATGGGGGATCGATCTCATTAGGGAAATCAACCCCCATTATTCATAATGGCATACCTTCATCATCACAACCATCTAATATTTCACCAAGTGGGTGGAACCTATTCCTCTGATCTTGACCAAAGTGGAGAAAATTGTCAATTTTATCAACCATCATATCATCTGTTGCTTCGGTGTTCCTCATAAGATCATCACCGATAATGGAAAATATTTCAATAATAAGAAATTTCAAGGTCTATGTGATGCTTTCAACATTGAATTGAGTTTTTAATCACCTTGCCATCCATAAACAAATGGATACGTATAAGCCTTTAACAAAACCCTTATCAAAATGCTAACCAAAGTAGTCAGTATATTAGGTCAGGATTGGCATTTGCACATCCCATTTTATTTATGGTCATATCACACTAGCATTAGAACCTCTACAGGTGCTACCCCTTTCTCTTTGGTCTTCAAGATATAGGTAGTCTCACCTTTTGAAGTCCAAAGTCCCTCTCTATGCATATCTTTACAAGATCTTATTTATGAAGAAGATTATCATTAGCACCATTTAGCTCAGCTTGAGCTACTTGATGAGTGCCATTTATTCACCTTCAACCATCTTCATGTCTATCAAGAATGAATCAAGCATGCCTATAAAAAACACCTTAAGGTTAGAGACTTCAATATCTAAGACCTCATCTTAAAATAAAACCAACATGTAACCAACATGGAGAAAAGTAAATGGGGTAAGTTTTCTTTTAATTATCTTGGAACTTACATCATAACCCATAAGTATGGATCAGTATCTTATTGTTTGTCCTCTCTTGAAGCCAAACTAGAACCTGAGCCTCTCAATTCTTTGCATATGCATCTTTTCTTTTGTTAAAAAAGGATCAAGCTCACTTTTTGTCTCACTTAAGCTCGCCCTTTGATTAACAATATTTCCACCTCCACCCATACTCCTCTCCTTTCAAGGACCACTTATTACAACATAAAACCATGTGATTAACCATCATAGTCATATCTTAATCCTAAATATGGGTACCACAACTATACCCATAGCATGGTTCTCATGGATACTTTTTATCTTCAACAAGATGGAATCCCATGGTCATTATCTCTCAAACCATCTCCTTTCATCTATTATTTAACCCTATTGCATTAAATTTTTCCCTCATAAAGGTAAACCTATAGACCTAAATAGACTTGTCCATGTCTAAAAACATCACATCCAAAAATAATTTGGATACCAAAATATTACTTGGGTCAATATCTTAAGCATTACAGATGGCTCCCTTGAAGGATAGCTACCCACAAACAAAATAGAAATTACCAAATATAAGGTAGACTGCTCCCTTGAAGGACAACTATCAAGAGCATTAAACAAAGCATCTAAACTTAGACCACTTCCTTAAAGGATGGCTAAGTCAACTTTGTCAAAAATAGAGTAATTTATTGGGAGCTTCCCACATTGATAAGCTTCCCATTTTCACCAATGAACCAAAAGATCCACTATTACAATCAAAGCAAAATCTAAACAATATTGAAAGTCGCAATCAACTCTCAAACAACATAATAAGATGGAAGTCACAATCAGATTTCACATGTAGAATTCTCGCATTGATTAGACTACATCTATCATATGACTTGGACTTATCTATTATCATCCTTAGGCCACCTATAGAAGGGGAAAACTAACTCACACAAGATTATCATATATATCATGCATTCCATTCACACCACCTATCACCCATCTTCCCTTTAGACTATCTATAAATCAAGGGATTTAGAGCTTACTTGACACCCCGTGATCAAGAAACCTTTTTTTATCAACTAACAACCACTCATACACTGCATTTGAAGGGTTTATATTCATAAATCCAATCCTCCTTTGGGTCTATTTTCAGTCCTTGTCAAAAACAAAATATCATTCCCTATTCTTATCTTAATGCGCTTGGTTGATGTTTTCATCATGATTTTTACGATCCAATGTTGTAGAAACCATACTCATTATTTTTACATTAAGCAATATTATAACAACCATAACCATGCCAATCATAACCATAACCATATTATTCATAAGTATCCACACAACCTTAAGCATGATAACATTTGACTAACAACATACAATATACTTTGTACATGTTTATAACAAACTATGCAATATTTTATTTAGGGTACAAGGAGTCACATGATGCATACAAAGTTATCAAACTATCCACACCTCACTTAAGACCTCTACATACACTACTTTTCCTACCTAATAAATAGGCTAATTATCTAGAGACTCTAGATTTATGTTTAGCCACCATCCTACTTGATTGCTACCTAAGCTCACATATGTAACATTATTTGTATTAGCAACTACTAAAGTGCATACTCTATTCTCCCCTTCTGCATTCCTCCCCATAGAGTGGGAATCATGTGCCACCTTGGGTATTTCACCCTGCTCCACTATTTTAACCATTACATCCCTCTGCTCTGGTTTTTCTGCTTACATATGTGCCACCTGTTGTTGCCTCATCACACATTCCATTGGATAATGTGGGTTCCCTCCATAGATGGGATGATGGTCATGTTATCCAACCCTACATCTTGTGCATTTAAATTCTTTCCTTCTTCATTGTTGAGAAGGTAAGAGTTTAAGCTTGAGCTTAGGATATGGGTGGCTTTCCTCTTGATGTTGGTTTAACAACATTTCCATTATCACCATTACATGTTGCAGTATTTGGTAGATCTGCACATTCACCATGTAGATTATTTTGGGTCATGGGGGTTGTTGATTATCTCTACCATTTTTCCCATTGTTTACCATCTTCAACATTATGTATTTCTTTGCACTCTCTACAACCTACAAGACCAAATTACTTCACAATGTGATATCATTCGTAACATGATTCTTTAAATTAAAAAAACCTAACTATTGTTCCTCACTAACATGATTGTATATTACATCAACTGAGATGATCCTTTGATGTCATTGATTCCTTTAAATAATCTTCCCACTCAAAATGGTCATGTCTACTTACCTTTTCATATGGACAAGTAGCCTTCGATCCGACTACTCATCTCAATAAAGTCATTATGCATCATCATGCTATCTTTTTATTACCCCTATCATTTGATATGTATCCGATGTCTTTTCTTTCTTTTTCATCTTGTAATTCTCATGGGCCTTGTGGTTATTTGCATCATTATCACTTTTAGCTTAGTTGATGTAAATTGGTTTCCAATCAAGGGCCACTGTAACGATCATGCCTTTGAAATAACCATTATTACTGGTGATGGTAACTCCCAAATCCTTGTCACGGTATAAACACTTCCATAAGAGGTAGGCCTCCATGAATTCACCTTCTTATCCCATCTACCCTCCTATTACTACTATCCCATTACCACAGGATTTAAACATTAGACCCTAATCATTAGTGGTGCCTTTTCAAACATGGCAATCTTTTCTTTTGTTCCAGCTGAAAGTTCATCAATAATAGGAGAATGAATAATCTTTTCCAACTGTATAACCAATATCTTGGACCATGCATCTCCTTTCTACTAGGACCTCCTCTAAGTATAACTCCAAGTCATTGGTTCTAAGGAACTAGGACAGAGGATGTAAACATTGCTACCTTTTATCTAGCCTACCTATGCAACTCTTGGGTTAGGGATGGTCCATCCTCTATCACTCACCATGCTACCAATTTTCTAACTATTAGAATCTACTTAGCCATAAAATAAATTATTTATAGGTTGTCACTTCACTACTACCCTTAAAACTTAGCTCATAGTGATAATGACCTTTCCCTAACATGACTATGCAGATCTTGACAGACACCCACCTCTTAAAAATTGACTCATAGTGATAAATACCAACATGACACTTACACCCTCACATAATTTGAGAAGATGCAACATACTTACAAAGGCACATCTTCTTTTGATTAACTCCATTGAAGATAATTTTTGGTACTTCTCATTGTGTTCCCTTCTAATTTATCCTACCTTGACCATCTATGTCTCTCACCTTACTAAATGTGGGATCATTATGGTAACTATTCACCAATCTACACCATGCACCTTCACCAAAACCCATAACCATTATTTAACAAAATATTTTCCCTCAACCCAAACCAACCTATGTGGTCCATCACACTGGGGCAAACAATTTGATCACCACTCACCCAACCCTTTTTGAACTACATTGGCTTGATGTCCATGGACTATGTAAGTGCTGCCTCACTTCTATAGGTAGCTCAGCCACTAAAACTAATTCCCATCCACTTTTTATTCTCCTTCATTTCCACCTCTAATAACACCCTCTTGTTTAGGGAATCCTACATCAAGGGAGCTTTGAATTGTTTCTTAAGCATCCTTATGTTTTAACACCATCTAATACTTCCTCTTAAGTTTTTACCCCATTAATGGGAGAACTACATTGGATTGAGGTCTCTTTGGACTATGTAGGCAATGATCACTTACTGAGGTTAGCTCGACCACATCCTTTAATTTATTTTCCTCCTCACCTAATATCCTTTCCTCCACCCTCCACCCATATCCTCACTACCTCCCTCCATTTAGCTTGTCAATCTCTTTTAACCACTTTTCTAGCCTATCAATCTCTTTTAACACAAGGATTGAAAACCTTCCTCATTTTTCCCCCTTATCTCCCATAAAGCTACCACCTATTCTACTTTCTTGGTCTCCCTATCACCTTTCCTTGTGCATGCTTCATAGCTCACTCCTCCACCCACTTTTTATGTTTCTTTTCCCTCTCTCAACTTCTTACTAACCAGGCCCTTTATCCCCTTTATCTTCTTTCACCATACTCATTATCTCCCCTCACCCTTGGATACTTTTTTTACCCTCTTTACCACTCTCTTTTCCTCACCAACTCCACATCATATTGTGCATCTTGTAAGATTTCTATTTCTTATATTGTTTTACTTTTTCTTTACATGTACCACCACTCTCTATTGATTTGACACTCTTCCCATTTTTCCTCCACAACTAGCTTCTAACTGGGTCTTTATCCTTTGTAGAAGCCTTCCATAATTTCCCTTTTCTTCTTATTTCTTCTTTCCTTTTTCCCTTTGCATTCCCTTTTTCCTCTTTCCATCTCGGTACTCACTTATCTTTTGCATCTATGTGAGTATCTGTGCTTTGTATCCCTGCTTCAATTCTTATTTCTTATCATCCTTAATCTTCATCCCTTGTTTTAATCTCATTCCCTCACCATCTAACCACATATTCATCTTTTTAATCTCTTCTAAAAAGATAATTTATGCCTACCTTATCTCTTCACCTTCTTGTCCACCCATCCTTTGCTTCCCCCTATTATTCTTCACCTGTGTCCCATTTTCATCCCATTCTCATCTCTAAAACCACCACCTACTTTGCTTCATTATTTCTCTCCTTGCCTATCATCATCCATGCTTACTTGATCAAGATACCATATACTTATTCACTCTCCTATCATCCTCTTTGTGTCCTTATTTCACTCCATTCTCATCATGTTTCCTTTCCTTTTGTTTATTTCCTTTGTTTTCATTTTCTTCACGAAACTATTTTTTCCTTGGTATTTTTTTAGACTTCTTTTCAAACCTTTCATGGCCTCCCATATCCCCCATCCTCCCCTCACCCTTCATTATTTCTACACTTATTTCCCCATCCTTTTCAATTCTCCAATCCTCAAACCCCCATCTTCTACCTTTTACTTTTATTCTTTTTTCCATTTCATTTCATTTTTTTCTTCTCCCTCGATGGCATTCCTTTTTCTTCCTGACCTTATTTTTCTCTGATATGTCCATGCCTAGCTCCTTCCATCCTTCTCTACCTTCATCTTTATCTATGATTTAATTATTTTCTCTACCTATTTCTTCATCCATCTCCTGGTCTACCTTCACCTTATCCCTAGTAGGATCTCCATTATTTTCCTCCATTCAACCTCTAGATCCTCAAAATGTAGTCACCAGTTGTCCTAATTTCACATACATCTCTTTATCTACTTCTTCTTGTATTCCATGCCCTTTCTTCAATGCACAAACTTTGGTCAGGTTCATCCCTTTTTTCCTTTAATGCCTTTGCATGTTGTACCTGGATCCTCTTTTTTTCCCCTTTCCAACTACTCCCTTCACCCTACCTATCACCTTTTCTCCTTTTAAACCCTCTACCCATTTTTATCTTATATGATCACAACATATAACATGCTACAGACTTGTAGGTATTCCATTTGACTTTGGTTTACTATGAGCTATATACTGATCCTATGGTTTTATGACATAATTGGCCAGGACCATGGGCTTATATGACTAACCAGTATGCCTAAGCATCACTAATCCATTGGGAGGATGATTCCTTCCTCATACCCTATGGTCTTTCCTATTTTAAACCCATTTTACTCCAACCTTCAAAGATATTAGAATCAAAATTTAAACCACCTTCAACTAAAATATTTGGGATACTCGCATGAGGAATGATAACTACACCCTCTCACATGCCCTAACCTTCCAACTAATAATTTCCCTTGCTACTCCTTTCTAAAACTACATCTTCTTCCACCTTGAAATAGCCTTGCTCTTTAATCAGAATCCATAACCTACTCCCTCATTTAATTAGTGTTATTATTTTCCTCATTCCATACTCTAAAACCCCTTAGCATCTTTCTCTGAATTCCATCAAAAATTAATGCTTACTTATTTTGGGGTCCCCACTAACTCAAGGGTCAAGGGTCCAAATATTTTCCACTTCTTGTTTACCCACTCTGCTATTTTGCTTCCCTAAATCATTGAATAATACCCATTCTATAGCTTGCTAATGACATTGTTGTGGAGTATGCACACTGTTAGCTGATTTGGATGGTGATGAAAGAACTTGTCAAATCACCACAATAATTCAAGTAATGCTTTTTTTTCGAAAGCTTGGTAGAGCATATTTCTCCCTTTTCTTTTCCTTAAAATAGTGGTAGACATTTCATGTTTGAACCTATTTACCCATGGCCATAGATTACTTTTGCATAGTTGATGTAATCATCTAATTACATCCTAGATAATCTCATCCACCATTTCTACCAAACCCATCAAATGCCTATTTGATAACAATCTTTTCCACCCTTTGGAGCTCTCCTTAACCAGACCTAACTACATGATACATCAACTTGGGGAACCCAAGTTAACCAACACTCCCCATCCCACAAGAACTACATTAGGCCTGATGTCTATACTAGATCCACTATCCATGGCACTATGTAGGTAACTTCCTCTTGCCTAACGCATTAGAAGTCAACTCAACCACTCCCTACCCAACCCATTCACACACATCCACCTTGACATTGTATCAGTTTTTTGACCCAACCTATTCACATAATTTTTTATGACCTTACCTTGGTCCTTTTAACTATATAGACAAATTTTTCCACGTTGAAAATTTTCATTTGCACAACCTAGTACACAACCAAAACATTTGTGTTTTTCTTAAGAGTACTTCCTACCCTAGATACCTATGTAAACATTGACCCCATATAGGAAACTTGATATGACTATCCTGAACAGCTAGGACCAATTTTGGGGACTGGTTACCTTATCATTTATCCTAGAACCTGACCTTATTACATCAATGTTGGTAGCTTTAGTCTTTGTACAATCTTAACTATTATGTTTCATTACATTTTGTGCACCTATTGGTACTTCCCATACCCTGCTACCTTGTATCCATACCTATACCTAGTGCTTTCCTACTAAATTATTTTCAAACCTATACCTGATTCATCCTTCCTCATTGACTCTTAGTTTGAGGGGGAACACCTCCTTCTATACTTGGGGTACCCTAACCTTCAACCAAGTGTTTTTTCTTTTTTTTGCAAATTTTCAATTCAAAGTTACATAAGAAAAATGGGAAAAAAACACCTCATCCCATACTTTAGGTATCTATACCTTCAACCAAGTTACTTGTTTTTATTTTGTAGCTTGTCAATTTAAATCCACATAACCAAAAGGGGCAAAATGTAGAGACCAAAAAACTACACACTTACAATTTTTGATGACTAAAAGCCTAAGGACCACATAAAACCTTCTTAAAACTTCCCAAAACCCACTTAACCTATCTAAATCATTATTTTTCTAGTCACATAATATAATTCAAAATCACTATTCAAAAGTAATATTCATCATCACTATTCACTATGAGACCCACTATCACTATTCATGATGACATGGCATATGACTTGACAAGTGACATGGCCAGTGACATGGCATGTGACATGGAAAGTTACATGGTAAGTGACATGGAAAATGACATGGTAAGTGACATGGAAGGTGATGTGGCAAGTGACATGGCTCAAAAGTGAGGTGGCTTGATGTGGGGCACCATAACCCACTTGGGACCCTTTCCCAAAGTACATAATGACCTCATTTAGGTATCATAAAGTTCCCACCTTGAAATGTGGAAAATTTACCCTTTAAAAATCATCATTCAACACATATATTGTCTTCCCACATGAAATTAGACTTTAAAAAGAGATACCTACCTCTTTAAAACTTTGGGAAAGACAAAGGTCACCCATTTTTGACTTCTTAGCCAAAATGAGAGACTTCTCAACATAAATGGGAATCTTCCAAAACCACACCTTGTACTTTTCATCACCCACATGGAAAATGGCACCACATTTTGTGTGCCAACCCTTTAAGTGCTTGTGTGAAAGCAAGAAAGGATGGGAGAAGTCTTTAAACCTCATTCAAACCCATGTGCATGATTCCCTATTCAAAGTTTGACTTATGGAAAAAAAATAAGACTTTTCAACCCAAATGGAAATATTCCACAACCACACCTTGGAATTTCATCCCCTTACATGAAAAATGGTGCCAAATTTCACTATTCCACTCTTTTGGTATGTTTCCTGACATTAAATGCTATAAATAGCCCCCCTCTCCTTCACCCAAGTGGGAAGTTAGAAGTTAGTCTTTGGTTATCAATATTTTTTTATAGGTTTGTGAAGGAGGTTATCATCTTGGAGATCATCATCATTTTGGATTTCATTGTCATCTTGGAGGAGAAAATATCAAAGCAATGAAGCTCTACCAAAATTGCCTCAAGCTCTATCAACAATAACATCTTCATCAACCATCTTCATCAAGCATCAAGGTAACATTTGTTTACTTTCTTGTATTCAATTTATTTAATTTCTTGGCCTTCTTATTTACTTGGCCTCATACCTTTATCCCATTTTTCTCCTCTCTTTTAATCCCTTTAAATCCATACCCTCTTATCCATTTACTTCTGTTTCTATTCATCCTTTACCTCCTTCTTACCACCTTAACCATTTACCCCCTTTTTCCTCTTTTCCATCTTGACCTCTTGACCGCATAATCCCATTTACCATTTATCTTCCATTTCTTGACTATTATTTACCCATTTAAAAATTTATCAAGTCAATCAAAACCTTATTATTATTTTTTGACCCTTGTTATAAACTAAACCAAAACCACTATTTTGGTTAACTTAGCAAAACATTTAATTATCTTGTATTAAATTTAGTTGTTTTCTAGTTTTAATTTTAGTTTTATATAATTTAATTCAATAAGACATTTATTTTATCATCTTAACTAAATGTTTAAAGTAGGTGGATTGACATCATCCTAGAAAGCTTTCACTTTTAGGATCTAGCTCACGCTAGGAAATCCACCCAAATACTTGTCTAAAAATTTTATGGAAGTGTTTTTATTATTTTAATGTATTCTTCCCTAGCCAAATAAGAGTTCTCCACAATCATTTGGACTCAACGCGTGCACATTCAATAGGTTTTTTTACACACCCTATTCCCAGTTTCTTTGTTTTCAGAAAATCAAGAAAAGCAAAAAATTGATAAAAACATAGGGATTCATCTAAAGTCTAAAACAAAAAAAGAATAAATAACACTTGAAAACAAGGCTTTGACCAAGACAAGAAAACTAATTACCTCAACCACACAAAATAAAAGACACACATATGTGCACAAAGTACTCAGGGGAAAAGAAAACTAACAACTATGCAAAACTATAAATTAAGCATACTTCCTTTCCAAGATCAAAGGGAAAGTTCCTTTAATATTATTATTCATGAGATGAATCATAGTTCCAAACATTTTTCTCCTTAGATTGGATGCTTAGTAGATCATACCTATTCCTTGGCACTTAACTTGATCTGATTTCAAATAGATCATTCTTAAATAGGTCTTCAATGTAAATATATTCCTATTTAATTTGTAGACATAACTCATATTTTTACTCACTCTTCATCTCATGATCAACTTGTATATTCTTGGTAGGCATGGCTTCAAGAGGAGTAATTTCTTGTTCCTTGGAATATTGAGGCTAATAGAAGCTTGTTGTATCCTTTGAAAGCTAATGTGTTTCTCCCAACTAGTTGAGAGGATGATAACCCATTTTGATGGTTTCAAAGGTATCATCATGGGATTCATATGCCTATTTAAAGGACAAATTTGAAAATTTGCTTTTTCTTTGCATACCCACTTGAGTGTCAAGGCTACCTTATCCATTTTTTACTAAATCATAACCTCCTTAAAGAGGAGTATAACCTGATTTAATGATTGCAAACAAGTCATCCCAAGGATTATTAGAGACTTTTTTTCCCCATATATGATACCTTGGATATTTATGGAAGAACAAATGATGATTTCTTCTTCTTTGTCATAAGGAAGGCATTCTTCAATATCAACACAATCAGAAGATTCAACACAAAAAATCACCTCTTCTTTAGCATTTATAACCTCTTGAGGTCTCTCAAGTTGTATCTCAATTTTTATAACCTGGCGTTGCTTCTAAATGACTACAATATCCTCAATTTATTTCTCCTTCTTGGTGATGCAAATACTAGGCATTTTGTAATTAGGTGACCTATCCCAATGGTGATGATAAGGAGCTATTTTTTATTCAAGCAAGAATTATAAATTCTTATGAACCAAATGCTCCTCTTTAGGATCCCAAAATATAGGTCCATTAAAGTAAAGGGTGATAGGGTGAGGATAAGATTAACTATTTGGTGGAGGTGGAACATATAACTCAACATCAGATTGAGAATGAACTGTAGGGGATCCTTTTGGGAGTTCTTGAGGAAGGGGAGGTAAACTTTGGGATAAAATAGTTTGGTTTTATTCCTTCCATTGTAAAATCACTTCATTGAAATCTGATTCATCTTGAGCACTCTCTTGATAAAGGTTATTTGGGGTGTGTTTAGGCATATGATATTTTGTCTCTAAACCTTCCATCACACCTTAACTCAATAATTTCATTCTCGACCCTAACCCTTCAATTTTCTTGGCTAGGTTCTCTTATAAAAGTATCTCTTGAAGTTTATATGCATCTTCATGAGGATAAGGATAAAAAGAAGGCTGATATGGAATATAAATTTTTTCTTGAGGAAGGGTGTGATGGGCTTGCATATGATCAACCTCTTTCTAAACTTCACCCTCTTTGTTTAGTATTTTATCCCCTTTCTTTTCTTATGATTCCACTACATTATTATAGCTTAGGATCTTAGGATTAGGAGTCTATTGTTGAGGTAGCGATGCAATTTTAGGAGTGGATGAAGTGTTTAAGAAACTTGGGATCTCCTTAGGCTTGGATTCTCCACCTTGTCTCCAGCTTGGGATTTCATATCTAGTAGTCTCTTATTGAGGTGGGGATGTAATGGGAGAGGAAAATGAGGGATTAGATTCCAGTTCATTTGATGATGAGATGACTGATTCATATACTTATTGGCTAACTCAATTTGCCTATCAAGGTTTGATTTAAAAACAAAATTTGTCCTTCCAACTATCTCTTCTAGTTGATAGGGAAAAAGATGACTTTGATAAGCTTGATTGGGTTCATGAATATGGGTCAAGTATAAATGATATAAATCTTGGGGATGTGGATATAAGAGATGATATATTTGGTGAGGATGTTCCTCATGAATTCTTAGCTTATCTTCTAAAGATGAAACCAGAACACTCACATATAACATCTCACTTATGAGCCTTTGCTAATTTGCTCTCTTAATAGGTGCCCACTCTCTTTTAACCAAATATAATGAATCTGTCACATTATGAATGAGATGACTAGGAACATCTTGACCATGTTCCCTTTGTATGTCAAGATCCATCATGTATCTCTCATATCCCAAGAGAGTTTACTTGAAATTTGAAATTGATTGATTTGAGAAGTGACTAGGTTGAATTAGAGGAGAAATATATTCAGAAGGTTGGCTATAAGACTAATAAAATTCATGATAAGGTTGATAAGGGTCATATTTGAGTTGTTATGGATTATGACAAGGTTGATAAGAATCATACAAAGGTTGATAAGTAATGCCACAAGCTTGAGATATCCCATCAGCTTATGTAAAATAATACTCAACACCAAAAATAGCCATGGAAATTCATTGGGAAGAAAACACAAATAAAAATTACCAATAATCTTCAAAAATAAAAAATGGGCTGCTTGATCAGCTGATGTAACTTTGGAGTCTCCATTAATTCTTGGATAGATGCCTCTAAAGGATAATGTGTTGAAATAAAACACCAAAAAAATTTCAACTCCTTGGATAATGAGTCCCATCAAGCGTGCCAAAAACTATTGTCACTTGGATTCACACCCCTTTAGGATATGTCTTAGATCTCCTCATACAAGTGGCATAATTAAAACACCTCTAGGTTGTGGGTAGCATAAGAAAGTTGAATCTCTAGATAAGGAAATCTCCCTTGATGTACCACTTTTAGATCACTACTATACCTATGCTTATAAGGAAAAGGGAGAGAAAACTTAAAGTAAACTATCCTAAAGGTGGTGATATACCAAATTAATTGATAACTACCAACTAACTACATGTCACACATGAGACCAAGAGACTAACCAGGCATTCACTTCTCTAATCTGAATATTCTCACATCAGTTTTTCATTATGAGGTTGTGATGAATGTTTAGGCTAGGAGGAATAGATAAGAGGCCTATAATGTTACTATTGAATATACTAACTCACTCAACCTTAAAACTTCATAGAACACTTCACATGACCTATAAAAAGAATATTTCAAGTTACAAGTAGGTGAGAGAATGAGACAACAATGTTAAAGAAACAATAGTCATCACTAATCAAGATCAATAATTCAAGTGAACACACTATGAACAATCATAGAATAGGTAAAACTAGTATTCTTTATTGATCCATGGTATGTAAATGAGTAGGGCTTCACCATACTTGGGTGGAACATCCTTAAAGTAGCCAAAATGACTAGTTCTTATAGAACTTGAGAGAGGGAAGACAAGGAAGAAGTCTTAAGGTCACAAGGAAAATTGACAAGCTGATAAAAGGAGTTACATGTGAATGATAAGATAATGTGAAATTGATCATACAAAGTTAGAAGAGACTAGTGGTACCCCAAGTCATGAAACTCTTGAAATGTGGCATGAAGTCTCTTCTGCTAGTCTAGGAAATTACCTTCATCATTTAACTCTGTTGAAACATCCCAAAATTTACTAGGGAAAGATATCATGATTAGAGTGAGAGGGAGGGTTTGTATACATGCTCCTCCATGAATTTTATACATTCTTAAACATCTGGATCCCTCTAAAAATGATCCATCACTACCTACAGTCAAAGAAACTCCATTTTTCACACACCTTGAACACTTGGCTTCTAAAATGGCTTTATTTTCTCATGAAAATACACAAAATGGGGTGAATGACATGTTTCAAGGAAATTCATGTATTTAGAGTCATCATGCACACCTTAAAACTGCTTACTTGAAGTTTTCATCCTTCTCACTATCATGTTCACTATGCTAGTTATGACTGGCTAAGATGAGATCTCTTGTGAAGGCACCTAGGAGTTGTTATAAATAATTAAATGGACATGGGGAATTATCCTAAGTCTCAATATTTTCTCCCATGGATTGACACTTTCAGACTCTTCCTAGAACATGTAAAAACACAAAAATTATCAAGAAAAACCTATTTTATACTTCATATGTACAATGTCATACAGTTTAAAAGGATGGGAATTATCCTGAGAGAGTCCCATATGACCTATAACCATTTTACATGTCATTATAGTCTATTATAGTAGATTTATATCTTTATTTCCTTCATCAGGTTTAGAACCATGGTTTGCAAGGGTTTTAGGTCTTTTTTGATCTTAAGTTTTGTTCATAAAGCTACAACATTAAAACTTGAAACAAATTCCACCAAAGTGATGTTAATACCCCTGTTAACCTCCCAAAATTCATTTTATCTCCATGAAAAACCTTAGAGAATATGTGATCATTTAAAGTTATCCTATCGAGCTTATTTTCTCATTTGCATAGGCCTAATGTTATATTTGAGCCAAAATTGGTCTTCTTCATGACTTATTTACATTGAAAAATCTTGTCATATCTGAAATGACCATATAAAAATTTCCTAATACATTATAATTCTCTTCTATAGTTATAATTTAAGTTAACCTTTTATTTGGATTCTAGGCCTAACCATGCCTAATAAACCTGTCTACAAATTTGAGGATCTAGGATACCCTTTTGAGATTTTGACCCATGCACATGATCATAACTATTGGTTTATATGTTATAAAACCTCCCAAACCATATAAATATTTCCAATTATCTCTTATCTCATTATTTTATCTCCCTTTCTCAAAACTATAGGGTTTATATTTCTAGAGAAGTACCCTTTATCTGAGACAAAATATAGGGTACTTACCTTATTCCATTAAAAAAAGTGGCCATTAGAGGAGATTATAAAATTCATGGATATTATATATAAAATTTTCCAAAATTTGGTAACATCATTTGACCCTTTAATTCCCTTAAATTCCAAGATAAACTGTGAATAGGCAATTTGTGTGTAGGGTTTTAAGATGTGGACTATGTGATGCATCCCTAGGGTCCTCTTTTTTATTTATGTCTACCATGAGAATATATTGAAGTGTTTTCCACCATCTTGAGTTTTTTTTCAAATATATTTATCATCTCAATCCCTAGTAACACTTTTCATTGCATAACCCTCCATTTCATTGTCTTGGACTACAAACTGTATTCTTGTTTGGGAAGGACCCCTATAAGTTATATTACATGGATTAGACCTTGGAAACATTAAATAAAATTTTTTGAGACATTATAATATAATTTTAAAAGATTTTTAAATATTCATTCCATAATTGGGATATATATACATCAAGAAACACAATCCCTTTGCTCTCTACCTCTCACAGTTAGCTATAACTAACTGTGTTGGGTCCTGTAGGTGTATAGGAGACTCAAAATACAATATTATAACCTATTTAAATGATAAATAGATAATAAAATGCTCTATAATATGAATTTTAATTTTATAAGGTCATTCAATAATAAATATATGTTCCAATTACAACCTTGGGTGCTAGATTCACCTCAGAGTTTCAAATCCTTTAGATGGCACTGTCAGAATTCAGTGCATAAAAGTGCATCTTTGGGAATCTGTAGTATGATAACCGGTTGATAATATAAATTCATTTTAAAATATATAATATTATTTTGGGGATACAAGTCAAAGTAATCAGGAAACATTCAAAGTATTTGTAACCTTGTAATATAACCTTGACAAAAATGGCCCAGATATTTGTTTAGAGAGATTAAGGTAATTAGTCTCTGAACTCTCGTCCATATGTGAATCATGCATCACCAAGTAATTATAAAACTAAATATATTTTCCATGTAAAACTAAAAAATTCTTACACTCTTAAACACTTTGAGAAAGGTTAAATCAAACTCCCAAAATGCCAATTCAACCTTGCTCAGTCTTAGTTAAGCCACCTATAGGTGGTTATTCTAATGTACAGGTAGTGGATGATCTTATGAGAAACATGCATGGTTTTTGGGTTTAAATATAGTTTAGACCCTTTTAAAATTTTAAAATAGACTCTTATAACTATATACAATCCTATCCAACTAATATGCTCCTTCTCAATGTGATGTGTTTCCATGAGGGCATGTGTATATTCACTTTGAGTTGTATATAGACAGTAGTCATGAAATGGTCTACATACTCAATAAATTTGCCTTAAATTTCAATTTATATCCTCTCATGATGTTAAAATTAAACATCATTATGTTTCAAATATTTATACAAGCTTTCATACCTCATTTTCAACATTTCACCCTTTTGTAGGCACCTTTGGGTGCAGTTTCATGGTGTAGATTGAGCAATGGTGATTGAATGATTAGTTGTTATAGTATTCATTATGCTAATGAAAGGGATTAATTTTTTTTTTTTAATATATTAGTATATATTCAAACTCTCAATACCATAATTTTAGCTTCATGGATGTGTTAAATACCATAACCTAGCTCACTTAGTTGGCTGTACATGACAATCATGGAGCAAACTAACTACATCTCACTTGTGACTACAACTCTATGGAAGATTGATTAAATTAATGAGATTTAAATGTGATGGAACCAATATGAAATTTTAACATGAAAATTAACCTATCAAGACCCACTTAAGTCATTACCAAAGCATGAAGATTCTAAAAATTAATGAAATCTACCTGCAACATAGAATGATGTCTTCTCTTAAAAATTTGAGATACTTGGCTAATAAAAAAACCTTAAAACATGAAATAAAAAACATGAATAATTATAGGAGATAATAAAAACCATTTGGAATCCATATCATGAACTGTATTGTACGGACATGTCTAAACAAGAGCAAAACCTATAAGGTATGGGAAACATTGAGAAAAAAACACAATCAAGTTTTTAGAGATGATTTATAAACCATGGTTGAAAAATCCTTGAAATATTGTATGGAAATGGATATATATGAGTTTATTTTCACCTCCTAAAGGCATTTTTTCTTAAACTTATCCAACTATCCGTACCAAGCATAAACCTGTTGACTGGTTCTGTGTGTCTAGAAGGGTAAAGGAGTAGAATGGTTTTAGCTCAAATATGGCACATCCAGAGTATGTAAATCATGTAAATGAGTTTTAATAATTTTAAGGGTCATATAAAAACCTTCTCCCACATTTCACACTCCCTTATGGGTTGTACAAGTGCCAAACACTTCCTTTTTCTAAGAAAACTACTCTTTCTTCTAAAGAACCTACCAATTTTTAGTTAGTAACAGTTGATTAAGGCATAATATGACACATGGAACATGAAATCAAATTTTAAAAGCTTAAATTTACCCAAAGAGTTTGTATAAGTCATTAAATTCTCTTTTTTTGACCTTTAAATGACTCAAAAGACACAAGGAGTGAAATGACTAAGATCAATGATAATATGACATGAAATGGCATCAAACGACTTATAATACAACCTATGACATAATAATATACTCATAAAAACACATAAATATCAATTTTTTATTTATAGGTCCTAATTTGACATATAGGGTCAAATTTGGTCAACATAAAGTACATATGTTCCCACCACCATGACCTCTGAATCCATGCAAATACATGTTTTTATAACAATTTTTGGCATCAGAGAACATTGAGAAGAAATGTTGTCAAATTTCAAGCTGTAGTTGGATATTTCTACCTCTAGGGATTTATGGCTAAAAAATGGCATCAACACCACATTAGTATATCTGAATAACCTCTAAGACCACATTCTTGTCCTTTGAGTATGCTCAGTTAGGAGATGTAGCACCTATTTCAGCCTCAAGAAGGTCCTTCCCTCTACAGTAAAATTATATTATTCAAATAAAATTTTGGACACACATTAAACAAAAATTATAATTCATCTACATGAACCAAAAGAACCATCACATACATGTGGAATCCATCTAATTTCACCCCAAATAACTAGGATCTAAAATAATATATGAATCTATGGTTGATGATTCTATGATTGGTCTTGAAATGTTACTTTTATGTAGTTAAGAGACAATTTATTTGCTTCCAGTTCTAGGACATCCATTTACAAGTATGTCATTTCAAACACATTGTGATATGAAAATTGCATATTTTCCCACCACCATGACATTTTAATCCATGTGTATACACATTTTTTTGATAATTTTGGCATCAAGAAACATTGATAAAAAATATTATTGACATTCAAGATGTTGTTGGATATCTCCATGTCCAAAGCCTCATGATTGAAAAATCTCAATGTTCACATGTTGAGGTGATAAATAACATTTAGTACTGCATTATTAGCCTTTGACTACATATAGTTAGGAGACATAACACTCATTTCAACCTCAATAAGGTCCTTCCATCTATGGTAAAATTGTACTTTTAAAGGCAAAATTTGGACACATCAAACAAAAGTGTAAGTCATATACATAAACTAAAAGAACCATCACATTCATGTGGAAGATATCTACTTTTACCCTAGATCACTTGGATAAAAAATAAGAGATGAATCTATGGCTGACAATTTTGTGATCAATCATGAAATGCTACTTTTATGTAGTTAAAAGACAAGTTTTTAATCTCGAGTAGACATTTCCACTTTTATGACTTCTGGTTGAAAATTCATCTCTTCGAACACATTGGGATGTACAAAATATATATTTTCCCATCACCACAACTTATTAATCCATGCAAATATGCATTTGTATAACAATTCTAAAAACATGAAACATTGATAATAAATGTTGTTAACATTCAATCCATAGATGGATATCACCATGTTTAGGACCTTGTGGCTAAAAACTAGCATCACCACCATGTCAGGGGTGTCAAATAACCTATAGGACCATGTTATTTGCCTTTAGGTATGCTTAGTTAGGATACAGATCACCCATTCTATCATAAATAAGGTCCTTCCCTATATAGTAAAACCATCAGTCATCTACATAAACTGAAAGATTATCTTAGCTTTGAGAATATGGAATTATCTAATAACGGTGATAACCACGTGAAGGTGAAAGCTAATTTAGCACCAATAACCTAAAAATATATATTATTATGTAATTAAATTAAAATTTATATGTACTACCTAAAATATCAATAAATAAAATTAAACACAATTACATTTGAGAACTATACATACATTAAGAGTTCAATCCAAAGAACCACTAGGATCGACTCTACTCTTGATAGTATCAATAATTTCTTCATGGTCAAACTCATGAAACTTTCATAAAGTCCATTTTAAAGGCCTCCCTTGATATTTTTGCAATGAAATATTTATTGCAAGAATTAAAATTTTAAATGGTCTATTTTTGTAACCAAACTTGAACTTTAGTTAAAATTCATCTGATAGGTTAATTTTAGAATTTAGTTTTTTTGGATATTTTTAGAGTTGCACATGCTTGCATGCAAAAGTTACTAAAAATAGAAGCTACTAAAAATAATAGGTCAAGTTTTATTTATTTTTAGGTTTTGAATTTTGCATGTCAATGCTAATTATGAGTTGAGGATTATTTATGCATGGTTTATAATTATTTAAATTAATAAATATGAACCAATATTGCTTATTATTCAAAATATTGGCCTATTGATAATCTTATTATCTTGATAGTATTTTGGTTTGTAATTTGTTATGAGAGCAAGTTTGAATCTTGGATGTGTAAGAGATGGTGAGAGGATGAGGAGGAATCACTCAGATGAACTTTACTATGCAAGATCTATAGAGTCAAGTATAAAAATTAACCCAAATTATTATGAATCAAAGATAAAGGATAGAAGAATATGATGTAAAAGATGAAATAGATCATGAATAAAAAACTACACAAGAAGAGCAATAATAAAATCCACCATCAATGGACCAGACGATGGTTAGAGCCTTAGAAGGAAGGAAGGAATGAATCACAGTTGACATTTAAGATTATGGTGGAAGTTTAAAACCATAGAAGTTGATAAATTGGATGAATAACATGAATAATTTTTTCAAATAGAGAACTATGAGAGAAGACAAGAAGGTAAAGTTTGCATGCATGGAATTTAAGGGACATGTAATGATTTGGTGGGATCACTAGCAAAAATTAAGATAGAGAAAAGGTAAAGAGAAGATCAATTCATTGAAAAAGATGGATAAAAAGGTGAGGGAGAAATTTATTCCTATGGATTATGCACAAACCATATACAAAATATTTCAAAATTTGAGACAAAAGGATCATACTATACAAGGGTATACAGATGAGTTTTACAAGATTTCCATATGCGTGGAACATGATGAGATAGAAGAGCATATTTCTTCAAGGTATGTAAATGGTTTAAAAATTTCTATTCAAGATGAATTAAGAATATATATATATATATATATATATATATATATATATATATATATATATATATATATATATATACAATACTTTGCATGGAGGAATCTTATCAATTAACTTTGAAGGCAGAAGAAAAATAAAATAGATAAAATTTTAGAAGAACATCTATTGAGATAAAAAGTGGACAATCCCATCCTATATGGGGATGAGAAAGATTTAATATAATCAGAGGTGGGTTTGCTACCACTAAAGGAGATTCATCACATGGTTCATAAAGATAAGAAGATAATAGACAAGCATTTCAAAACCAACAAAGAGGAAGAGGATTTCAGAGAGGATGAATCTATGATGTGGTAGAAGATGGTTTCCAAATCGGCACATGTATTATGTTTGTTATAGATGTGGAGAATAAGTCCATAAAGTGTTCAAGTGTTGAAACTACCAAGATCAATAAAGTAGGCAAGAAGATCACCTAAGAGTGAATTTAGTTGAAGCTAAAACATAAGAGCAAAATATTGAAGTCACAAAAGTAGATATTGGAGAAAATAGCATGATGAGAAGAATAATTATTTCTCCAAGGAAAGAACATGTGTAGATTAAATAAGGTGGTTATGTATGGATACAGACAAATATCTTAAGAATAAGGTGTACTTTAGTAGGTAATATAAGCAAAGTAATTATAGATGGTTGTAGTTATGAAAATATTGTTTCTAAAGATATGATTGAGAAGCTAGGTTTACAATAAAAACATCCTAATCCTTATCGGATTTCATGGTTTAATGAAGGGAATGAATTTATGTTAGATAAAAGGTGCTTAATCAAGTTTTCTATAGTTAAAACTTACATGTATGAAACATATTGTGATGTTATACCAATGGATGCATGTCATGTGTTATTGGGAAGGCCATGTTAGTTTGATAGAAAAATAGTCCATAATGGAGATATAGAGTGAAAACTCTACATTTTATTTTATTTATATTTTTAGATGCATATTTTTGCTTTTTTGGCTAAGTATGGGTAGTTGCAGTATTTTGGGTTGACACATCGAGGCTTCTGGAATCAATTAAGAAGAGGGACTTCAAAGATAGCTTTGAAACCTAATCATAATCAAAAGGCACCAAGTGTCATAAAATCACTCTTTTGAAGGGAAAATGAGTCTCCAAAATCCCTCTTTAAGTGAGAGACCATCAAGTGGATGCATGATAGTTTTGCTTTGAGTCAAAGAGTCAATGATAGATCTAATGACATAGATCATGAGTAACTAATCTAATGGTGAGTGTGGGACCTAAGATAATTTTATTTTATAGTTAAAACCTTTTGAGGCTCAATGAACATGGAAAGTGCCATGTGTCACCTCGATGCTTGTTAGGATCTATCAACACAATTGATTACTTTTGTATATAAGCAACTAAACACAGAATTAAACCAAAAGTAATAAGTAACTTGAAATCAGAAAAAACAAAGAATATGAGATACAAGAAACAACCCAAAAACTTGTATTAACACTCTTCCAGAATACAATGAAGAAATCACACTCTTCCCACACCTCTTGGGTGTACATATTTCTCTCAAGAGTTCTCTCTCAACCAATTCAGCAGACCTTCTGATCTTGCACCTTGCAAATCTAATTGATCTTACTTACAACTTCTCCACAGACCTTCTTGATCTTACACCTTGTAGATCTACTTGGTCTTGCTTATGACTTGCTTACAATACATGCCCCATGGGTCTCTTAAATAGGATCCAAGGCATATAATAATTAGACTTCCTAATTACAATAATTAGAAACACAGACCCAAGACTTAAATTAGTCTTCACATGCAAACACTCGAACCACCTAAAATTAGACAAGTCTAATTTTAGAAACACATGCAAATGCATGCACACACAGGTGACTGACGTCGGTTGCTGTCAATCTATATCTAACCGATGTTGGCCAATCCCTGGACCACACCTGATTGATGTCGGTGATACTGCCAACATCTGTTACTAGTTGAGTCCAAAAACCTCCTCATTTGCATCACTGGTGAAGCTTTTAGCTCCACAACTTAACAATCTCCCACTTGGAGATAAATAACTGCACCTATACCTGTACAACAACATCCTCTGTCTTGTTTGCATCTCCATCTTCAAGATCAATCTTGAAGACCAAAAAAAGTTGAATGAAGATTCAACTTCTCCTTTGTTACCAGCTTTGTTAACATATCTATAGGGTTTTCATCCATATGGATCTTTCCAGCTTCAACTGTCCATCCTCCAATACCTGTCTAATGAAGTGGTACCTAAGCTATATATGTTTGGTTCTTGAATGAAAGGTTGAATTCTTTGCTAAATGAATTGCACTTTGACTATCACTTTATAGTCTACAACTCTCTTGCTCCTTTCCCAACTCTTCCATGAACCGTGTCATCCATATCATTTCCTTGCTAGCCTTTGTGACTGCAATGTATTCTACCTCTGTAGTAGACAGGGAAACAACCTTCTGTAACTTTAAAATCCAGCTAACCACCATTCCACCAATAGTGAACACATATCCTGTGGTGCTTCTCCTACCATCCAAGTCACCTGCCATATCCGAATCTACATACCCATGTAGTGAAGTGTTTGACCCTCCATAGCATAAATTCCTATGACTGGTCCCTCTCAGATATCTGAGAATCTACTAAACTGCTTTCCAGTGTCCCTTTCCTAGATTGGCCATAAACTTGTTGACAACTCTCACTACTTGGGCAATATCAGGTCTGGTACATACCATAGCATACATTAAGCTCCCAACTGCTGAAGCATATGGAACTTTGCTCATGTACTCAAACTCATCATGTGATTTAGGACACTATTCTTTGCTCAGCTTAAACTGTCCAACCATAGGTGTGCTTACTAGTTTTGCATCCTGCATATAGAACCTCTCTAACACCTTATTCACATAATCTTCTTGAGAAAAAATCAAATAGTGATTTTTCCTGTCTCTCTTAATACTCATGCCAAGGATTTTCTTTGCTGCTCCTAAATCCTTCATGGCAAATGTGTGAGCTAATTTTAGCTCAGTAATTTCTTGCATGTGTGAACTTATAACAAGCATATCATCTATATACAGCAATAGGATAATATAATGACCATTAGCCAATCTAGTAAAATAAACACAATGGTCAGATTGACATTTACTAAAGCCATGCTCTATCATAAACCTATCAAACCTTAAATACCATTGTCTTAGAGCTTGATTAAGACCATATAAGATTTTCTTCAACCTGCACACAAGTTTCTCCTTACCTTTGACCTCAAAACCTTCCAGCTGTTCCATATATATCTCTTCATCCAAATCTCCATGAAGAAATGATGTCTTAACATCAAGCTGCTCAATGTGCAAATCCTCAATAGCAACTAAAGACAATACAGTCTGAATAGAAGTCATCTTTACTACAAGAGAAAAGATTTCACCAAAGTCAATACCTAATTTCTGTGCAAATCCCTTTACTACCAACCTCACCTTATGTCTCAATTGTCCATTCTCTCCTTCTTTTAACCTGTATACCCATTTGTTTTTCAGTGCTTTCTTTTCGGCTGGCAACTCAACCAAATCCCACATTTGGTTCTTTTCCAAGGAATCAATTTCCTCATTCATGCCATGCTCCCACTATTTCCTGCATTCTACCGGTATTGCCTCATCAAACTTTCTAGTTCTCCACCATCAGTGAGAAAAACATAGTATAAAGAAGGGGAATAACGAATTGGAGGTTTACTTACCCTTACAGTCCTCCTTATGGACGTTTGAGACTCATTCACAGCTTGCTATCTGCTCAAATTTTTTTCTATGAGTGACTGATCTCAATCATCTCTCTATTTGTACCCGACTAATGTCAGTTCTCCTTGACCAACCTGACTGACATTGGTTGCTACCTAATCGACATCGATTCATGCCTGGCTGACGTCGGTCTCTGCATGACCGACGTTGGTATCTGTGTTTTCTTGTGAGTGATGATCTTTACCCGTGAGCTCATTTTGGATCATTACCTCATCCAAATCAAGATTGCCCTGCTCAGTATTATTCAGCCTCTTGAGCTGATCACTGTACATCACCTTCTCATTGAAAACTACATCACGGCTTCTGATAATTTTGTTAGTTTCTAAATTCCACAACTAGAATCTGAAATCTGCAAAGCCATAACCAATGAAAGTGCACTACATGGATTTAGCATCTAGCTTCTTTCTATTTTCTTTATCAACATGCACAAAAGCTTCAGAACCAAAAACTTTGAGAATTGAAAGATCTACCTTTTTACCTATCCAAGCCTCTTCTATAATTCCACCATCCAGAGTAGTAGAAGGTCCTCTATTAATCAGGTAAACTGTAGTGTCCACAGCTTCTACCCAAAACTTTAAGGGCAAACCAACATGCAACCTCATACTCCGTGCACACTCCATTATTGTTCTATTCATCCTTTCAGCAACTCCATTTTGTTGAGGTGTCCTTAGAACCATCCTTTCCCTGCATATTCCATTCATAGAATAGTAACTATTGAATTTATTACTGCAGTGCTCACCACCATTGTCAGATCTAAGGCACTTCAATCTCAAACCTGTTTCATTCTCAACCAAAGCTTTTCATTTCTTAAATGTGTCAAAAACATCAGATTTCCTCTTTATGCAATAAACCCATACCTTTTTTGTAGCATCATCAATGAAAGAAACATAATACTATGATCCTCCAATAGAAGCTACCTGAGTTGGTCCCCACACGTCTGTGTGAACAAGCTCCAACTTGTGCTTCTTCTTTGTTGACCCAATTTTCAGAAACCTCACTTTCTTCTGTTTCCCAAAAATACAGTGCTCACAAAAATCTAGATCTATGCATTTCAAATCTAAAATATTACCTTTTGACTTAAGAACATTCATTCCCTTCTCACTCATGTGACCAAGCCTATAGTGCCACATCTTTGTATCTACATCTGAAGTAGATAGAACAAAAGGAGAATAATCAGTAACACAAGTAGATAGATAAAGTGTACCTACTCTCTTACCTTTTGCTAATACAAGTGCACCCTTGGAAACTTTCCAAGATTCAGCTGTGAGAGTTATTGTGCAACCCTCATCACCCAACTTTCCTATAGAAATCAGATTCTTTTTCAAGATGGGTACATGCATGACATCCTTCAACACCCATGTGTTGCCATTCTGCAATTTCAGCTGCACGTTTTCTTTGCCAACAATTTAACAAGGCTCACCATCTCCTAAATAAACTTTTCCAAAGTCTCCATGGACATAATCATTGAAAAATTCTTTATTTGGGGTTGCATGGAAAGAAGCACCAGAATCTAAAACCCATGATTCTACTTAACTATCCAAAGAAAATATAAGATCATCCTGTGCAACAATACCTACAACGTTTGCTTCTTTATTACCTTCATGCTAATTTTCTTTACTATCCTTCAACCAGCAATCTTTCTTTGCATGTCCTTTCTTTCCACAATTCCAACAGGTTATTCTACTAGTTCTAGATTTGGATCTCCTGCCCATCTTTGACTTTGATTTCCCATGCTTGCTCTTCTCTCTTTGCCTTCCCCTATTTTTGATACTTAAAGCATTACCTAATGTTTCACTTGTGCTTTTTCTATGAATTTCTTCATTCAAGATTACACTAAAAACATCTTCAACTTTCAAGATATTTGAAGCAGATGCAGTATTGCTAACTGCCATTACCAAGCTGTGCCAGCTTTCAGGGAAAGAACATAAGATCAAGAGAGCCTTAACTTCATCATCAAAAACTATTTTGACTGAATTTAACTGATTTACAATTTCATAGAAATCATTAAGATGACTATATACAGATCCACCTTCCTGCATTTGCAAACTAAATAATTACTTCATAAGATATACCCTATTTGAAGCTGAGGGTTTTTCATATAAGTTTTCCAAAGTATCCATTAACTCTACCATTGTCTTTGCATGTGATAAGTTAGAAATCACAGAAGATGCCAGGCTCAACCTTATAGATCCAAGAGCCTTTCTATCAAAAACATTCCATTCTTCATCTTGCATATCTGTGGGCTTACTAGAAACCTCACCCAATGGTAAAAATAGATCTTTCTGATACAGATAATCCTCTATCTGCATCTTCCATAATTGATAATTCTTGCCATTGAATTTTTCCATTCTTAACTTACTTTCTTCTGCCATTGCTTTGCTCCCACTCAAATAAAAACTCCTGTGAGTGACCTGTAATCAACAAACACTAACCCGATCTGATACAACCTGTTAGTGAACCCAATGCTCTGATACCACTAGTTAGGATCTATCAGCACAATTGATTACTTTTGTATATAAGCAACTAAACATAGAATTAAACCAGAAGTAATAAGTAACTAGAAATTATAAATAGCAAAGAATATGAGATACAAGAAACAACCCAAAAACTTGTATTAACACTCTTCCAAAATAAAATGAAGAAATCACACTCTTCCCACACCTCTTGGGTGTACATTATTTCTCTCAAGAGTTCTCTCTCAACCAATTTAGCAGACCTTCTGATCTTGCACCTTGCAGATCTAATTGATCTTACTTACAACTTCTCCACAGACCTTCTTGATCTTACACCTTGTAGATCTACTTGGTCTTGCTTATGACTTGCTTACAATACATGCCCCATGGGTCTCTTAAATAGGATCCAAGGCATACAATAATTTGACTTCCTAATTACAATAATTAGAAACACAGACCCAAGACTTAAATTAGTCTTCACATGCAAACACTTGAACTACCTAAAATTAGACAAGTCTAATTTTGGAAACACATGCAAACGCATGCACACACAAGCGACCGACATCAGTTGCTATCAGTCTATATCTAACCAACGTCAGCCAATCCCTAGACCATGCCTGACTGATGTCGGCGATACTACTGACGTCGGTTACTGGTTGAGTCCAGCAACCTCCTCATTTGCATCACTGGTGAAGCTTTTAGCTCCACAACTTAACAATGCTCGTTCAAGAAAATTAAGTTGTAAAGGGTCCCCATTTTGTGAGGAGCTACCAAGTGTTATCATGATGGGATATGATGAAGATAAAAGATAGAGGGGAGATCAACGACTTAGTTTTAAGTTCCCAAAAGTTTTAAACAAAAGCAAAAAAGAGCCATGTGTCACTTTGACACTTTTTAAAGAGAAAATAGATGAAGAGGGACCTCAGTTGAGTGAGAATCCACCACATTTCTGAACAACAATCCCTAAGGTCCAAATGAATGGTAAATGCTAGAAAGGGATCATGGAGCAAAGGGAAGGAAGAACCAAGTAGCAGGTGACCATGGAGACCTCCATGTGTCCATACAAATATAAATTACAAGCTGATGACACCAGATGGTTGCATTTGAAAGAAAATGAGAGAAACTGGTAACCAAAATGGCATCTAAATCCATAAATTATGGACCTACAATTAGGCTCAGAGAAGCAGTGGATTTTAGAAAGGAGCATATTTTTAAGGTATATAAGGTTTTTCATGAATGTAAAATAGGAGGATAATTTTAGATAGAAAATATCTTCAATATAGAAAGCTTTTTTTTCAAAGAATTTAGTTGCCTAAGAAGATGCCTCTCATGAGAAATTAAACATAATATTATGTGCATTTTGCCTTATGTTAAAAGATTATTTTTCCAAATTATGAGGAGAGAGTGGTGTTTAGTGAAATCATTGTCTATTTATGATTCTTTCTTCTATTTTTTTGATATAAGCCTTTATTAGTTTATATAATAGTTGAGATTGATTAATCATGCTTTATGCTCTTTAGTTATTTCTAGTAAATGTTATAAAATCTAAAATTGTGCTATTAGATTGAATGATATCTTTATTTATCCTTTCTGCTTCAAGCTTTTCATTAATCTATAGCCTATGCTATAATCATTAATCATGTTTTATGCTCTTTAACTAATTTTAGTAAAATCTATAGATTCTAGTGACTATGCTTTAAGGTAAGAAGAATATAGTATTGGTGCATCACCTTAGTAGTTAGAAACTCCTTTTATGCATTGTTTCTTCTCCCTTTTCATCAAACCCCAAAGAGAAGAGCCAACTTCTTTAAAATTTGGAGGTTGTTTCAAGGGTTAAGTCTTACATCCTTAGAATTTCCTACAACTTTGGTGATAGTTGAAGAACTAAGCATCAAGAGATTTCTTGGCATGCCTAGTGGGACTAATTTTTAATAAAAGTGCATGAACTAAAGTCTTCCAAGAAGGGAAAATCTTGGACCAGTTGCAAGATCCCAATCTACAAGAAATCTAGGACTCTTAGTACCACCATTAATAGTTAATCTAAGAGGAAGGTAGACTTGACAAAATATGTTAAGAAATCAAATGGATATTTAGGCTCTACCTAGGAAATTTGTTAATTGGAATTGTGGAATCCCTCTTATACTTCCAACACCACCTGATACATGGGACCCTATTCCAGCTAATGCCCTTAAATCATTGCCTAAGTTTAATGGAGAAGACTTCAAAAATCTGGTGGAACACCTACAAGATGTGGTGGATGTATGCACTATCCATTTTATTACACAATAAAATGTGGTCTTGAGGCTATTGACTACCTCTTTAAAAGGAAGGGCTCTTGACTAGTATAGATCTTTAGCACCAAATTCTATTAGAAACTGGGACCAGTTAGGAACTGCATTATATGATAGGTTCAATGAGAAAGGAGATAGATCATTCCTCTTATAGAAATTAATCACTATTAAGAGGGATCACCAAGAAGTAATGATAGAATTCAACACCAAATTTTATAAGACATGGCTAAGAATCCCTATCTCTGCCCAATCGCCTGTAGGAATGGCCATAGTTTTTTTATCTCAAAGATTTTAATTCTGATATCTCTATCATTCAATCACTTGGAGGCTAGACCCTTCTTGATGCCTATGATCTTGTGATGACAAAAAAATCATTTTAATATATGCTAGGAAATCACCCTTAAGGCCTCCCATGCCCATGTTTCTTGAGTTATCCCTCCTTGCTCAAGAAGAATCCCCTAGCACTTCTCAGGTTAGTAATTCCATTTAAAATTTTCCTTTATCTTAGAAAGCATTGACCTCTATCTCACCTTCATTTTCCTCAGAGATGAATGATGTAAAAAATATTTTTAAGACCTTCTCCAATGAAATCATTAACCTCAAAAGGAGCCAAAACTCACATCAAAGACCTCCTTATCAAGTTTTTTAGGGGAATAGGCCCCCATATAAATATAACTAGTATCAAAGGTCTTAAAGAACAATTTATCCTCCACCACCAAACCAAATGGTTCCTATTTTGATGCCATTTCAATCAGTTCTACCAAACCCAGGGAGAGATATAGTCCTTTGTCAGAATAGTGTAGTGAATGAGACAAATGCATGGTGTTTCCCATGTAATGATTCTCACATGCTAAGAGACTTCCCGATGGGGAATTTACAATAGAGGGTAGTTAACCAAAATAGTACATCATCCGGGTCATATTAGTTCCTTAGAGTCCAAAGTGCTTCCATGATGGCACAAATGCAAGGTATGCCACTAGAACAAGAGGGGGAGATTTCTATGAAACACTTGTTATTCTCATGGGTTGAATATGATGAGTCTGTGTTCCTCAATGAGGTAACTACCTCTAAGAATTAGGTTCAATATGATTATTTTATAAGATCAAAAAGGAGAATGGTTGAATCTGTGGATGTTGTCCTTGAAACTAAGACTAAACCAAGGAAGTGCCAGTAGCTATCACTCCTAAGACCCTGGTAACAAGGAAAGACAATCCAAAAATCGCACACAACCAAGAGACTCTCAACATGTTTCTTAATAAAACTAAATACCCACAATACACCAAGATATAACCTCAAGGGTCAATCAATGTGGTAGGACAACTTAAAAAGGCCCCTGCCAATGCCACAATATGGGATATGCTAGTCATTCCCAAGTAGAAGGAGCTATCGAAAGAAGCATTAAAAGATTAGAATAAGCCAAGACCCACTATCATGAAGGAGGCTCCATCGAATAAAAGTAGGGAGCAACAAAAAGCATCCTCACTACAACAACCAATAGCCCTGGTAGACAATAAAGGAGAGGTAGGGAGATCTAAACTTAACTATTTCTACATTACTCTCATAATGGGCAAAAAATTGCTACATAATTATATGATGGACTATGGAGCTAATACTACAGTAATGCTTAAATAGATAGTTTATGCTTTAAAGATTAAGTATGAGCCTTTGACCAAGGGAGTCATATAGCTAGATGGAAAGTTGGTACAAATAATATGCATCACTAAGGGACTTCCTTTGTAGCTATATTCTTACTCAAACATCACTATCTTACAAGACATAATGGTAATAGATATTCCTCTTATCTTTGGGATATGCTTGTCAAGAGACTTTACAACTAAAATTGGAGGATATATGTCTCTTGACTGGTCACACCTTATCCTAATAACCAAATACGGTTTGAAGATGAAAATATTGTTAGAACCCCTATGCAAGGAACATATCATTGATGAAACCATATCAAAATTATAAGCCTCTCGTGTAATGATCACCAAAGAAGGGGTCTATATAGAAGAATGGATGGAGGATGATGAATATGAAAAGGGAGAGGGTTACCTATCAAACATAATACTAGATGATCTGTTCGACAATTTTGACTCCACTGGATTAGGGACTTATGTAATCTTTGATGAAAATCCTCAAATCCTCAGGATTATAGTAGAGGCTAAGGTTAAAAATAACCTCACAAATGATTCTTTGATATGGACTTTAAATTTTTGATAGGGCCAGTAAGAAGAATGGTTTGGGGGTAGGTATATGCCTCACTAGTATGAAAGGAAAAAGGATCCTTTAGGCACTACATTTTCAATTTAGCTACACAAAAAATGAGGCCAAATATGAGTATCTGGTTCATGGATTATTCCTTGCCCAAATGGAAGGGATCAAGAATCTAAGGGCCTTGGATGATTTTAAACTAGTGGTCAGGCAAGTAAGGAAAGTGGCTATGGCAAAGAACTAAAGAATGAGATCTTACCACCAAAAAGTATGGGACTTAATTGAAGGATTTGATGCTTTCAACATTGAGGTAATCCCACGGTCCCAAAATACTGAGGCTGATAGGATGGCTCAAATTAGATCCCAATTTGATCCAATCTAAGACTTACTGATTAACAAGGAATCAGTTAAAATAATCATACATCCTACCATCCCCAACAATGAAGATAATTAGAAAGAATTTAAAAATGACCTTCAAATCATTTTGTTCTTACAAAAAATAGGATAATTTTCTAATCAACTACAGCCTAAGATTGAGGAGGCCTATATCGACCAGATAATTCAACTAAGATCGAACAAACTCCCAAAAGGATTGATAACCCTTGAAAATTTGTTTGACCCCAATGATGTGAACATAGATAGAAGAAAGTTCACAACAAGTTAGGAGGATTATGAAGAGCTTGATATCTTAGAAGGAATAATACTTAAAGTGGGAAAAGTAACCACTTAATAAGAAAAAGATAGACTGGTGTCCTTTTGTAATAAGTACAATAGGGTGGTAACATGGATATATGAGGATCTCCATGGTTATAAAAAGGAAATTGTTCAATATACCATCAACTTTTTAGAAGGGTCAAAACTGTTCCACCAAAAATAAAGGCCAATAAACCCAATAATTAAGTATCTCATGATAGAAGAGATCAAGAAGCTACAAGAATCCAAAATCATCTTCCCCATAAAGCATTCCACTTAGGTCTCAAATTTGGTCCTAGTAAGGAATAAAAATGGAGAGATACAACTCTATGTAGATTTTCAAGATATAAATAAGGCTTCCCTCAAATATCATTACCCCCTACCATAAATGAAACAAATCCTCCAAATGGTAGCTGGTTCAGAAAGATTCTAATTGCTAGATGACTTCTTGGGATACAACCAAATATGGCTGACAAAAGAGGATCAACACAAGCCCACTTTTACAACAAAGTGGGGAACCTTCACTTACACAAAAATTCCATTCAAACTCTCTAATGTTGGTGCTAATTTTCAATGAGAAATGGACATCACTTTTGAGGAACTGATAATAAAGACAATTCTAGTTTATTTGGATGATATCATCATCTTCACCAAGATTGTGGGGGATTATTTTGATCAACTAAAAACTATTTTCCAAAAGTGCCAAGAGTTCAGGATTTCCCTAAATCCTAAGAAATGTGTGTTTAGGGTACCTCAAGGTAAGATTCATGGACACATTATTTTAAAATAGGTTATCACCATTGACCTTGATAGAATTAAAGTAATATCATATCTATCTCTTCCTATCAATAAGAATGCAGTGCAATCTTTCCTCAAGAATATTAATTTAATAAGTAAATTCATCTCAGACTTAACTAAAATGGTGAGACCCATCACCCTAATGCTTAAAAGACACCTCAGTTTTAAATGGACAAATGAGGGATGATAAGCTTTCAAATACATAAAAAGGGATATTATATCCTCTCTAGTATTGCATAACCTAGATTTATCCAAAGATTTAATCATGTATGTCTTCAGAGGAGAGCATAGTATAGGAATAGTGCTAACCTAGAAGGACACATAATAAGAGGGTGAATACCCAATTTCCTTCTTCTCAAGAACCCTCTGAGAATATGAGTCTAGGTATATTTTTTTGAAAAAAATGATTATGCTATAGTAAAAGGTCTCAAGAAATTCAGACACTTGGTCATGAGCAACAAGATCAAGGTAATGGTGGCTCACCCAAGTTTCTGAGAATACATCATGAAAGGATAAATAACTAAAAAAAGGGCCAATTGGATAACTAAGATATTGGAATATGATATCAAGGTTAAACCAACCAAGCTGGTAAGAGGAAGAGGACTTTGTCAACAAATTTCCCAAGACTCTGAAATCATGTTCAAAGAAAACCATGCAGTGGAATTCATATTACATGTGCAAGAAGATGAATTGGATTACTGGGTTACTGACCAAATTCATTTTATCAAAATGGGACAGTATCCAAGTCAATTATCCCCTGAAAAGAAAAGATACTACCAACAACAGGGATCAAGCTTTTTGCTAATAGATGATTTCCTTTTCAAAAGGAATTTTGACAGGATCTTACTAAGGTGTATAAAAGGGAAAGACACTAAAAAGGTTTTGCATGAACTACATTTTGAAACATCTAGAGGTCACTTTTAAGCAAGGATTACCAAGATCAAAATACTCTAGGTAAGGTATTTTTAACCTACTATGTTTTCTGATTGCCATGGGATGGTTAAAAAATGTCAGTCTTGCCAGTTCTACATAGGTAAGAGAAGGAATGCAGCCCTACCCATTAGTACCATAATTATTGAAGAGCCTTTTACCTAGTGGGGCCTTAAATTTATCAGAATGATTAATCCCATCTCATGTGGAGGTCACACATGGATCCTCACTTCCATTGATTATTTTACCAGGTGGATAGATGTGGTCCCTTTAAAAGATGATATAGATAATGCAATCTTAGGCCTCCTAGAAGAAATCACAACTAGGTTCGAGCCTCCTCACACTATCATATCTAACAATGCTAAGGGATTATTTAGAGTGAAAGTATCTAATTTTTCACTAAAAATGACATATATTTGAAGACCTCTTCAAATTACTATCCACAGGGGAATGGACTGGTATAATCAACCAACAAGAATCTGATAAGACTTATTAAGAGAATAGGTGATGATCAAAAAAGGGGATGGCATGAAAATATAAAGATGGCTTTATGGGTAGACTGAATCACACCTAAATAGGTGATTAAGGATTCACCATATGAGTTAGTTTATGGAAAGAGTGTAGTAATGCCCATCTCTATTGAAATCCCTACCCTACAATTGATCAAATAGTTGGATTTAGAAGAAAATAATCCCATGTAGGTCAGACTTATAGAATTAGTGGAACTCTAGGAAAAGAGAGAGTTAGCTCATGAAGCAATGATGAATTGGCAACAAATAATCAAGACCTGGTTCAATTAGAAGACATTTGTTCCAAATTCAAGATCAGAAGTTGGGTCTTAAAATGGGATGCAAGGGCTACAAAACTCAAGAATCACAACAAATTTGATTCCTTATGGACAACTCCCTTCAAGATAGTTGTGTGAAAGTAGCGAAACACTTTCAAATTAAAATATATGGAGGGAGAGGCATTAGAGATTCCAGTTGATATAATCTTTTTAAAACTTTTCATAGAAAATTCTATTTCTCTTGTATTATAGATAAGATTAATTTCCCTTAGGTTTCTTCTATAAGGGTTTTTATTTAACCACATTTTAAAAAAAAGATCTCAAGTATGCATCATCCATATAAACATCTAGAATGTCCCATCACTCACTTTGCCTTTGATTTCCCTAAATGCTTAGTAAGGATGAATTTTTAAAATTTGAATATCAAATCTCAAGGATCTAATAATCAGCACCTTAAAACATGGGTCTAGAGTGTTTTAGTTATGAAATGACTAATGCATTTATGAGGGCCATTAATTCAAATTAGTTGAGTAACAGATTTAAAAGAAACTATGAGCCTCTTCTTTCTCACTTTGAGTGCTAAGTCTAGAAAGTGTTAAGCCAAGTGTTTTTCTATGTGCTAAGAGAAGCAAATAAGTGAATGTAAAGAGCAGAGATATCTTAAAGAGTCTCAAAAATTATAATGGTCTAACATAGCTAAGATGGCCACTTCATCAATAGGTTCAAAATCATATGCCTCAACTTCCATGAAACCTAAGGTGACTTACCCAATGACCAATGAGCCCTCAAAAGGTATATCTAGAGACACTTCCCTCATCCTAGATTATCTAGATGATATTTTGATCTAGTTTTGTCAAAAAAAGCTAAGACCTTAAGGGAAGTAACACATTAGAGGATGTTGAATCAAATAAGTCCCAAAACATTTAGAATGAGAGTATGGACCTCAGGTCTAGCTCAATATATGGTGCCCACAGTGTACCCATACCCCGAATTGATGGAGTTATGCATTCAGAGTTTTGATCCCGCTAATGTAGTAATTGAAAGATGACCAATCAGAGTGGTAATCACTCCACAAGACATTCATCATATGCTTGGTCTAGAGCATGATCCCTAGATTAGTTTTTATGATATAGACCAGCTGAGGAATGTTTGGTCCCATGTATAGAAGAAACAAGTTTTCTTGAATAAGGAGCTTCATCTTAAGGATACTCAGACTGCCCTTTAGTCCCTACCTTTTCCTCTAGGCCTATTGACTCTAGATTCACAAGATGCTTGTTCCATGATTGATTTCATCTTCAGACAAGACCATGATAGGATGGTCCATGACTAGCAACTAAAATCTCTATTTCATTTGGAGACTATCACTTAGACATAGGTATATAAATTCAAATTTGTAGAGCACATCATGTATACTATTTTCCATTAATTGGCAAACTTTAACGTCCATCCTACATTTAGGTATTCTTCATACCTATTCCATATTATCTTGTATCAGAGTACTTAGTTTCTTCAACACCATTTTAATTTAGATCTATGTGACCCTGAGGTAGTAGACTCTCAAAGGGTTATCCTTGTGTCTTTATGGACTCCTATCTTGTCAGGGTCCTTAGATGCATATGAGTTTGTAGAATGATTTTTGGCTCCATGGGTCAGGGAATTGGACCTTAAAGGTGTTCAAAACAAGATGAGCCCTTATGTGGCATCCATCTTTTCTAATGCTCAACACCCTTACATCTTATTCTTTAGGGCTCATCATTCTTTTATTAGGGTGTATGGCTTCAGGGAGGAATCTTACATGCTCCCCAAAGTATTAACAAGAAGAGTAGTTAGTTTGGAGATAACCCAACAAAGAAAAATTACTAAATTAGAGTTTGGAGCCAAGAAGAAGAAGAAGGATTTTCATGATGTCCCTTTGATAAAGGGAAGAATCACAATGATTAAGAGGCAATCATAATTCATCTTGATAAGGAAGATAGATATGTATGGATTGGTCCTTATTTAGGACTTATGGAAATATGATCCTGATGGCTTCATTTCTTCTTGGATTTATAAGAGCAAGGTGCATGCTTCCTTCCATCATGAGATAAAGAAGTGTTTTGAGGATCAATGGTCCTTAAGAAGGGATACACCTAATGTATATGTTAAACTAAAGGACATCCTACTTCCCCCATGGGAAACATTCTATAGGTGTATTCAGAATTTTGACCCAACTAGGTTAATGATAAAGGGATTAAGGAAGGCCTTGGTAAGAAGAGGCTAGAGTACAAATAAAATAGCTGCCTACTAGAGGTATAGGTAGGAAATATATGAGTTCACAAGAAATTTTGAAGATGTGGACACATATGAACAGTGGGAAGGGTTAAGGGATGAGGTGCACATGATTCCACCATCTAGCCTCAACACTAGTAACCTCCCTAAGTAGACAAAAGATAAAATAGGGGTAGAGGCTTCTTCCATAGCTTCCATGGTGCCACCAATGCAGACATGGCCTCAGTCACTTAGTTCATTAGAGAGTCAAAATATGGTATGATACATCTCTATGGATCCCCTTGAAGAATCCTTAGTTGAGTCAGAACCAACCACATCATCTATATTAGAAGTGTGGGATTCTCCACAATGCCTCAGTGCCCATAAAGAAGAAGCAGCTTTAAAGGAGATCCCACAAAAGAAGAAATAGATTCAAACAAAAATAGGTAGACCCTACCTTGTTTTTGACTCCCCCACCACCTCCAGGTCAGTTTTTGACACCTTTCCCTCCACAACCCCTAACTTTCCCAGCCATCGTAACTATTCCCAACCAGATTCTAATGTTGGCTAGTGATCCCTTCCTCTCTGCTTCACCTTACTTGGGTTTTCCAAACTTTTACCCAAAGGTTATCATAACCCCACCTTTATCACAATATCAACCCTAATAATCCATCATAGTATCCTATGATTTACCCCAAGGGTCCCCTTTTGTGGGTGGCATTGTGACATCTCCCTCAGACTTTCACACTAAGTCTGACATTGCTAAGAGGGCCCAAGAGGCAAGGAGAGAGAATCAGAAGAAGAAAGAAAGGAAATACTTAGCCACACCACAAATGTGGTCATTGTATGACCATGAGTAGTGCTCACTCACTGTAGATCACATGACTCTAAATGTTATTAAATCCATTGAGCAAATGCAACCCATTGATTATTTAACAACAAAAGTCACCATGGAACTGACTCAATTCAGACCCTAGAATAAAGTGGAGTTGATGACCAAAAAAATGGCCATGGTCATCATGGATTACCTTAAGGTCACCAAAAAATTGTAAAATGTTGAGCAAAGTTTGCAGCAAGTTCAGGATATATTGAGCCATCTCAACCAGGAGCTCAAGGCCAAGGATAAAGAAATAGTCTAGTTAAATAGGGACCTGAAAGGAGCAGTGACCAAGGAAGTCTTAATGACTTTCAAGGAAGGAGAAAAGTCCTTATAGTAAGAGGTATATATAACCAAAGCTTCCATCAGCCCATTAGAATAGGAGAATAGCCTTTTGCAGGATAAAATTGAAGAAAAAGAAGAAGAAATCACTTGGTTGTATCAAAAAGTAAATTTTGTTCAGTCAAAAAGGAACAAACTGAGCTTCTTATATAATAATTCGAGGACTGATGTCATGAGATTGACCCAAGAATTGGCCCAATATCCCTAAACAACTGGAGTCATGGAAATGGTCAAGGAACTTTATATTTTTTATTGAAAGAAGATATCAGGGGATGTCACACAGTTGAGGCCCACCCTCAAATTTATTTCTGATGGCCAATCCCTATGTGTCAAACTGGATTCCTTCATCAAGGTGATCCTCCTTTCTATGTTTGTAAAAGTGTATAAATCACAAACATTGATTCAAAAATTATATGACACCTTAGATGAGACCCTATAGGTAGTAAGAATTGTTGATAGGTGGATGGATGTAGGGCAGGTGAGCGAGATTTTGATTTACAACAAGGTTGCCTCTAAATGCAAGAATCTACTTAACCTCCTGAAGGGAGGAGTAAAAGGAATGAAGGGACACATCAAGTAATTGGTATAGTTAGGAATCCCTTCTCCTTTTCCCAATGATGGCATGTTCCTAATGGAGGGCCACATTCAAAATCTATTGGCCACCAAACATCATGATCAAGCGGTTTTCCAATCCCTCAAGGACTTTTCAACCATTACTAAGGTGGAAGCTATGTTAATTCCAATTGAAAAACTAGAATTCCAATTGTGCTCTATTTTTTAGAAACTTCACGCATTCTCCCACAAAGAGATCATAGAGCTAGACAGATCCTTTTAAGCTCTATAGAAGAGGTAGTACCCTTCTGAGCCAGAATGGTTTGACTTGCAAGCTACATTGTAGAAGCTCTAAGTGAGCTACAAAATCAAAAATTTGATCATTTTTAGGTTTGAATAGGGTTGTAGTGGTCCTTCTATGTAGGCATAGATTCCCTAGTAAGTCACCATGAATTTTAGAGTTAAAACTCTACATTTTATTTTCTTTATATTTTGATGCACATATTTTTGCTTTTTTGGATAAGTATAGGTAGTTGAAGTATTTTGGGTTGACACATCAAGGATTATAGAATCACTTAAGAAGAAGGACTTCAAATATAGCTTTGAAACCTAATCACAAGTGGAAGGTGCCAAGTGTCATAATGAAGGTCTTTCGAAGGGAAAATGAGTCTCTAAAAGCCCTCTTGATTGAGAGACCACCACATGGATGCATTAAGTTAATGAATGCGTTTCTCTATTTATTTTTTCCACTTCAAGCCTTTCATTAATCTATAGTCTATGCTATAATTTTCAATCATGATTTATGCTCTTTAACTAATTTTAGTGAAATCTGTAGATTCTAGTAACTATGCTTTAAGGCAAGAAGAATATAGTTTTGACGCATCACCTTAGTAGTTAGAAAATCCTTTTATGCATTGTTTCTTCTCCATTTTCATCAAACCCCAAAGAGAAGAGCCAATTTTTTTTAAAATTTGGAGGTTGTTTCAAGGGTCAAGTCCTACATCCTTGAAATTCCCTATAACTTTGGTGATAATTTTAAAACTAAGCATCAACAATGCCTAAGGTATAAATGAATGGTAAATGATAGAAAGAGATCATGGAGTAAGGGGAAGGAAAATCCAAATAGTAGGTGGCCATGAAAACCTCCACATGTCCATATAAACCAAAAATGTGAGATGACGACACCAGATGGTTGCATTTGAAATAGAATGAGAGGAACTAGTAATAGAAATGGCATCCAGATCCAAAAATTATGGACCTATGATTAGGCTCAAAGAAGTAGTGGTTTTTGGAAAGGATCATCTTTTTAGGATATATAAGGTTGTTCATGAATGTAAAAGAGGAAGAGAATTTTTGACAGAAAAGATCATCAATATAGAAAGCTAGTTTTTTTTAAGCATTCAGTTGCTTGAGCAGATGCCTCTCATTAGAAATTAAACATAATAGTATATTCATTTTTCCTTATGTTAAAAGAGTCTTTTTCCAAATTATGAGGAGAGAGTGGTGTTCAATGCAATCATAATCTGTTTATGATTCTTGCTTCTATTTTTATGATATAAACCTCTGTTAGTTTATATAATAATAGAGATTGATTAATCATAATATAATGGTGAGTGTGAGACCTAAGAGACTTTTATTTTATAGTTAAAACCTTTTGAGGCTCAATGAATGCAAAAAGTGCCATGTGTCACTTTGATGCTCATTTAAGAAAAGTAAGTTTCAAAGGGTTCCAATTTTGTGAGGAACTACCAAGTGTCACCATGATGGGATATGATGAAGATAAAGGATAGAGGGGAGATCGATGGCTCAGTTTGAAGGTCCCAAAAGCTTTAAATAAAATTAAAAAAAGAGCCACATATCACTTTAGTGATTTTTGAAGAGAAAAGAGATGAAGAGGGACCTCAGTTGAGCAAAAATCCACCATGTGTCTAAACAACAGTCCTTGTAGAGTTAAAACTCTACATTTTATTTTATTTATATTTTGAAGCACATATTTTTGATTTTTTGGCTAAGTATGGGTAGTTGAATTATTTTGAGTCGACACAATGAGGATTATGGAATCACTTAAAGAAAAGGAATTCAAAAATAGATTTGAAACCTAATCACAAGCGAAAGGTGCCATGTGTCACAACATCATTTTTTTGAAAGTAAAGGAGTTTCCAAAATCTCTCTTTAAGTGAGAGACCACCATGTGGATGCACGACAGTTTTGATTTGAGTCAAAGAGTCAACGATAGATCCAATGGCATGGATCACAAGAAACTAATATAATGGTGAGTGTGGGAGCTAAGGGACTTTTCTCTTTAGGTAGAACCTTTTGAGGCTCAATGAATGTGGAAATAACCATGTGTCACCTCGATGCTCATTTAAGACAAAGTAAGTTACAAAGGGTCCCTATTTTGTGAGGAGATACCAAGTGTCACCATGATGGGATGTTAAGAAGATAAAGGATAAAGGGGAGATCAACAATTAAATTTCAAGGCCCTAAAAGGTTTATATAAAATTGGAAAAGATCCATGTGTCACCTCGACACATTTCAAAGGGAAAAGAGATGAAGAGAAGCCTCAGTTGAGTGAGAAGCCACCATGTGTCAAAAAAGTAGTCCCCAATGTCCAAATGAACTAAAAATGCCAAAAAGAGATTATGGAGCAAGGCAAAGGAAAGAGCCAAATAGTAGGTGGTCACATAGACCTCCACACATCCATACAAATAGAAACTAAAAGATGATGACACCAGATGGTTGCACCTAAAATAGAATGAAGGAATTGGTAATAGAAATGACATTCAAATCTAGAAATTACAGACCTGTGATTAGGCTCAAAGAAGCAGTAACTACCTGTAAGAATCATCTTTTTACGGTATATAAAGCTATTCATGAATGTGAGAAGAGGAGGAGGGAAATTTTAGATATAAAATATAATCAATATAGAAAGCTAGTTTTTGTAAGCATTCAGTTGCCTAAGCAGATGCCTCTCATGAGAAATTGAACATAATATTATGTACATTTTGCCTTATATTAAAGAGTCTTTTCCCAAATTATGAGGAGAGAGTGGTGTTCAGTGTAATCATAGTTTATTTATAATTATAACTTCTATTTTTCTATAATAAAACTCTATTAGTTTTATATAATAGTTGAGATTGATTAATCATGCTTTACGCTCTTTAGTTATTTTTAGTAAATGTTATAAAATCTAACATTGTGCTATTAGATTGAATGATCTCTTTGTTTATATTTTTTGCTTCAAGCCTTTCATTAATCTATAGTCTATGCTATAATTGTTAATCACGCTTTATGCTCTTTAACTAATTTCAATGAAATCTATAGATTCTAATAACTATGATTTAAGGTAAAAAGAATACGATCCTGGTGCATCACCGTAGTAGTTATAAACTCCTTTTATGCATTGTTTCTTCTCCCTTTTCATCAAACCCCAAATAGAAGAGCCAACTTATTTAAAATATAGAGGTTGTTTTAAGGGTCAAGTTTTACATCCTTGAAATTCCCTATAACTTTGGTGATAGTTGCAAAACTAAGCATCAATAGTTTTCCTATCACACCTGGTGGGACAAAGTTTTAATAAAAATGCATGAACGAAAATCATCCAAGAAGGGAAAATCCTAGACCAGTCACAAGATACCAATTTTCAATAAATCTAGAGCTCTTAGTACCACCATTAATAGTTAATCCAAGAAGGTGGCAGACTCGACAAAATACACCAATAAATTAAATGGCTATTCAGGGTCTACCTAGGAACTTTGTTAATTGTAATGATGGAAGCCCACTTATACTTCCAACACCTCCTAATACTTGGGACCCTATTTCAGCTAATGCCCTTAAAGCATTGCCTAAATTTAATGGAGAAGACTTCAAAACTCTAATAGAACACCTACAAGACATGGCAGATGTATGCACTATCCATTTTACTCAATAAAATGTGCCCTTGAGGCTATTAGCTGCCTCTTTGAAAGGAAGGGCTCTTAACTGGTACAAATATTTAGCACCAAATTCTATTAGAAATTGGGACCAATTAGGAACTACAATATATGATATGTTTAATGATAAAGGAGATAGGTCATCCCTCTTATATCAATTAATCACCATTAAGAGGGCTCCCCAAAAAACAGTGATAGACTTCAATGCCAGATTCCATAAGACATGGTTAAGAATCCCTATCTCTGCTCGACTGACTACAAGAATGGCCATAGTTGTGATCTAGGAATTTGACTCAAGAGAGGATGGTTAGTATGGTGTTAGTTCCAAAATGAAAACAAAATTAAATAAACACACTAATAGCATAACATCTCTAGGCCTATACACTAGGGAGAGATTAGTTAACAAAAGCAAATGACAAGCACAACTAAAAATTAAGGGAATAAATACAAGAGTTACTTCACCTTCCTTAGATGCTCTAAATGCCTTTGTAGTAGTGGCTTTCTTAGCTTGTGCTTTAAGAGGTCTTCTTCAATAGAGTGTGGCTACCTTCATCTTCTCTTGGCACCTTTAGATTGTGTCTTGGTTTGGCTTAGAATGAATTTGGCATTATAAAACTAGTTGATTGAAGCTTTTTAGAACCAATCTTACATTATAACTTTGTACTAATTAAGCTTAGAAATGATGTTGTGAGGCCTCCTATTTATAGATTTTTGGATTTAATCATAATCAACCTCAACCATCCATCTCAAGATTGAGATGTGTGGTTGAGGATTAATTCATTTTTTTGGAATTATGTTTGTAATTATCCTCATCATGGCATTGGAAGAACGGGAAATTAAGAGGCATAGAGGGCATCATGGAAAGCATTGATGAAGCATGGAGGGCATGAATCCTGATATTTATGGCATTTATGGCCTAGGGATGTCTTCCCAAAAAATAAGGTCACTTGATGATGAAAATATTCCATATTCATTTCCAAAAAACATTATTCAAGAAGTTTCCATGGAATTATTAATTAGGCCTTGATTTGGGTTAATTATCTCTTAAGCATGTTTAAGCACTTTATGCACAAATTACTTAAATTGACTAGAATGCCTTGTTATTAGTCTTAAATTTGACTAGATTAGAATTAGAAGTCCACATTAGATGCATATTCCCATTTAGAATGTTTCCAACAACAAATAACAAAGGCATGAGTCTTGTGTAAAATATTTGATAGGAAAGAGCAGTCTAGAGCATGCAGGTGCAAATTTGGCATTTTGAATCGAAATGAAATGATAAAAGTTAGTTGGCCCATAAATTGCATTGCCCCATTTAAGGATACCCTAGCCAAAATTGGCATTTGAATATGTCATTTTTACATCATTTAACATGTTTTAATGTTTTTAGGCTAAATTGTACATTTTGGGTAGAAATTGGTCAAAAGCCTCGTTGGAGGTTATCGACGACTAGTTTTAGGTGTCTATAGTTTGCCCTTGTTTGGGAAGGTGTTGTAAGCTATAATCATGGTAAAATCTTCTCAAATAATAAAAAGGTATTGCATGCCTATAACTACAGTGATGATAAACTAACTATATGATTCCCCCTTGAGGGAATGGTTGGCACAAGGAGGTCAACAAATGGTTCCTCAAAAAAAAATAAAAAAATGAGGAGACCAAAGAAAGGAAATATGATGGGGTGAGAACACAATGATATTGTAAAATTAGTCAAAATCATTGAGAATGCAAGTGGGATGGTGCACACTAGTTTGCCCAAAGGTGGTTATAAGCATTATACCTTGATAGTGGTTACGTGATATGATATCACAATGATTTGCCCAAAGGTGGTTATAATCATTGAGAAGATGGAGCTGCCCTAGTTAGGATAGACAAACAAGATAATAATATGCCCCTATATAGGAAAAAAAATTAAAGTGGTGACAACAAAATGATTTTCCCAAAGGCAGTTATAATCATTGAGAAATGCAAGTGGGACAGTGTGCAATGATTTGCCCATAGGTGGTTATAATATTTGGACCCTGATTATGAAAAACATGATAAAATTGGCCGAGGATGATGATAACTTGAAATAGAGGGTAATGATGAATTAGAACAACTGACTAGTAGGGAGATGTTTGTCTGAACTAATAAAGATTGAAATTCTTTCATGGTTAATTACTCTATTTGGGATATGATGGATAGGACTGCCCCACTAGAATGGGCTCCATATACTCCTTCATGAATTTCTCTTAACACTAATGTAGACTCTGTCAAAGTTAAACAATGAACTAGAGTTCCATCAAAACTATGAAAGTAAAGAGTGGATCCAAGTAAAGTATACTGAGTGGAATGATGAATGAAGGATTTGGTTTGTTTTTGAGATAGGTTAGGTGGTAGAACTTAGTCATGAAGGTAGTTGTAAATGTCTGAGTACTAGATAGAATTAGGACCAACAATATCATAAATCATGGCAATGGTTGAAGGTTCATGAGCTGGTGCTAATAAATTATCGATGAGGAACTAATATTCTTTAGCTTTATCTATTAGTTGAATCAGAGAACTAATAGTAGCCATGACATCTATAATTTTGTTACTATCCCTTGGTATGTACTAAAATTGAATGTAGGCAATTTGTTTTTTAAGAGTGTCAACCATGGCTTTATATAGAACTCGCTTGTCATCTTTAGTCTGAAAATGATCTGTGACCTGATTGATGATTAACTGAGAATCACCATAAACTTGGAGATGAAATATATTCCATTGTATTACTTGTCAAAGCCTTGCAACAAGTGCTTTATACTCAACCATGTTGTTTGTATAAGGAAAGCTAATTCTGAATGATTTAGGGATCATATCCCATTGTGGTGTAATAGACAATAGGCCTACCCCTGATCCATACATGGTGAATGAATCATCAAAGTATATCTTCTAGGGCTACTCCTCAAGGGGTGTATCAATAATGGTCATGATCGATTCATCAGGAAATGGAAACTTGAGTGGTTGTGTGTCTGTGAGAGGTGATTTAACAAATTGATCTGCAAGAACTTGTCCCTTGATTAATTTTTAATTAAAATAATCTATGTCAAACTCACTAAGAAGAATGATCCATTTAGCCATTTTGCCTTGCAAAGCTATTTTAGATAATAGATACTTGAGTGGATCTAACTTTGAAATGACCATGGTTTTATTATTCAAAATGTAATGACAGTTTTTGAGCTATGAAAACCATGGCTAAGCAAGGTTTTTCAACAGGTGCATAGTTATGTTCATATGTAACCAAGGTACAACTTAATTAGTATATAGCATGCTCATTTTCATTATCATCATGTTGAGCCAAGAGTGCCCAAAGGGCATGATTAATAGTTGATAGGTATAACAAAAATGGCTTTCCTGGCATAGGAAGTAATAAAATAGGTGGATTGACAAGATAATATTTGAGTTGTTGAAAATTTGTTTAACAGTGATCATCCCAGTGAAATGCAATTCCTTTCTTCAAAAGGTGCATAAATGGATGGCACTTGTCTTCTAAATAAAAGATGAAGTGTCGAATATACTAGATCTTACCCTGTAAACTATGGAGTTGCTTCAAATTAGTTAGTGGTGGGATCTCGGTTATAGCATGGACTTTAGCTAGACCAAATTCAATACCTCTAAGAGACATGATAAATCCAAGTAGTTTTCTTGAAGTTACACCAAATAAACATTTATTTAGATTGAGTCTGATTTTGTACTCTCATAGTCTTTCAAATATATTACGTAGCACTACTAAATGGTCAGCTCTGGTCTTGGATTTTCCTAATATGTCATCAACATAATCTTCAACAATATCATGCATCATATCATGGAATATGATAGTCATGGCTCTTTGATATGTATCTCCCATATTCTTAAGGCCAAATGGCATCACTTGATAGAAAAATGTTCCCCATAGAGTGGTGAACACTATTTTATGCTGATCTTTTAGTGTTATTCTGATCTAATTATATCTTAAAAATCCATCCATGAGTGAAAGCATTTAATAACCTATCATGGATTTGATGATCATGTCGATATTAGGCAATGGAAAATCATCTTTAGGATAAGCTTTGTTGATGTCTCAAAAATTAGTACAATTTTTTATTCCTTCATGCTTTTTGCTAATAGGTACTAAATTAGAGATCCATTCTGAGTTGTCAATGGATTGGATACATCCTGATTCTAAGATTTTTTCTGAATCTTTCATTACCAATATAATAATGTGAAGATGCATCTTATGCATATTTTATTTTATCGATTTGGTGTCACGATTAACCACAAAGTGGTGTAGAACTCAGGTGGGGTCTAATCTTGGCATGTCAGAATAGGCCCACACAAATATATCCACAAAATCTCTCAATAGAGATGTAAAAATGTCACATTCCTCCTCAATGAGGGATGCACCTAATTTTATCTATTTCAATTTTGATAGAGTCTCAATGTTTACCTATGTTGTATCTTTGACTAGAAAGGTCAAACCATCTTCTAGGATAGTAGGCAGTGACTTGACCTATTGGACTATGTCAGGGTCCTCTGTTAGGACTTGCTCTTCAACTTCTCTAGGCATGATGAATCTAAGTCTCCTAATGGTAGATTTGGCCATGTAACAAAAATAGTCAAAAATTCTTGGAAAATTTGATTAAATATTTGTTTTTGCTCAAAACTGAACTCAGATCTATAGGGAAGTTCATTGTTAGTAGTCTCTTGGTCTAAATTCAATGAAGAATGAACACCCCCATCTAATGGAACCTAAAATAGGTTTTCACCACTAGATTGGCCTTTATATGTACTTTTTCCCTGGTTAAAAAGTGCCTCAAAGAATTTTTCACTTTGGGACATCAATGTTTTATTTATTTGTTTTTGGCTAAGGGTGTTCACTCGCTCTCCAAAATAAGTTGCAGGATCCAATGTGATTGAGAATCCTAATTTGTGATCTCCCAATAGAACATTATCTATAAGGCCTAAGAAATCATATAATGCCTCATCATTCTAGAACTCATCAATCAAAAGATTGGTTTCTTATTGGTCCCAATCTATCAGTTGGGGATAATATAATGGCAATGGATTGTGATGAATGACTTGGTTAAGGGTACAAATGGCATTGTTATCAAACATGTTGGTTTCATCTAGGTTATCAAAGGTAAGGCTATGATTAGACTCTGCTTCACTATCAGCATCATCATCACTAGTTGTTGGTGATGGATTTTGAATAAAATATGTGGGGTCACCCCCAGGTGGTTTAAATCTAAGTCCATAAGCTCTTTCATACTTAGTCATGGAAATTGGCTTGATGATTCATTGTTGATTTGGTCTAAGGCCTCTTCATTCATAATTGTGATGCTCCATGATCCTATTTGGAATAGGATACTTTGCACTTGTTTAACAATCAACCTAATTATCATTATATAACCATGATTCATCTCCTTTAAGAGGGTTAGGTTCTAGGCTAGATGCTGGTATAAATGTGACAAGTCCCTTGTCTTTGTTCTTTTATTGCCAATGCATATGTGGAATGAATTTAGGTCACCTAAAGGTTTTTGGATTCTAAGGAAGATTGGTGATATGAAATGTATCATGGGTCACATATTCTCCCAGTCCATTATCTAAAATGGTGAAATGATTGGAAGCTTCAGGAGGCAGCATGTGGGAAAGGGAATCCAAGGTATTAGGATCTATATAATTATTTGATGAAGGATCAATAAGTATAGTTTTTCCTTTATCTTGCTTGAAACTAGGATTCATATTGTACTAATAATTATAGCTTTGAAATTTAGCCTCAAGATGCTTACAATGTTCATACAGGTGTAAATCTCTTGGAATACTCACCTCCATCCCTGAGTGGGAAAACTTGATACATTGGTGTAGTGTTGATGGGACTGCATGAATCTCATATAACCAAGGCCTACCTAGAAGCATGATGTATGATAACTCAAGATCCAACACATGGAAAAGTGTATCATGGGTCAAAGGCCCAATGATAATTGGTAAATGAATGGTGCCCTGTGATTCTCTTTCCTGATTATCATAAGCTTTGATAGTTATTATTTCTGGTTGGAGATTTGTCATCATGTAACCAAGAAGCTTGATGAGTTTGAGGGACACTATGTTGAGTATAGATCCATTGTCTATAAGGACACATTTCACTTTATGCCATCTGATACAAAATTTATGTACATTGGGTTATTATGGAGTAGGCCAAAGGAAGACATATCACTTTGGTTGAATGTGACTTGTTGGGCTAGAGCTAGTTGTCCAACCAAAGCTTGAAATTTATTAGGGGATATGTCACTAGAAATAGTGGATTGGGTTAAAAACTCATTCAATATGTTATTATGGACTATTGACATCCACAAAAAATAGAAATTTGTGTTGGTGTCTTTTAAAATTGGTCCATAATATCAAACTTCTTATCTTGGTTAGGAGTGAATGGTTTATTCCAAGGTTGAAGGTTGGTTGGATGATAGGAAAAGTGGTAGATGGTTGTGGGCTTGGGATAGTAATATTTAACTTTTGAGTTGTGATTACATAATTATGATTAAATACCAGATTATTATTGCTAATCAATGTTGGAAATGGTGTGGGACTAGATAGGACAAGTCTTGATTGCTGGTACACTTTTATGTGATCACATAGCAAGAATGAGTTATTGCTATAAGATCCAAAAGTGGAAGTCCTAGTTTTATAGTTAGCCTATATGCACTCCCAGGTCAAAGAAGGATTATCTATGTGATTTGGCTGAATATTGTTGTATAGCAATGGTCTAGGCTAATTAGTGCTTGGTATAGGATTAATGGAGATTGTATTAATGCTACCCTCTACAATATGACCTAAAACCCTATTGTAGTCATGTGAAACTACATGGTAGGTTTATTGTTTGTTACCATTTTGACCTTGGTTTTGTTCATTATTTTTTGTTGTGGATTCTATTATTGATTTTACTAGTTTGGCCTTTGATTCTGATATTGTTGATTTTATTGTTGCACTAGCCATTGTTGTTGTTGATTGTTCTATTGATGTTGATTATTATGTCAGGGAAAGGGGTTTTGATAGATCCCAAGAGTTTAATTATAAGTGTAAGCACCATCATCCAATTTTATCTCCCCATTCTCCAACATATTCTTGATTAAATGCTTGATGCAGCGTCAAAAGATAGGCTTAAACAAGGCATGTGCTAGGACTCTTGGGCAAATGGAGTCAAAAGCTAGACTTCAAAAATAGATGAAAGTTTTAATCTAATGGATTTGAAACACTTCTAAAAAACACTAAGCATTCGATTCTTGGACATGAACTTGGTCAACTAGGTATAAGGTATGAAATAAAAGGCACTTTAGTAATAGTTTATATTTTCATAAATAATGGTATAAAACTTGGTTTTTTTTGACAAACAAGCTAGACAAAGGTGAATAGTATAACTATGCTTTTGATAAAGGATCAAAAGTACATTTGGATCGGTCTGAATATGTAAGAACAAATTTGGAATTATAAGTAAGAGGGTCAATGAAACAAAGTTTAAAATGATTTGGGTAGCATAATGATGATATACTACCCAAAAGGTGTGACAAAAAAGTTTGTTTCAAAAACTCTCTAAGGCAAAGACATTTTTTCAAAATTTTGATAGCATAACACTACCCTTCTTAACTAAATTTTTTATGGTGTATAGACTTAAAGTATAAGTTTTTAGCACAAAATAGCTTAAGTCTATCAAGTGATGATAATGATTATGAGTCTAAAATGACCTTCAACCTAAATTGGAAATTAAACCTAAGTTCCCTCAAGTTTAGTGAAAATAGCAAACCCAATTAACACATCAACCCTATGAACTTGTAAAGGTGTAATTTCAAATTAAAATTATAAGTGGACTTAAACAACTTTGGTAAAGGTCTAGACTCAATTGGGCAGCATAACTATGCCAAAGTGGATGATATGACTCTCAAAATTTTGATGCACTTTTGAACAAGACAAATGGATGATCTCATGTGGGCAACATAACACCTCTTTTTTCAAATAAAAATGAGGACGATGTGTTGGGTTTGGATTTTTTGTTTACACCAAGTTTTGACTCCAAACAAGACTTTAATCTAGGACAAGACCAACTAACTAATTGCCCTTAGATCTTAAACTGACAAGGTTGCTTGGTATTGTTAGAATCCATCAATATACATCATTTTGAGAGGATTTTAAGTGTTCATCAAAAAGTAAATATGCATTATATAGTAGGGTTTTTACACCCCCCTTCTCTCAAATGACAGTTGCAACATGGACCTTGAGGTGCACCTTACACCAATAATACTTCTACGATAAGTGGGGATTTATCTAAAATCTAACAAGTTTCTAAATGATCTAGGGGAATCAATTGCATAATGACTTTCATGCCAAATAATGCAAAAGAAAAGCATAGATTTTAGGTCTATATCACTTGACTTGTTGTAAAAAGGTCTAGTCCTTTTTGCAATCATTACATCCTATTATTCTCTCAGTTTAGTGTGATGTCCAAAGTGTCACTACATCCCATGTACAACTCCGAAGGATCCAAATGAATTCAATACTAGGAGATGAAACCCTAGGTCAAATCTTCCCTAAAGAACTTGTGAGAGGTGATGAAGTACCCCTCACAAGCCAAGATGCATAAAAATAAAGAAAACATGAAAGTAGAAAGACTTTAGGGTCATTTTCAAGGTCACCCAAACTTTGACAAGTTTTTGGGGAGTGCTTTAGATGACTTTCTATATAAGCCTTAGACTAGGCTACTTGCAATAGGAATGGTGCTTATGATTCTAAAGGTTCCTTATAGGGTATAAATGGAAGAGCATACATGCAACACCCCTCTTTTTTCCAAACAAGATTTGATTAAACAACTATTGCAAACAATAATTGACAAGTGTGTTCAATTTTTAAACCCAAATGAAATGTTTGGTGGTGTTCATTTGACCCTTTGGTCTTAATTGTAAAATTTGAAAAACATTCACCAAAAACCCTAAAATCCTTTGTTAAACACCCAAAAAAGTTCCTAATCAAATTTTAAGCATGTAAAAGTGATTTAAACATGTTTTGAGCAAATATCCCACTTGGTCATACAGTAAAATTTTTAGCATGTCCCTTAGCTTTGAAGCCCTTTTGAGTTAGAAACAAGAAACTTTAGAAAAGTAAGTCTCAGGTCTATGTTTTTGGAAAAACATAGTGACTGATGTCAGTCAATACCACTGACATCAGTTATGGCCAATCAAGATCTGATCGATGTCAGTTCTATTGACCGATGTCAATTAAGCCAAGTAACCGATGTTGATATTTATATTGACGTTGGTTACTATGTAAAAACTGTGACAACCAAAAAAAGACAAAATAAAGTTAGAAAATCAATTTACAAGAATTTTAAGAGCTCAAATAAGTATTTTAAAGTTGCGAAAGGATCTCCTTCATGTGTAGGATGTGTCTAATCCCACCGGGTGTGCCATTATGTGATCTAAAAATTTGACTCAAGAGAGGATGGTTAGTATGGTGTTAGTTCCAAAATGAAAAAATAAAAATAAACAAACTAATAGCATAACATCTCTAGGCCTAAACACTAGGGGGAGGTTAGTTAACAAAAAAAATGACAAGCACAACTAAAAACTAAGGGATCAAATACCAGAGTTCCTTCACCTTCTTTGGATTCTCTAAATGCTTTTATAGTAATGGTTTGCTTAGCTTTTGCTTCAAGAGGTCATCTTCAATGGAGTGTAGCTACCTTCATCTTCCCTTGGCACCTTTAGTTTATGGCTTGGTTTGGCTTGGAATCAATTTGGAATTATAACACTAGTTTCTTGAAGCTTTTTGTAACCAATCCTGCATTATAGATTTGCACTAATTAAGCCCAGAAATGATGTTGTGAGGCCTCCTATTTATAGATTTTTGGATTTGATCATAATTAACCTCAACCATCCATCTTAAGATTGAGATGTGTGGTTGAGTATTAATTCAATTTTTTGAAATAAGTTTGTAATTATCCTCATCATGGCATTGGAAGAAGGGGAAATTAAGAGGCATGGAGGGCATCATAGAAAGCATTGATGAGGCATGGAGGGCATGAATCCTGATATTTGTGGCATTTATGGTCTAGGGATGTCTTCCTAAGAAATGAGGTCACTTGATGATGCAGATATTCCATATTCATTTCAAAAATAAATTATTCAACAAGTTTTCATGGAATTATTAATTAGGCCTTGATTTGGTTTAATTAAATCTTAAGCATGTTTAAGCACTTTATGCACAAATTACTCAAATTGATTAGAATGCCTTATTATTGGTCCTAAATTTGACTGGATTAGAATTGGAAGTCCACGTTAGATGCATTTGATACGTATTACCATTTAGAATGTTGCCAAAAAAAAATAAATAAGGCACAAGTCTTGTGTAAAATATTTGATAAGAAAGAGCAGTCTAGAGTACGTAGGTGCAAATTTGGCATTTTGACTCAAAATGAATTGATCAAAGTTAGCTGGGCCATAAATTGCATTGCCCCATTTAGGGATACCCTGGCCAAAATCAGCATTTGAATGTCATTTTTACATCATTCAACATGTTTTAGTGTTTTTAGGCCAAATTGTGCATTTTGGGTAGAAATTGGTCAAAAGCCTAGTTGGAGGTTATCAGTGGCCAATTTTAGATGTCTATGATAGTTTTCTATCTCAAATATTATAATTCTAATATCTCCGTCATGATTCAATCACTTGGAGGATAGACCCTCCTTGATGCCTATGAACTTGTGGTAAGAGTAAAAAAAAAATTAATAGATGCTATGAAATTACCCCCAAGGCCTCCCATTCCCATGTTTCTAGAGTTATCCCTCCCTATTCAAGAAGAAGCCCCTAGCACTTCTTAGACTAGTAATTCCATTTATACTTTTCCTTCATCTCAAAAATCATCAGCCTCTATCTTAACTTCTTTTTCCTTAGAAATTAATGATGTAAAAAACATTCTCAAGACCTCCAATGAAGTCATTAACCTCAAAGGAACCAAACCTCACAGTTAATACCTCCTTATCAGATTTTCTAGGGGAATAGGCCCCCATATCAATAAAACCAATATAAAGGGTCTCAAAGGAAAACAACTCCACCACCACCAAACCAAATGGTTTTTTTTTATATTCCATTTAAAGTAGTTCCACCAGACCTAGGGAGAGATCTAGTCCCTAGTCAGAACAATGTAGTGAATGAGACAAATGCATGGTATTTCCCATGTAATGATTCCCACATGTTGAGAGACTTCCCCATGGGTAATTTACAACAAAGGGTAGCCAACCAAAGGAGAAATGGAAACCAAGAAAGTACATCATCTAAGTCATATTAGTCCCTTAGAGTCCAAAGCACCGCCATGATGGTGCAAATGTAAGGTATGTCAATAGAAAAAGAGGGGGAGATTGCCTTAGAACATGCATTGTTATTATGGGTGGAAGATGATGAGTCTATTTTTCTCAATGAGGTAACTACCTCTAAGAATCAGATTCAATCTAATTATTTTACAAGATCAAAAAGGAGAATGGTTGAATATGTGGATGTTATCCTTATAATTGAAACTAAACCAATGAATGTACTAGTAACTACCATTCCTAGGATCCTAATAACCAGACAAGAAAATCCGATGATCACCCACAACCAAGAGACTCTCAACACAATGCTTAAGAAAACTAGATACCCATAGTATGCTAAGGTACAACCACAAGGGCTTATTAATATGGTAGAACAACTAAAAAATGCCCCTACCAATGCCTCACTATTGATGCATTTATTTGCTTTATTACATTTACTTGTATTTATTATTTATTATTTTAGTGCACTAATTACTTATTGTAATTAGTTTATTATGTTTATTAATAATTTTCACCAGATATGATAAACTTGCTTAGCTAGTAGTTAACTTAGACACTTATCTTGTTACAGTGGAGTTCCACTCTACTATTCAGAGTAAGATAGGATAAGATTGTTTAACTAATAGTTAACTTGTGTTGATCATTTACACAAGTTGGACACATATCTTGTTAGTGTAGAGTTGCACTCCACTATTCATGTAAATAGATATCAGTTGAACTACACATGTCGTGTGAGTTCCCTAATCTTTATCATGCATGCCTTGCTATATATAATCAATGGCTATTTATGTATTCTATATTAGATTAATATTGAATTATTAGAGTAATTCATCATATTTGAGTTATTATTAATTTATGTTATTATCTCATATATACAGTTATTGTTTATTATTATTATTATTATTATTATTATTATTATTATTTTATCTCTTATTTATGCTTTCTATTAGATTCATTAGATCCTATAGCTAATTATAACATGGTATTAGAGCTAGGTTGAATCTATAGATTGCTAAATATTCAAGAGAAAAATATCTAGATATAGGATCATTTTTTAAATTTTGTATATAGATATAAATTGGAGCTTTGTGGAGAATTTTTGAGCTCACTATTGAGTCCAAAGTGCCTGAGATAGTTAAAATTGTCTAAACTTTTGTCCAAATTGGGCACAAGAGGTGAAATTGGTAAGGGTTTGATCCAGAAGCACCATGCCTAAATCCAATGAGTACCAAAAAATTGAAGCATTTTTGAGAAAAATAGACCTCATGGTTGTGTTTGTAAGATGTTAAAACATATAGATCCATATAAAATTTGTCCAATTTGGACAGAGTCACTCTGAAAGACAAATTTTGTTTTGCTCCTAGGTACGGCCATACGGACCGTGTAGACCAAAAAATAATAATTTTTTTTTGGCAGGCCTCATGGATCAGCAAGTAGATTTGAAAGGGTAACTTCAGAAGCCCATTATTTGAATAGTTTTTTCCAAATTTTTCTAGAATTTAGATTTTTATATAGTAGCTCTTGTCCATCCTCATTTTTTCAACTTTAGAGACTCATAAATTTTACATACGACCTCAAATTGAGGTCCCATTTTTTTTAAAAGTTAATATTTTTTTAGCACAACACATTGATGTAGAAATTTTTGTAATAAAGTGCATATTTTTTGTAATTTTAGACTAGAGGGCCTAAATGATCTTTTTATAAATTGGAAAAATTATAATCTAGCCTTGTAATTATACTCAATTATAAAGTGCCAAAAATAATTGTTGGGTGGGATAAAACTAGGTAATTCAGGGAGGTTTTGTGGTGTGTTCTATACTTTGATTTTTTCTTTGTGATAGTTTATTTATTATTGCATCATAGAGAATCCTAAGTTCACACTATTAACATCATAAAACTAAAATACATGGAAATAGAATGCTTGGAATGCATTAATGATGATAGGATATACGTCTTACATAACAACTCTTCTTACTCCACCTATTGATGCAAAAGAGTTACAACACCTTCTCTTTGAAACTACTAAAGTAATTAGATGCATTTAGTCTTACATGTCTTTAGATTTGAATTTCAATCTTGATAAATGTACAACTCCAAAATAGGCTTGGGATAAATTAGCATCATTATTTGGCAAAATAGATGAGGTTCATGGTTACCAAATTGACAAGGAGCTCATTATTTTGGATCCTAAAAATTATGCTACAATACAAGACTACATCACTAAAGTCATAGATCTTAGAGCATAACTTTCTGAATGTAAAATTGATAAAAAGGATATTCAATTGATTTTCAATGCCTTCCACAAATTCGGTCTTGGATATTCATCCTTTGTCTATAGCTTTCAGACTCATCAACTCATCAAGTGCCCACCTTTGAGGTATTCTCTCAGATTCTAATGGCTGAAGAAGAAAATTTAATAGCTATGGGTCTAATCAAGTCATCCAAATCTTAAGCTCTAGTTACAAGTCAACCTCAACATAAGCAATTTTCAACATCAACATCAAATACAGGTTCAAGTAAAAAGAAGTAATAGTCATATTAAGTCACAGAAAGATAAGAATAAAGGGAAATAATATTCCTCACAAGGAGATTATAAATCCACTAATAAGAAAGGGGATTCACAAAAAAGTACTCGCACTCCTTGCCCTTATTAAAAAAGGGGTTTCATAGTGAACAAGATTGTTGGAAGAAAAAGATTAATGACCTTAAGGGTCTTCTCAAAAATAATAACATCAATCAATCCTCTTCAAATGATTCTTCCACTCCTTCAAATTCAGGGAAAGGGAAATCTATAACACTAGTTGCACTGACAAATTCTCCTAAGTCATGGGTCATTGACTTAGGTGATTCGTACCATATGGGTTTTGATCAAGAATAATTTTCTAGATTAGCACCAAGTTCCTTGCCTCATATTCTCATAGGTGATTATTCTAAGGTAGATGTTATAGGAAAATGTATAGTTGATGTTAATAATGGTGTATTTGAGGATGTCCTCTATGTGCTAGAGTTATCAACTAACCTTCTTTCTGTCTACCAAATCACTCACTTTGATACTGGTAAGAAAGTTGAGTTCATACCTGATTATGTATCAATTAGAAAATTGGAGGATAATTCCTTAGTTGTAGTGGGAAAAGTTGACACTAATACTCAACTTTATTCATTCTCCCACTTTGTGACTCAATCTTCCTCTATATATTTGCTCTCACACACTAATTTAATGAGTAAGTTATGTCATGAGTAGTTTGGTCATATGAACTACCACTATTTACCATAGCTTAGTCAGTAAGAGATGGTTAAAAGGCTTCCACAGACTCATTTTTCAGGGGGTGTATGTCATGGTTGTGCCTTAGGCAAATATCCAGAGGATAAGTTTGATAAAGGGAAGGCTTAGAGGGATACAAAAGTCATCAAACTTGTTTATAGTGATTTATTGGGTCCATTACCTACTTTGTCTTTTAGTAAAATCCATTATGTTCTCATATTTATTGATGATTATTCCAGATATACTTGGGTTTGTTTTTTAAAACTCAAGAGTGAAGTATTTGATAGATTTATCAAGTTTAGAGCTCTAGCAGAGAAACAATTTGGGAAGTATGTCAAGATTCTTCACACAGATAATGGGAGGGAATATGATAACAATAAGTTTGAATAATTATATGCTCTTGAAGGAATTAATCTTCAACATTCAGTTGCATACACACCTCAGCAAAATGGTGTAGTAGAGAGGAAGAATAGATTCTTAAAAGAGATGGTAAGTTGTATGATTCATGTAAAGTCATTATTACCTGAGTACTGGGTAGAAGTGATTAATTATGCTACATAAATATAAAATAAAGTTCCTCATAAAGTTTTAAAGGGGATAACACCTCTTAAAGCTTGGTGTAATAGGAAGCTATATGTGCATCATTTCAGAGTCTTCGATAGTCCAACATGGGCTCACATACCTTTAGACAAGCATCATGCTTTAGAAAAAAATCCAAACTTATATATTTGTAGGATATCCTGATGGTGTCAAAGGATATCAAATCTTTGATCTAGATTCACATGAGCTTATTATAGCAAGAAGTGTTTACTTTGAAGAAAGTCCTTCAGACTTATCTTCTAACATTTCTCATTTTTATTCCTTAGAAGAATTAGATAGCAGTAACGATGATACTTCTACTTCATCTACTCATACAGATGATGAGGTAATATCTCCCCAATAGGGTTTAATAGGACATGTTCCTCCTTGTCCTCCTCTAGATCTTTGCCCATTGATACCTTTGTGGGCTAGAAAGACATTAGAGGATGTAGACCCTCTTGTTAGGGATTAATTATATATAAGGAGAACATAGTCAAAGCATGATCTTCCACATTCATACATTGCCATAGCTTTTGATCCATAGTCTTTTCAAGAAGCCATAGGGACAGTTGTGTGGGATTCAGTGATGGAAGAAGAGTATGACTCATTGATTAGTAAAAACACTTGGGATCTTGTTCCTCTTCCTAAGGGAAGAAAATTAGTAAGATGTAGGTGGATATATCAGACTAAGTTTGTATTAGATGGAAATATTGATAAGTATAAAGCACGCTTAGTAGCCAAAGGTTTTTCCCAAGAAAAAGGCATTGACTATACTGAAACCTTTATGCCTATTTATAATATGAATTTTATTAACTTGATACTAACTATTAGTGTAGCTCATGGTTGGGTTGTACATCAGATGGATGTGAAGAGCAAATTTATTCATAGGGATCTTCATGAGGAGATTTATATGGAGTAGCCACAGGGGTTCATTCAGGATTCTTCATTGGCATGCTACTTTAAAAAGTCTTTCTATGGTCTAAAACAAGCCCTTAAGGCTTGGTATTCTAAGATTGACACATTTATTCTCTCAGTTGGGTTCTCAAGATGTCACTCAGATCTGAATGTCTACATTATACGATAGGAGGATTCACTATTGTACTTGGTGCTTTATGTTGATGATCTCATTATTATAGGGATCACAACATCCATCATCAACAATGTTAAAAATACACTTCATGATAGGTTTTATATGATATACATGGGATTATTTCATTATTTTATTGGGATTCAGATAGCACAATCTTCTTCCAAGATTACACTTTCATAACCCAAGTATGCCATGGACTTGTTAGATTAGTTTTACATGGTTTATTGTAGGCCTAAACTAACTCATTTCTTATCTAGAGTTAGAATTGAGGTTCATTGTTCCACTCTCTTAGTTGATGTCACATTGTATCACCAGCTTATAGGCAGCCTCATCTATCTGACTCATACATACTTGACATTTCATATGTAGTTGGCATGGTTTCATGCTTTATGTAGACACCACATGATCTTCATTAGAGAGTTGCCAAGTGCATTTTGAGCTACATTTAGGGCACTATTAGATATGGGATTCACTATATAGTAGGTACAGGTTTAGACTTGGTAGGATACACATATTCTAATTGGGTTGGCAATTATGATGATCATAAGTCCACTTTTGGTTACAACTTTCACTTTAAATTTGGCCCCATTTATTAGCAAAGTAAGAAATAAAATGTTATTGATATTTCATCTATAGAGGCTAAGTATCATGGTGCTATTAATGCCACTACTAAGGCTATTTGGCTTCAAAATATTCTCACTGAGCTTGGTGTTCCATTTTGGAAGCCATCAGGCATCTACTATGATAACCAGAGCACTATATAGCTCTCAAAGAATATGGTTCATCAGAGAACCAAAAACACAGAGATCCATATACACTTTATCAGGGAGCTAATTTAGGCAGAGATCATTGATCTGCAATATTATCCTATAGAGGAGCAAATTGTATATCTTTTCACCAAATCTTTCACTGAGAGAAATTATCTTCACTTGTGATCTCTTTTGGGGGTGCGAGAAATCAGTTCTTTAAGGGGGGTCTCCTAGACCTTCATTTTGAGGAGTTTTTTTCCTTTGGGTTTTCTCCTTTCTTCATCTATTTGTACAGAGTACTTAATATGGCTACACATTGACAAGAGTCTTATCTGCATAGCCCTACCTAAGCTTCACTTATGGTGGGGGGTGTTGGTGCATTTATTTGCTTTATTGCATTTACTTTTATTTATTATTTATTATTTTGGTACACTAATTACTTATTGTAATTAGTTTATTATGTTTATTAATAATTTGCACCAGATAAGATAAGCTTGATTAGCTAGTAGTTAATTTAGACACTTATCTTGTTACAGTGGAGTTCCACTCCACTATTTAGGGTAAGATAAGATAAGATTATTTAACTAATAGTCAACTTGTGTTGATCATTTACACAAGTTTGACACCTATCTTGTTAGTGTGGAGTTGCACTCCACTATTCATGTAGATAGATATCAGTTGAACTACACATGTTGTGTGAGCTCCCTAATCTTTATCATGCACACCTTGTTCTATATAAGCAATAACTATTTATGTATTCTACATCAGATTAATATTAAATTATTAGAGTAATTCATCATATTTGATTTATTTATTCATTTCTATTATTATCTCAGATATATAATTATCATTTATTAGTATTACTATTTTATCTCTTATTTATGATTTTTATTAGATTCATTAGATCCTATAACTAATTCTAACACTCACTATGGGATATGATTACCATTCCCAAGCAGAAGGAGCTAATACAAGAAGCATTGAAAGATCAGAATGAGCCAAGACCCACTATCATGAAGGAGGATCCATCAAATAAAATTATGGAACAAAAAAAAGTGTCCCCACCACAACAACCAACAACCCTGGTAAATGCCAAAGGAGAGGTAGAGAAATCTAAACCTAACCCTTTTTACATGACTCTCATAATAGGCTAAAAATTGATACATAATTCCATGATAGACTCTGGGGCTATTACTATAGTAATGCCTAAACAGATAACTGGCAATTTAAAGATTAAGTATGAGCCTTTGACTAAGGGAGTCATGCAGCTAGATGGGAAGTCAGTACAAATAATAGGCATCATTAATTGACTTCTTTTTTAGCTATATTCTTGCCCAAACATAACTATCTTGTAAGACGTAATGGTAATAGATATTCCTCTTGTCTTTGGGCTATGGCTGTTTAGGGACTCTACTGCTAAAATCAAAGGATATATGTCCCTTGAGTAGTCTCACCTGATCTTAAGAACCAAATATGGTTTGAACATGAAAATCTTGTTAGAACCCCTATGCAAGGAGTATATCACTGACGAGACCACATCAAAATTTGAAGCCTCTCATGCAATGATCATCAAAGAAGGGGTTTATATAAACGAATGGATGGAGGATGATGAATATGAAAAGGGAGAGGGTTACCTATCAAACATAATACTAGATGATCTGTTCAGCAATTTTGACTCCACTAGATTAGGGACTTATGTAATCTTTGATGAAAGTCATAAAATCCCCAAGATTATGGTAGAGGCTAAGGTTAAAAATAACCTCATAGATGATTCTTTGATATGGACTTTAAATTTTGATGGGGCTAGTAGCAAGAATGTTTTGGGGGTAGGTATATGACTCACTAGTCCAAAAGGAAAGAGGATACTTCAAGCACTACATTTTCAATTCAACTACACAAATAATTAGGTTGAGTATGAGTCCTTGGTTCATGGATTAATCCTTTCTCAAAAGGAAGGTATCAAGAATCTAAGGATCTTTAGAGATTTAGAACTAGTGGTCAGACAAGTGAGGAAAATGGCTGTGACAAAAAACCCTAGAATGAGATCTTACCACCATAGAGTATGGGACCTTATTGAAGGCTCAGATACTTTCAACATTGAGGTGATCCCAAGGTCCCAAAATACTGAGGCTGATAGGATGGATCAAATTAGATTCTAGTTTGATTTGATCAAAGACTTACTGATTAACAAAGAATAAGTTAAAATGATCATACGTCCTACTATCCCTGATAATGAAGATAATTGGTAAGTTTTTGAAAATGACCTTTAGAACATTTTGTTTTTACAATAATCTAGAGAATTCACCAATCAACTGTAGCCTAACACTGAATAGGCCTATAGTGACCAGATAATTCAACTAAGGTCTAACAAACTCCCAAAAAGATTGATAACCCTTGAGAATTTGTTTGACCCCAATGATTCAAATATAGATAGAAGAAGGTTCACAACAAGTGAGGAGGATTATGAGGAGTTTGAGATATTAAAAGGGAGAATACTTAAAGTGGGTAAAGTAACCACTCAAGAAGAAAAGAATAGATTGGTGTCTTTGTGTAATAAGTAAAATAAGGTGGTAGCATAGACATATGAGGATCTCCATGGTTATAAAAAGGAAATTGTTCAACATACCATCGACCTAGTAGAGGTGTCAAAACCCATCCACCAAAAAAAAAGGCCAGTGAACCCAAGAAATGAGTCTCTCATGGTAGAAGAGCTCAAGAAACTACTATAATCCAAAATCATCTTCCCCGTAAAGCATTCCACTTGGGTCTCAAATTTGGTCCCAGTAAGGAAGAAAAATGGAGAGATATGACTCTATGTAGATTTTTGGGATCTAAATAAGGCTTCCCTCAAAGATCATTACCCCCTAACATCAATGGAACAAATCCTCCAACTAGTAGTTGAGTTAGAAAGATTCTCATTACTAGATGGATTCTCGAGCTATAACCAAATATGGTTGATAGAAGAGGATCAACACAAGACCACTTTTACAACAAAGTGGGGAATCTTCACTTACGTAAAAATGCCATTCAAACTCTCTAATGTCGGTGCCACTTTTCAACGAGCAATGGACATCACTTTTAGGGAGCTAATACATAAGATAATTATAGTTTATTTGAATAATCTCACCCTCTTCACCAAGACTATGAGGGATCATTTTGATCAACTAGAAACTATCTTCTAGAAGTGTCAAGAGTTTAAGATTTCCCTGAATCCTAAGAAATGTGTGTTTAGTGTACCTTAGGGTAAGCTCCTCGAACACAGTGTTTAAAAAGAGGGTATCATCATTGAACCTGATAGGATCAAAGTAATATCAGATCTATCTCTACCTATTAACATGAAAGCAATGCAATCTTTCCTCAAGAAGGTTAATTTTGTAAGAAAGTTCATTTTCAACTTCACTGAAATGGTGAGACCCATCACACTAATGCTTAAAAAATACCTCAATTTCAAATGGACAAATGAGGGCTAACGATCTTTCAAAGACATAAAAATGACTATTATATCTTCTTCGATATTGTGCAACCCAAATTTCTCCAAAGATTTCATCATGTATGTCTTTGGCGGAGAGCATAGCAGCAATGTTGACTTAGAAAGACACAGAACAAGAAGGGAAACACCCAATTTCCTTCTTCTCAAGAACCCTTTGAGAATATGTGTCTAGGTATAATTTTGTTGAAAAACAAGATTATGCTATAGTAAAAGGTCTTAAGAAATTTAGACACTTGGTCATGAGAAAAAGGATCAGGGTAATGATGGCTCACCCAAGCATCTAAAAATACATCATAGAGGGAGAAATAATGGAAAAAGGGATAATTAGATAACTAAGCTATTGAAATATGATATCAAGGTTAAACTAAACAAGATGGTAAGAGGAAGAGGACTTTGTCAATACATCACCTAAGACATTGAAATCATGTTCGAAGAGAAGCATGCAATGAAAGTCATATTATGTGTGTAAAAAGATGAATTGAATTACTAGGTTACTAACAGAGTTTATTTTATAAAAATAAGACAATATCCTAGCCAATTTTCCCCTAAAAAGAAAAGATACTACTGATAGTGAGGATCAAGCTTTGTCCTAATATATGATTTCCTTTTCAAAATGAATTTTGATGGGATCCTACTAAGGTGTATAGAAGGGGAAGACACTAAAATTTTTTTGCATGAGCTACATTTTAGAACATCCAAAGGTCACTTTTTAGTAAGGACCACTATGATCAAAATACTCTAGGCAAGGTATTTTTGGCCTACCATGTTTTTTGGTTTCCATGGGATGGTAAAAAAATGTCAATCTTGCTAGTTGTACATAGGCAAAAGAAGGAATGTGGCCCTGCCCCTTAGTTCCATAATTGTTGAAGAACCTTTTTCCCAGTGGGGCCTTGAATTTATAAGAATGATTACTCCCATGTCAAGCAAAGGGCACAAATGGATCCTCATTACCACTGATTATTTTACTAGATCGATTGAGGTAGTCCCTTTAAAAGAAGCCATAGAGAATGCGATTGTAGGCTTCTTAGAAGCAATCACAACCAATTTCGGGCCTCCTCATACTATCATATCTCATAATGCTAAGGTATTACTCAAAGTAAAAGTATCCAATTTTTCATTAAAAATGGCATATATTTGAAGACCTATTCAAATTCCTATCTACAGGGGAATGGACAGGTAGAATCAACCAACAAGAATCTGATTAGACTTGTTAAAAGAATGGGTGAGGAATGAAAAAAGGGATTGCATGAACATATAAAGATGGCATTATGGGTAGACCAAATCATCCCTAAACAGGTGATTAAGGTTTCACCATATGAGTTAATCTATGGAAAGATCACAATAATACCCATCTCCATTAAAATACCTACCCTATAATTAATCAAACAACTAGAATTGGAAGAAAACAATCCCATGCAGGTTAGACTGACAGAATTAGTGGAACTCTAGGAAAGGAAAGGGTTAGCTCATGAGGCAATGATGAATCAGTAGTAAATAATAAAAAGCTGGTTCAATCAGAAGACATCCATTCCCAAATTTAAGATCAAAAGGTAGGTCTTAAAATGGGATGCAAGGACTACAAAACCTAGGAATCATGGCAAAGTTGATTCATTATATATAAGTCCCTTCAATATAGTTGTGTGTAAGTAACACAATGCTTTTGAACTAGAATTTGTGGAGGGAGAGGCATTAGATATTTAGGTTAACAAAATCTTTCTAAAACTCTTCACCTAAAATTTTATTTCTCCTATATTATAGTTAAGATTAGCCACCCTTGGGTTTATTGTATAGAGGTTTTTATTTATCCACATTTTTTAAAAATAGGTCTTGAGCATGCATCAGTTATATAAATATTCTAGGTGTCCCATCACTTAATTCACCTTTGATCACCCTAAATGCTTAGTAATGATGAATGTTTAAAATTTGAGTATCGAATCTCAAGGATCTAATAATTGGTGCCTTAAAGCATGGGTCTAGAATTTTTGGTTATGACATGACTAATGAATTTATGAGGGTCATTAATTCACATTAGGTAAGTGGTCGATTTAAAATAAATCATGAGCCTTTTCTTTCTCACTTTGAGCACTAAGTTTAGAAAGAGCCAAGCAATTATTTGTTCTAAAAGAGAGCCGAGCCAAGCATTTTTTGTCTGTTAAGAGAAACAAACAACTAAAAGTGAAGAGTAGAGATATTTTAAATAGTCTCAATAGTTATAATAGTCTAATAGAGAAAATATGGCCACTTCATCAACAAGTTTGAATTCATATGCCTCAGCTCTCATGTAGCCTAAAATGACTTACATAATGACCAGTGAGCCCTCTAAAGTTATATCCAGAGACACTTCGCTCATCGTAGATTATGTGGATGATATTTTTGATCTAGTTTTGTCAAAAAAAGATAAGATCCTAAGGGAAGCAACACATTAGAGGATTTTGAATCAAATAAAGCTTGAAACATTTGGGATGATAGTATGGACCTCAGGTCTAGCTTGATATATGGTGCCCACAATGCACCCATACCCTGAGTTGGTAGATATATGCACTCAGAGTTTTGACCTCAATAATGAAATGATTGAAAGAGGATCAATTATAATGGTAATCACTCCATAGGCCATTCATGATATGCTTGGTCTAGAGCATGATCCTTCAGCTAGTTTCTATGATATGGACCAGCTGATGAATGTCTAGTCGTAGGTGTAGAAGAATTAGGTTTTCTTGAACAAGGAGCTTCATCTTGGGGATACTCAGACCACCCCTTCACCCCTTCCTTTTCCTCTAGGTCTATTGGCTTCAGATTCACAAGATGCATGTTCCATGCTTGCCTTCATCTTTAGGAAAGACCATGATAGGACGGTCCATGACTGGTAACTGGTACTTCTTTTTTGTCTGAAGACTGTCACTCAAACATAGGCATACAAATTCAAATTTGTGGAGCACATCACATATACTATTTTCCATCAATTGGTAAACTTTAACATGCATCCCACATTCAAGTATTATTCATACCTTTTTCATCTTATCTTGTATCAAAGTACTGAGTTTATTTAACACCATTTGAAGTTATATCTATGGGATCTTAAGGCAGCATATCCTCAAAGAGTTATCCCTATGTCTACATGGACTCCTATCTTATTAGAGTCCTCATAATTATATGAATTTATAGAATGATTTGTGGCTCAAATGATCAAGGAATTAGACCCTGAAGGTATTCAAAATAGGATGAACCCTTTTGTGGCATCCATCCTTTCTAAAACTCAACACTCATGTGAATTCTTCTTTGGGGCTCACTATTCTTGGATCAGGGTGCATGGATTTGGGGAGGAGTCTTACATGCTACCCAAAGTACTAACCAAAAGGATAGTCAATTTGGAGATAGCCTAACAAATAAAAATTATTGATTCAGAGTTTAGATCTAAGAAGAAGAAGGATTTTCATGACATCCCTTTGATGAAGGAAAGAATCACAGTGATCAAGAGGAAAGCATAATTCATCTTGAAAATAAATTTAGTCATGTATGGATTATTCCTGATTCATGACTTATGGAAATATGATCCTGATGGCTTCATGGTTTCTTGGCTATCCAAGAGCAAGGTGCATGCTTCCTTCCATCATGAGTGCTAGAAGTTTTTTAAAGATTGATGATCACTGAGAAGGGATACATCTGATGTATATGTTTAACTAAAGGACATCCTACTTCCCCCTTGAGAAATAGTATATAGGAAAATTCAAAGTTTTGACCTAACTAGGTTAATGACCAAGGGCTTAAGGTAGGCCTTGGTAAGAAGAGGATGGAGTACTGACAAAATAGATACTTATTGGAGGTATAGGTAGGAAATATATGAGTTCACAAGAAACTTTGAGGATGTAGACATAGATGAATAGTGAGAAGAGTTATGGGATGAGGTGCACATGACTCTATCATCAAGCCCCCAAAAAAGTAACCTCCTTGAGAAGATAAAAGATACAATAGGGGCAGAGGATTCTACCATAACTGTGCTGCTAACATAGACAAGGCCTTAGTCACTTAGCATGTTGGAGAGTCAAAATAGGGTGTGATACATATTTTTAGATCCATTTGTACAAGCCTTAGATGAGTTGGAACTAGCCACATCATCTAGAGTAGAAGTGTAAGATTTTTTTCAATGCCAATAGCCCCAGACAAAAGAAGTAGTTCTGAAGGGGAGACCACAAAATAAGAAGTGGAAGGTCAAGTAAAGACACGTAGACCCTACCTCATTTTTGACTCCCCCACTGATAGGATCTAGGAAGCACAATTGATTACCAAGCAATTAAATGCAGAATTTAACCAAAAGTAACAAGTAACTAGAAATTCAAAAATAACATAGAATATGAGAGACAATACCCAATTGTATTAATACTCTTCCAAAAAATAAATTACAATGAAGACTTGCCATACTCTTCCACACCTTTCAGGCTTCCCACACCAAGTGTACATTAATTCACCTTCAAGAGTTCACTCTCTCAATTATGGTCCCAACACATAACTCAAACATAGAGTTCATGTTCACCTCCAACTAGTCAGTATCACTACTGCCAGTACCACCAGTCAGTATCACTACTGCCAGTACACAAGTACTCCACATACTCCATGACCGAGTACACACCGTACTCCAAGTAGATCTCCCATGATCTTGCTACCTGATGTGTTGCTGATCTCCTTGATCTTGCTGCCACCTACAGATCAACTTGGTTTTGCAACACCTGCAAACCTAGACCACACACACACACACCTACAAATCAATGATCTTACTTACCATGTAGATCTCACCTGATCTTGTTATACCATAGATCAACCTGGCCTTACACACCTGCCAATCGAGATCATACACAAATGAAGAACCCTTCTGATTCTCTAAACCAGCATCCCTATGGATATCTACCAGATCTTGCAAAAACCTTTAGATCTACCTGATCATACACACTTGGCACTGTGGCACTAGGAGGAACACACCTTGCTCTCTTCACTCTGAATAATCTAACCTTGCTCTCTCAACTAGCACACTTTACATTATAGCCCATGAGTCTATTATATAGATCCCATGCAAACAATAATTAGACATCCAATTACAGTAATTAGATCTGCAACTCAAGACTAAAATTAGCCCTTAACATGCAAACAACCGGTTTGTTAACAAACTATTCATGAACTAACAGTTCTAGAACTACACAGGCAACCGACGTCGGTCCTTGTATGTCTAGAGGTGATCGACGTTGACTGACTCTTGACCGTTGTCGGTAGCTCTATGCACTGGACATGATCGACGTCAGTTGGCCTGACTAACATCGATTGCTTTGCACCTTAACAACCTCCTCCATGTCTACATATGGTGAAGCTTTTAGCTCCACAACCTAACAATCTCCCACTTGGAGATAAACAATTACACCTGTACCTATACTTGTACATCGTCTAATCTATTTCCTAGCTTGTATCCCTCTTTAAGCTCAACTTTAAAGACAAACCACCACAAATCCTATGGTGCACCTCTTGTCATCCAAATAACCTACCGCATCCGCATCTATAAACCCATGTAGAAAAGAACTTGACCCTGCATCGCATGTATACCTACTACTGGTCCATCTCAGATACCTGAGAATTCATTGAACTGCACTCCAGTGCTTCTTTCCCAGATTGGCTCCAAACTTGCTGATAGCTCCCACTGTGTGGGCAAACCCAGGTCTAGTACACATGTACTTAACCTCATCGTGTGAATCAGGACACTATTCATAGAACTGTCCAATCCATTGGCGTGCTAACTGGTTTCACACAATCATTTGGAGACAAAATCAACCTGTGATCTTCCATGTCTCTAGAAACACACTTATGCCAAAGAATTTCACTCCTTCAAATTATTCATGACACACCTCTAAACTAACTTTACCTTTATCTCATAAAAAAACCCTGCATGTGTGACCCTACATCAAGCAAACACACAACATACAGTAACAGGTAATGTCGCGACCATCATCCACCTGGTAAAGAAACCACAGTAGTTACAATGACATTGACTAAAGCCATGCTTTGTCATCCACCTGTCAAACCTGTACCACTGTCTTGGAGCTTCCTCAAGACCATATGACCTAGCCTTTCATCTCATGTGTCCATTCTCTCTATTCTTTAACCAAGGAATCCATTCATCTTTCAGTGCTTTCTTCCAGTTGGCAACCCTACCAAATCTCCCATTTGGTTCTGCATCCTAAGAATCAAATTCCTCATTCATGCCACTCTCCCACTATTTTCTAGATCCTTCTTGCTCTGCAGTGAGCAATGAGTATAAAGAAGAGGAAAAATGAATTTGAGGCTTACTCACCCTTTCAGTCCTCCATATGGGCATTTGAGACTCCTTGATAGCTTGCTATCTGCCCAAAATCCATTCCAGTGACTGACCTCAGTCACCACACAGTCTACATCTGACTGATGTCAGTTCCATGTGACTGTCCTAACTACTGACACTGGTTTCCTAACTGACATCGGTGTCTACCTATCACCGATGTTAGTTCCCTGACCAATGTTGGTCTTACCCTGCCTGACACCACCGGCTCTGGTCTGTACATGACCAACATCAGCACCTGTCTGTTCGACACCAATTCCTCCTGACTGATGCCAGTACCTGTGTTTCCCTATGAGTGATGGCTTTTTACCCGTGAGCTCTCTTTGGATCAAAACCCTATCCAAACTGCCCTACTCAAAGTTACTCAGCCTTCTCCACTGATCTCTATTTGTCATCTCCTCAATGAACACCAAGGCTTTCCCATTCTTAAGTCTGTCAAAGACATCTGACTTCCTCTTAAGAACATGCATCTCCTTCTTGATCATGTGACCAAGCCTACAAAGCCACGTCTTTGTAACAAAAGAAGAATCAATAATATAAGTAGATAGATAAAGGATACCTACTTTCTTACCACCTACTAATTCAAGTGCATCCACTGTGAGAGTTTCTGTGCATCTCTCATCACCCAACTTTCCTAAAGAAATTAGCCACATCTTCAAGACTAGGACCTGCATGACCTCCTTCAACACCCATGTGTTGGTCGCCTACAATTTTAGCCACACTTCCCCTTTGCCAAAACTTTGACAAGGCACACCAGCCCCTAAATAAATCTTTCCAAAGTCTTCAAGGACCTTAACATGGAAAAATACTCTATTTTAGGCTGTATGGAAAGAGGCAATAGAATCTATAACACAAGATTCTACTTTATCCAAGGAACATACTAGAGCATCCTATGCAACAACACCTACAACATTTGCTTCTTCAATTCCTTCATGCTGATCTTCTACCAGCCAACAATATTTATTTACCTGCTCTTTCTTTCCATAACACCGTAATTGACTATTCTTGATTTTGAATTCCTCCATACTTTCTTCTGCCATTGCTATACTCCCACTCAATCAGAAACCCCTGAGAGTGACATTTAATCAAACACAAACCTGCTCCTTGCAACCTTAGCTCTGATACCACTTGATAGGATCTAGGAAGCACAATTGATTACCAAGCAACTAAATGTGGAATTTAACTAGAAGTAACAAGTAACTAGAAATTCAGAAATAACACAGAATATGAGAGACAATACCCAATTGTATTAATACTCTTCCAGAAAAGAAATTACAATGAAGAGGCACCACACTCTTCCACACCTTTCAGGCTTCCCACACCAAGTGTACAGTAATTCACCTTCAAGAGTTCACTCTCTCAATTACGGTCCCAACACACAACTCAAACATAAAGTTTGTGTTCACCTCCAACCAATTAGTATCATTACTGCCACTACCACCAGTCAGTATCACTCCTACCAGTACACAAGTACTCCACGTACTCCATGACCGAGTATACACCGTACTCCAAGTAGATCTCCCATGATCTTGCTACCTGATGTGTTGTTGATCTCCCTAATCTTGATGTCACCTATAAATCAACTTGGTTTTGCAACACCTACAAACCTAGACCACCCACACACACACACCTGCAAATCAATGATCTTACTTACCATGTAGATCTCACGTGATCTTGCTATACTACAGATCAACCTGGCCTTGCACACCTGCTGACCGAGATCATACACACATGAAGAACCCTTCTGATTCTCCAAACCAGCACCCCTATGGATCTCTACCAAATCTTGCAACAACCTGCATATCTATTTGATCATGAACACTTGGCACTATGGCACTAGGAGGAACACACCTTGCTCTCTTCACTCTGAAGAAGCTAACCTTGCTCTCTCAACTAGCACACTTTACAATTCAGCCCATGAGTCTATTATATAGATCCTATGCAAACAATAATTAGACATCCAATTACAATAATTAGATCCACAGCTCAGGACTAAAATTAGCCCTTAACATGTAAACAACCGGTTCGTTAACAAACTATTCATGAACTAACAGTTCTGGAACCACATTGGTGACTAACATCGGTCCCTGTCTGTCTGGAGGTGACCGTCATCAGCCGACTCCTGACCGCTATCGACAGCTCTGTGCACTGGATATGACTGACGTCAGTTGGCCTAACTGACGTCGGTTGCTTTGCACCTTAGCAACCTCCTCTATGTCTGCATACAGTGAAGCTTTTAGCTCCACAACCTAACACCCACCACATCTAATTTAGTTTTTAACACCTTTCACCCCTCAACCCCTAACTTTCCCAACCATCTCAGATGTCCCTACTTAGAATCTAACATTGTCTGGTGCTCCCTTCCTCCCTGTGTCACCTCATTTGGGTTTTCCAACCTTTTCCCCAAAGGTTCTCATAAACCCACCTTCATCATAGTAAAAACCCCAATAATACATCATAGTACCTTATGGTTTACCCCAAGGGTCCCTTTTTATAGGAGCATGGTAACATCTCCCTTAGACTTTCACACTCAATCTGATATTGCTAAGAGGGCCCGAGAGGTAAGGAGGGAGAAGAAAAAAAAGAAAGAAAGATAATCCTTGGATGTACCACAAATGTGGTCATTATATGACCATGAACAATGATCCCTAACTATAGGTCACATGAATTTGAATGTGAGCAAACCTATCAAGCAAATGTAACCCTCTAACTATTAAATAATAGTATTTATCATGGACTTGACTCAATTCAAGCCCTAGGATAAAGTGGAGTTGATGATTGAAATAATGGCCATGGTCACCATGGATTATCTTAAGGTCACCAAAAAATTGCAAAAGGCTAAGTAGAGTTTACATCAGGTTCAAGATATAGTAAGCCACCTCAACCAAAATCTCAAAGCTAAGGACAAAGAAATATCCTAGTTGAACTTGGACCTGGAAGGAGTAGCGACCAAGAAAGTATTAAAAAATTCTAAGGAAAATGTAAAGTCCTTATAGTAGGATCTAGACATAGATGAAGCTTCCATTAGCTTATTGGAACAATAGAAGAGTCTCCTACAAGAAAAAGAAGAAATCACCCAACTATAGTAGAGAGTAAGTGATGTTGTGTCATAAAGGAACAACCTAAACTTCCTATACAATAATTTGAGGAATGACATCAAAAGATTGACCCAAGAATTGGCCGAAATCCCTAGGCAACTAGAGTCATGACCATGGTCAAGGAACTTTAAATTTCTTGTTGGAAGAGGATATCAATAGACATCACGCAGTTGAGGCCCTCCCTCAAATTTATTTTTGATGTCTAGTCCCTGTGTGTCAAGGTAGATTCCTCTATCGAGACTATCCTCCTTTTTGTAGATGCAAAAGTGTCTAAATCAAAATCATTGATTTAGAGACTATGTGAAACCTTGGATGAGAACCTGCAAGTAACAAGAATTGTTGATAGGTGGACAATTACAGGGTAGGTGAGTGAGATTCTAAATTGCAATAAGGTCATCACTACGTGCAAGAATATGCTTAACCTACTAAAGAAAGGAGTAAAAGGGATGAAGGGACACATTGAGAAATTGGTATATTTAGGACTCCCTTATCCTTTCCTTGATGATAGAATGGTCTTGATGAAGGGACAAATTCAAAGTCTGCTAGCCACCAAATAACAAGATCAAATGGATTTTTAGTCCCTCAAGGACTCTTCAACCATCACTGAGGTAAAAGCTATGATAATTCTAGTTGAAAAAATAGAATTACAACTATACTTGGTTGTTTATAACCTTCAATAATTCTCCCACAAGGATATCATAGAGCTTGATAGAGCCATTTAGGCTCTATAAAAGAGACAATACCCTTATGAGGTAGAGTGGGCTGACTTACAGGCCATGTTACTGAAGCTCTGAGTGAGCTACAACATCAAAATTTTGATCATTTTTGGGTCTACATAGGGTTATAGTGGTCTTTCCATGTAGGCATGAATTCCCTAGTAAGTCACCATAAACTATAGAGTTAAAACTCTACATTTTGTTTTCTTTATATTTTGAGGCCCATATTTTTGCTTTTTTGGCTAAGTATGGGTAGTTGAAGTATTTTGGGTGGAAATATCAAGGATTTCAAGATCACTTAAAGAGAGGGACTTCAAAAATAGCTTTGAAACCTAATCATAAGTGGAAGGTACTAGGTGTCACAATGTCGCTCTTTTGAAAAGCAAAGGAGTCTCCAAAATCCCTTTGTGAGTGAGAGACCACCACGTGGATGTGCGACCCTTTTGATTTGAGTCAAAGAGTCACCGATAGATCCAATGGCATGGATCACAAGCAACTAATCTAATGGTGAACATGGTACCTAAGGTACTTTTATCTTTAGGTAGAACCTTTTGAGGCTCAATGAATGTGAAAAGAACCATGTGTCACCTCGATGCTCATTTAAGAAAAATTAAGTTACAAAGGGTCCCCATTTTGTGAGGAGATACCAAGTGTCACCACAACAAGATGTTATGAAGATAAAGGATAGAGGGGAGATCGACAGATAAGTTTGAAGGCCCCAAAAGGTTTATATAAAAATGAAAAAGAGCCACATGTCACCTCAGTGCTTTTCAAAGGGAAAAGAGATGAAAAGAAGGCTCAATTGAGTGAGAAGCCACCATGTGTCAGAACAATGGTCCCCAGCATCCAAATGAACTACAATGCCAAAAAGAATCATGGAGCAAGGTGAAGGAAAGAACCAAATAGAAGGTAGTCATAGAGACCTCCACGTATCCATAAAAATAGAAACTGCAAACTGATGACACTAGATGGTTGCACTTGAAACAAAATGAGAGGAATTGGTAATAGAAATGGCATCTAGATCCATAAATTATAGACATATGATTAGGTTCAAATAAGAAATAACTACCCGTAAGGAGCATATTTTTAGGGTATATAAGGTTGTTCATGAATGTAAGAAGAGGAAGAGGGAAATTTTAGACAAAAAGGATAATCAATGTAGAAATCTAGTTTTTGTAAGCATTTGGTCCCTTGAGCAAATGCCTCTCATGAGAAATTGAACATAATATTATGTGAATTTTGAAATAGATTAAAGATTATTTTCCCAAATTATGAGGAGATACTGGTGTTCAGTGTAATCATAGTTTGTTTATAATTCTAGCTTCTATTTTTCTATAATAAGCCTATGTTAGTTTTATATAATAGCTAAGATTGATTAATCATACTTTACGCTCTTTAGTTATTTCCAGTAAATGTTATAAAATATAAAATTGTGCTATTAGATTGAACAATCTCTTTGTTTATTTTTTCTCTTCAAGACTTTCATTAATCTATAGTCTATGCTATAATTTTTAATCATACTTTACGATCTTTAACTAATTTTAGTGAAATCTATAGATTCTAGTAACTGTGCTTTAAGGTAATATTAATAAAGTCTTGGCACATCACATTAGTAGTTATAAACTCATTTTATTCATTGTTTCTTCTCCCTTTTCATCAAACCCTAAAGAGAAGAGCCAACTTCTTTAAAATCTAGAGGTTGTTTCAAGGGTCAAGTCTTACATCCTTAAAATTCCCTACAACTTTAGTGATAGTTGCAAAACTCAGCATCAACAATCCGCTAGATGTAAATGAATGATAAATGCTAGAAAGATATCTTGGAGAAATGGTAATGAAGAGATAAGTAGCAGGTGGCCACAGAGACCTCCACATGTTCATACAAATAGAAACTGCAAGCTAATGACACCAGATGGTTGCATTTGAAACAAAATGAGAGGAACTGGTAATAGAAATGGCATCCAGATCCAGAAATTATAGACTTATGGTTAGGCTTATAAAAGCAATGGATTTTGAAAAGGAACATCTTTTTAGGGTATATAAGTCTATTCATGAATGTAAAAGAGGAGGAGAATTTTAGAGAGAAAAGATCATCAATATAGAAAGCTAGTTTTTTTTAAGAATTTGATTGCCTGAGCAGATGCCTCTCATGAGTAATTGAACATAATCTTATGTGTATTTTGCCTTATGCTAAAATATTATTTTTCAAAATTATGAAGAGAGAGTGGTGTTCAGTGCAATAATAGTTTGTTTATGATTATTGCTTCTATTTTTTTATATAAGCCTCTATTAGTTTATTTAATACTTGATATTGATTAATCATGCTTTACACTCTTTAGTTATTTCTAGTAAATGTTATAAAATCTAATACTATGCTATTAGATTGAATGATATCTCTATTTATCCTTTTTACTTCAAGCCTTTCATTAATCTATAGTCTATGCTGTAGTTGTTAATCATGTGTTATGCTCTTTAACTAATTTTAGTAAAATCTATAGATTCTAGTAACTATTCTTTAAGGTAAGAAGAATACAATCTTGGTGCATCACCTTAGTAGTTAAAAACTCCTTTTATGCATTATTTCTTCTCCCTTTTCATCAAACCCCAAAGAGAAGATCTAACTTCTTTAAAATATAGAGGTTGTTTCAAGGGTCAAGTCCTACATCCTTGAAAATTCCTACAACTTTGATGATAGTTGCAAAACTAAGCATCAACAGGAGTAAAGAGCACATATAGTTTTTGGAAAGGTGTATGAAGGTATATTTTTTACCTATTAAAGAAGAAAGGTAGGTTAAAATAATGTTGACTACAAAAGAATTGATCAAACACATGTAGATGACATGTTGTAGCTATGCATTAGTAACAAAGAAATAAGGCATAGAAGTGGTGAAAATACCAATGGAAGTAAAATTAGTGTTGAAATAATATGAAAATGTAATACCTGATGATTTATCATATGGTTTACCACCAAATAGAGATATTCAACACCATATTAATTTGATTATAAGATTATCTCTACCCAATCAAGTAGCTTATAGGATAGGTCTAACAAAACATGAAAATTTGAATAAGTAGGCTATTGAATTGGTAAGGAAGGGTGTAGTAAGGAAGAACATGAGTCCATGTGCACCACCATCATTGATAACTCCAAATAAATATGGAGGGTTGAGGATGTGTGTGGATAGTAGAGAAATCAATTAAATTATAATAAAGTACAGGTTTCCTATATCTCATTTAGATGATATGATGGATGGTCTTATACGAGCAAATTATTTTACCAAGATTGATCTAAGGAGTGATTACTATCAGATTCAAATTCGTGAAAGAGATTAATGGAAAACAACATTCAAGACTAGAGATGGTCTATATAAATGGTTGATGATGCCATTCGGGTTATCTAATTCACCTAACACATTTATGAGGGTGATGAACATAGTGCTAGGAGAATAAAATGGTAAATTTGTGGTGGTTTATTTTGATTATATTTCAATATTCAATAAGACTAAAGAAGAGCACTTCCAACATTTGAGAATGGTATTATAATTGTTAAGAAAATAGAAACTGTATGGGAATTCAAATAAGTGTAGGATTATGCAGAATAGTTTGGTATTTTTGGGATTTGTAGTTTTAGAATATGGTGTAATAATGCATGAAGAAAAATTAAAGGCAATTGTTGAGTGGCCTATACCAAAACAACATCATATAGGTAAGAAGTTTCCATGGTTTATAAATTTTTTATATAAATTCTATTAAGAATTTTAGTAGTCTTTTTGCACCAATAACGAATTGTATGAGAGGAAAATAATTTACATAGACAAGGGAAACAACATAAAGCTTTGAGTTGTTAAAAAATAAAATTATAGAAAAGCCTATTTTAGCATTAGTGGATTTTAACAAAGTGTTTGAAGTTGATTGTGATGCTTCATTTTTGGGAATGGGTGTTGTGTTGAGTCAACAAGGGAATCTAATATCATATTTGAGTGAGAAAATAAATGAGGTAAGAACAATGTATTTTACACATGATGTTGAATATTATGCCATTGTACAATCATTAAGACATTGGAGTCATTAACTAATGCTTAAGGAGTTTATCCTATTAACTATTCATGAGGATTTGAAGTATGTGAACACTCAAAATAAGTCAGATAGTAGGCATGCAAAGTGGGTGTCTTTTTTGTAGGGTTATAATTTTATGTTGAATCACAAATCAAGAAAACAAAATTATATATTTGATTCTTTAAGCAGGCAAGTGGGGTTGATGACTAATATTATCATTCAAAACATGCACCTGTGGATGATCAATGGTGTGGGGAAGCTTTATGGTGGGGTGATAGGCATGAAGGTCTTATGCAGGGTGTAGGAAGACTCAACATTGGGCATGAAATTATTATTGCATAGTTGTGCACCTGAGCATTGGTTGTCTCATTAAAATGATGGAAACGTCTCCAAGGCATGAGACCCTTAAAATCCTTGGTATGAGTCTTTAGATTAGGCTAGATTCATTCTATTCTAAATTCACCTAGTTTAAGACTAGTACGTAAACTAGAAGATTAGAAAGGTAACCTATTACTATTCTAAACCTAATATCATGAGGAAAAATGGAGGGAAAAGGTAAGAGAGTGCTGGAAATAAAAAATGTGATGTGCCCAAAATAGAGTGAACACTCATACTACCATAATCACACTACAAACACTTGAGAACAAGATGTTTTCACACAAGTTTTTCCAAGGACACTCTAAATGCATAAGTGTTTTGCATATAGGTATGGGAACATAGTGCTATACTCAGAAGGATGACATATAGTCCATAGTCAACATCAACATAAACTCGAGTGCGCATAGGATATAGCTTAAAATTGAGTTCTAAGTTCAATGAGGAGGTGAAGGGAATGGATAGTAGAGAGAGGGGTGAACATTACCCATAGTAAAAGATCAACAAATGCAAATATCGCATAGGTCATTAGAATAATAAAAAGAGTTGAACTTAATTCTCATTAATCTGCAAGACTTAGCCAATACAAGTACTTATAGAGAAAAAAATTCAGCAATGTGAGGAGATAAAAATGTGTTGATCATTATATAATGAAAAGCTTGGATTTTATAGAGAGAAATCTTATTTTACAATAAATGTGCCACTTAGAATGGAAGATGTAGCATTTAATCCCTAAGAAACATTGCATCACTAATTCTTGGAGTTTGCTTAGTGATTGGATCTGAGGTTGGTGGCAAGATCTTCTTGGGATACACATGCATGGGGAACTAAAATATCTCTCTGATAGAATCATAAAATGGCATGAATCTGCATCCCCATATTTGATAGTTGCTTCTGCATTGACTATCTCTGACAATGCCTTGAGTTCCTCAACCACTTCCATCAATTATCTTTATGTCTTGTTATTTATCAACACATGGCACTCTATCATTAGTTTTAGATGTGGTACTATAGGAATGCCATGCATCACTTTGATGGGCTCTCAGAGGGGTATCTTTAGATTTTTATCCAAGAGGAACATGGATGCAACATGTGAAAGGATGGAATATATCTTGGATACTTGGGAACATTTATGCATTTGAATGAGTACAAGGATATTATATGGTAGAGGTGGAAGAAGCTACACCCTCCTTTCTTTGTATTATATGTGTGTACTAGATCATGTGTGCACCTTTGATTTGGGAGAAATTTTACACCAAGGTACACATAAGAGTCACTGTGCTTGAGGTTAAGGTAGTACATGGATTTAGATTTCACTCCTAATTGTGATAGGGTGTGGATGTGACCCTATAAACTGACACAAAACTCCATTTGATAAGTATAGGGAATATTTTAAATAAGAGTGCACATGAAGGCTAAAATTCTTAAGCATGCACCTTATAATTTAGTAATTTCTCTCTACGCACTTCCTTTTCTTGACCATTATAGGATCCACAAATATGTATCCTTGACCTGTGCACCCCTTAACCTATGTTCCCTAAAATATTATGCACAAGCATGCATCAGTAACCTTTAGTGAGTGTGAACCATCTTTTTACTCTAGTGTAGACCTGCATGCCTATCTTGGGCTTGAGTAAAAACCAAAACTGCCTGCACACATCTTGCTTAAAGAACTTGGGTCATCATAGTTGTGAAACTCTTATGTAAGTATTAAGAGGACTTGTGCCGACCAAGGGGTGACTTATAAAGTCAACAATTTTGGTGACCTCTTCAGGTTGCTTGCCTGATAAGCAAGAACCTAGTGGCCTTTAAAGTGATCCATTGGGCACGAAGTCATAGAAGCTACAACCTACCTAGCCTTTTCCTAAATGAACTAAACTGAGTTCAAACCTCAATAAAATAAAGGGAAAAGAACAAGCAAAAAATGTGCAAAATGGACTTGGAGGAAGCAATACTAAACTAAGACTATATAATGTGCATGTAGGCACTTAGGGAAATAAAATGTAAACTATTCTAATTTACTATATACAAACTACAAATGTGGACCTTCACTCTCCTGGATCAAAATAGAAACCTCATAGGTCCTTTGCATTGTGTGACATCCTGTTGTTGGCATGTGATGGGTGGAGGTGTGGTGGCATTTATTTTCTACAAAGGAAGTTCTTGAAGATGTTCATCTATTTGGACCCTCCTTGGATGAATGTCTCCAACATGCTACATAGAAGCCTTTCTTTTGGTTGGTTGATGTCTTTGAATTTGAACCAATTTCACTTAGATTTTTTGGTACCTATTTGCACTCTCTACTTAGACCAATCCTTTTAAAGTGTAGGATGCCTACATTCAATCCTTGGGAAGGTCATAGATCTAGTAGGTTTCCCTTCTTCATGTCCCAAATACTACTCTAAGGGCTCGACCAATTGATATTGTTCCCTTGGTGTGAAGTAACTTTGTGATGAATCATCTATGCCTATATGTGCACTTTACTCCCTACATTCCTCCACCATCTACACAGTTATAACCTCCTCATGTGTATCCTACCTTTTTGTGATATGCAATTTAGACTAGTAATTGGCATAGATTGGGTCATAGGTAAGCTCTTAATTAAGTGTAATTTTATCATCCAAGCATGTGCAAAATTCCTCCAGTTCATCCTAGAAAGAGTCCTCTTATGCTTGCGATTATGACTACAAGTTCACCTTAGGGTGATTATAGTCACTTTCTTTGAGCACATGCTCCTCTTGAGGTCTAGCTTCTTCTTCAAAGTCTTATTATATAGTGCCAAATGATAGATAATTCACCCAAGAGAGGTTGGGTTTAGGTCTTTGAATGCACTATGGAGTGGTGAAAATTGGTTCCTCCTTATAAAGGTCCACTTCCTTTACCAATACTTTAATCATTTTCTCATCAACCTATTGATCCATCTAACTATATCTATCTTTTCCTCATAGCAGGGTTGGCATTTTTGGTGTGGTAGCATAGAGGGTATTTCCAATGATGATCTACTCATCATATTCACTTAGAGAATCCTCTCATTTGAATGGTATACACTTACCTTCCATACAACTAGTTCTCCTTTGAAAAGGGAGATGATGGGAGGGCAAGAGACTTTGATTGGCATAGGAAAAGGGGGTTTTATAATGTTTTTCATTATGAATTTATGGCGCACATCCCATGAAAGTTGCCACGACTATGCTTGGGGATCCTAAGGAAGGATTGGTTCTCGAGCTATCATAGGTGTAGGCTCTTGAATTAGAATAGGTACAGGCCCTCTGAAGCTTGGTAATTTGAAGTTCAAAGTCTTGATTGAAGACATAATGGAGCTATATTGCCTGAATCTAGGGACTTTGAGTGTAGAAACCTTCTAATCCATAGGTTGGCTAGTAGGTACAGGGGAGCCTATTTCAAGCCATGAAAGGAAGGAGTGGGGGAACTTGGTTGTTCTTAAATTTTATGCATCTATGAAAACAACTGATGCATTTACTTTTCTTTGGACATGATCTACCAAGCCAAACATTCTTCTTCAAACCTGTACTACATCATCTCCTACTACAAAATGTGAGCTTGATAATTCAACTCCTCTTATTGTCTACCATAACCTTGATGCACTTTGATCTCCCTTAGATACCTTTATAATTTATGGTTTATGTCATTGATGTTTTTTTTAGGCTGATTAGGAGAATGGCAGCTTATGCAGGGATAATACTAAGCATAAGGTGGCTTCCATGGGGGTTGAATTGGGGAAAGCCTAAAAAATATCACATGATCTTGATATGAGAACTAGGAAGGTGCAAATGTAGCATTTTCATGGAATATGGAGTGGAAAGACATACTTTAAGCACTCATGTTGCTTAAACCCATAGATTAGACTTGTGGATTCACCATGGTGTTGAATAAGCTGACCTAAATGGAAAGATGCACTGAAGAATACAAAAAAATCCTTTAATGGATGATGTAAGGATCATCAACTTGGGTCCCATCGATCATGCTAGAAACTATTATCATTAAAAAATTGCACTTGTAGATGCTCAGTGGTGTGGGGAAGCTTTGCAATGGGGTGCTAGGCAGAGAGGTCCTATACAAGGTGTAGGAGGACTCAGCATTAGGTATGAAAGTATTATTACATAGATGCACATATGAGTATATATTTTCTCATCATAATGATGAAAATTTACTCAAGGCATGGGACCCTTTCAATCCTTGGGATGAGCCTTTAGAGTAGGCCAGATTGCTTCTATTCTAAGTGCACCTAGTTTAAGACCAATGCATAGACCTAAAGAGAAAAAAGGTAACCTGCTACTAATATAAACCTAATATCATGAGGGAAAAGGGATGGAAAAGGTAAGATAGTGTTGTAAATTAAAAATATGATTCACCAAGAATAGAGCGAGTGCTCATACTACTATAAGAAAATTACAAACACTTGAATAAAAGACATTTTCATACAAGATCTACCAAGGACACTCCAAATGCATAAGTGTTTCACATAGAGATGCAAGAACACATCACTATGTTGAGAGGGATGATAAATGATCCATAGGCAACATCAACATAGACCCGAGTGCACATATGACACATCTTACAAATGAGTTCCAAGTTTAATGAGGAGGTGTAGGGAGTGAACAACATGGAGAGGGGTGAACATTACCCATAGTCAAAGATAAACAAATGCAAATAACACACATGTTATTAGAAGAAAAAAAAGAGGTTAAATTAATTCTTATTAATATGTAAGACTTAGCCAATACAAGTACTCATGGAGGGAAATTTTCAATAGTGTGAGGCTACAAAAATGTGTTGACCATTTTACAATCGAAAGCTAGGATTTTATAGAGTGCAAGCCTATTTTATAATAAATGCACCACTTGGAATGGTAGATGTAGAATTTAATCCCTGAGCAACATCACACCACTAATTCCTAAGGTTTTTTCAAAGATTGGATTTGAGGCTGCTGGTAGGATCTTTTTAAGATACATGTGCATGGGGAATTGAAATATCTCTTTGATAGAATCAGAAGGTGGCATGAATCCACATCTTGATGTCAGACATCCATTTATAAATTGACTAGCTCTGATAACACCTTGAGTTCCTCAATCACTTTCATCAATATTCTTTATGTCCTGTTATTACTTTACATGTGGTGATCTATCAATGGTTTTAGATGTGGCATTGCATGAATTCCACACATCAATTTGGTGGGATCTCAGAGGGGTCTCTTTGGATTGTTAGGCAGGAGGAGAGTGGATACGACACATGGAAGGCTAGTGCTTGTACTGAAAACTTGGGAACATCTGTGAGTTTGAATGAGTGTAGGGTTACGATGTGGTAGTGACATAAGAAGTTTCACCTTTATTTCTTTATATGTTATGTGCACATTGGACCATGCGTGCACCTTTGATATGGGTAACTCTTGCACCAAGGTGTGCACGAGAGTCATTATGCTTGAGGTTAATATAACATGTGGATTTAGATTATGCTCCTATGTAGTGATAGGGTATGGATGTGTAACTCTATAAACTAGAATTTAACTTCATTATATAAGCACATAAAATATTTTAAATAAGAATGCACATGAAGATTGGAAGTCTTAAGTGTGTACCTCATGATTTAGTAATTTCTCCCTACATACTTCTTTTGCTTGACCATTTTGATACCTGATAACATGCATCCTTGAACTCATGCACCCTTTGACCTACATGCCCTAAAATCCTGCATGTGAGTGTGCATCAGGAACCTTTAGTGAGTGCAAACCATCCTCTTACTCTAGTGTAAACCTGCATAACTATCTTGGGCTAAGGCATAAATCAAAACTACTTATGCACATCTTGTCTAAAGTGCTTGGGTGATATCAACTATGTAACTCTTATGTAAGTCTTGGGAGGCCTTGCACTAACCAAGGGGTGACTTAGAAAGTCAACAACTACTATGGTGAGTGAATTAGTTAGATTTTAATGTATTAAAGAAGTATATGATATTGATCCAAATTTTTAAAAGATATTTAATCAATGCAGGAATCCATTGACAGGTGATACAAGTAATGTTAATGAAGAGTATATTATATAATATAGTTATCTCTTCAAAGGGAAACAATTATGTATTCCAATTGGGTCTCTAAGAGATAATATTATAATAGAATTGCATAGTGATGGATTGATTGGATACTTTGGTAAGACAAAGACAATAGCTTTGGTAGAGGATAAGTATTATTGGCTTAAGATGAAGAGAGATGTGACAAGATATGTTTCAAGGTGAAAGATATGTTAGGTGGCTAAAGGACATGCACAAAATACAAGGCTATACATATCATTTCCGATTCCAAAAGGACCATGGATAGATTTAAGTATGGATTTTGTGTTGAGGTTAGCAAACATAAAGAGATGTAATGCTTCAATTTTTTTATGTTATAGATAGGTTTTCTAATATGGTTTATTTTATTGCATGCAAGAAAACCAATGACACCACTAGAGTTATATAACTATTTTCAAGGATATTATGAGATTGAATGGTGTTCCAAAGACCATTACATTAGATATGAACACAAATTTTCTAAGTAAGTTTTGTAGGACATTATGGAAAAATATGGGGACTAAGCTACAATTAAGTAGTGCATTCCATTCCCAAACAAATGGATAGACAAAATTTATAAATATGAGCTTGAAAAATTTGTTGAGATGCATAGTTGGGAAGAAGCCCAAGTAAAGGGACTTGGCTTTACACCAAGTTGAATTTACATATAATACTTTAGTAAACATATTAATAGGTAAATAAACATTTTATATTATTTACGGGAGAAATATTATGAGTGTTTTAGATTTGGTATAGTTACTAAATGTAGAATGAAATAGTGATGATGCAGCAACATTTACAGAACATATACAACAGTTACAAGAAGTAAGAATAAAATTGTAGGAAAGTAATGAGAAGTATAAATCAATGGAAGATGCCATAAAAAGTTCAAAAATATTTTAATAAGGATATTTAGTGATGGTTTACTTGAGGAAAGAGATATTTATGAAAGGTACGTATAATAAATTGAAGTACAAGAAAATTGGACCATGCAAACCTTTGAAGAAAATCAATAACAATGATTATGAGGTAATTTTACCATAAAATTTTGATATATTTCTAGTATTTAATGTTTCAAATTTATATTATTTCCATGGAGAAGATGGTTAAGGTGAAAAATATGAATAATTATATTAGAATCAATGGGTGTTAAAGAAGAAAAAGAAAGATTAGTGTAAGTTCTGGATAAGAAGATAGTAAACATATGAAAAGGAAGTTATGTCAGGTATTTGGTATAGTGGGATGTATTAGAGCAGGAAGACAACAATTGGATTATAAAATGGGAGCTAAAGAATATTGATAAGAACAAATTTAATTAGTATAATTCGATCAACTTGTAGGAGCTGAGTTGTTTTTAACCAGAGGAGAATGATGTAGAAAAAGAGATCAAACTTCCAGAGGCCATAACTTTTGATCCGTAGCTCTATTTGATCCCATGTTTATGAAAAAACAACTAGCTCAAAAATTTAAATGTATCATTAACCTGACCTTATAGTTATGTGATGTTTTCAATATTTTTCAGATGCCAAACATGACCATTTATTGTCTAAAATTATTGTTTAAATTATTTTTGAGTTTTTTCTAAATTTAAAAATTATCTTTTTTTGTTACTAAACTTGAACATCAGTTTAAATTCTTTTGATAGGTTAATTTTATATTTTAGTTTATTTTTGAAGATTTTAGAGTTTTGATGCTTGCATGTAAAAGTTACTAAAAATCACAGTTGGTAAAAATAGTAGATAAAGTTTTATTTATTTTTAGAGTTTTGAATTTATTTTCTTCACATTCAAAAATAAAAATCAACACAATATACACAACATTTCTTGTTGAAAGATATCTTTTTTGATTTCTATCCTCACTCATAAATATGGAAACTAGACTTCATCTTGATAGATACAACATATAATATGATTGAACAATCTTCTCACACACTCACCCAACAAGGAAAAAATATTTCTATGATACCAATTGATGTAATCACAATTATATGGACCATTGAAGTACAACCTTATAAAAACAATGAACTGAATAAAATTCCATACAAAAAATAAAATGCAACAAATATGATCTTTACTTACCTAAATGAGCAAGGTTATAAGTTTATGTAAACATTATAATCCTACATTTTAGTAACAAACTTTTACAATCTACTTGCAATATTATAGAAATCTCATAAGAGATGTGTTATCCCTATATCTCTTCTTAAATCTATGGCTTTCCATAAATATTTACCTAAACCATTCTCAGTTATATGGTTTAGTTGATCATTTCTATGTTCTTGCTTACTTGTAATCTTTACATACTTTCATCTATTCTCTACAACATTTAGTTTGCTAGCTAACCAATCTCTTTACATGAGCCAACCCTCAACATCTATCCAACTTCTCAAATGGCCAAACCTTTAGAAAATAATGTATGTACCTTATATACGTATGGAAACAAGACTTTTTATGAATTTTAAAATGATCCCTCTTCTATCTATTAGATAACTGACGTCTTCTTGAGACCCTTTTGATATTAAATGAATATTTAAATACATAATAAATAAATATTTTATTTATTAAAAATTATTTTATACCTTAAATCATTTATTAGTAATAAAAGGGATTATATAAAATAAATATACTAAAAATATTCTTATCAATGATTAAATGTATCTAATCAATTCATTGAATAAATATTAACCTTTCGTATATATTATTATATAAATTAAATTAAATTAAATTTTATATCCAATACATTAAAAATAGTACCAATAATGTTGTAGCATAGATGACATGATGCACTTTGGCAAAGACACTTTTTAAATCCAACATGGAATGAGTGAGGATTAAAAATAAAATGAAACAACTAACTATCAAAATTAATGATACTATTCCTAAAAAACAAGTTAACATGAAATGAATACGTATTAAAAATAAAATGAAATAATCAACTATCAAAACTAATGATACTATTCCCCCAAAAAAGCTAAGATAGATGAGTATGCATTGAAAATAAAGTGAAACAACTAACTATTGAAATTAATGATACTATTCCCAAAAAAACAAGCCAAATAAAATGAGTATGTATCAAAAATAAAATGAAATGATCAACTATCAAAATTAATGATATTATTCCCCAGAAAAGTGTAGTGCACTCCCATTTGAAGATGGGAACACATCTATAATATTAACATAGCATATTCATTTCCATCTTCACTTTTGTTTTGGTCAACATTGAAAACTTACCCATCGACTATTCAAATGTACCATGCCAAATTTGAAATATTTGATAATTTATCTATATAGTACATTGAAAATGAGCACCTTCACAATTTTGTTTTAAAATTTTGATATATTAAATTTTTATCTCAAGATATATTATAACATTTTAACCAAGTGGTTCTAATTATTTTATTAGAAACCAAGAACATTATTCCATAAACTTCTCTACATTATATATAATCCATAATTTAGTGATTACTACTACTTGATGCATTACATATTTATATATTTTTTACGTCTCTAATATACTTACAATAAATATAACTTAATATTATCTACGTATTATATAAACCTAATTTTGGTATGAGATATTTATTAGTTGAAAAAATAAATTATTCTAAGGTGCTTATTTATTTGTTGGGTCTCAATTTAGATTGGGTTCTTAGTGATACATTTTCCTTATATTTTTGGTTATTTTCATCATTTTCTTATCTCTCTCTCTCTTCCTTGCTTCTATCTCTTCCCATCTCGCTTCCTAGGTTTTTTATACTTTAAAAAAATTATGATTTATATGATTATGGGGACCTAGAACATGGCTTGTACTATTATGGCCCCTATAATTATAGTGTACGGTTCTGAAGTGATCCCTTATGACCCCTTTTTTAGGTATCTCATCACATGTGTTACTAATTTATAAATATTTATTGTCCATTGTGTGTTGACTTAAATGCCTATAGGGTCCTAATTTGAAATTATTTTTTTTATAAATACACAAGTTTGTTAGTACATATAGGATAATGAATCCATGCATTAATTGATTAATTTTGAAAATGTAAAAGCAATTAATTCAAGTGTTTAGCATATGATACAAGCATATTTGATGCATTTAATGTATTCATTCAAGATAAAAAGGCCACATAGAGTAAACCTTGATGTTAATACTTGAGAGTGTCCAAATATTTTTTTGTTGCACTTCAAAACATAACATGGGAAGGTATATAAGTGTCGGACTATGAATATAGAACAACCTCTAGAGAAGGCCAACTTCTCTCTAATCTAATGAATCAAATAAGTCTTATCAAGGTCAAACAAGAATAACATAAATAAAATAAAAAGAGGTGATACACTAGAATAGAATGAATTCTTCCTCTCTCCGAGTATAACTTAGAGCTAAATGAAATATGTAGACTAAAATATATTTTCATAATAAAACAAAAATAACAAGAGATAATATTTAATGTAAATATGGGAAAGGAGTTAGAGAATCAAGATTAAAGTTAAATGGTAGACAAATGAACCACAACACCTTCCATATCCAATAAAGATAAACTTCATTGGTTTATAATCTAGCTTAATTTTTTTTATATTTAAGAATATGCATATAAGTATGACAACGAAAGATCATAATATGTTTGTGAGTAGGTTTATCACCAATTCATGCTCCTTGTGGATTTTTATCAACCAAGTTTGAAGTGGGTGATTTATTGATTAGGTCACAAGAAGTTGTGACTGCTTCTACTCAGGATTTACATTCTAATCATGCAAAATTTAACAGATTTCTTGCCTTAGACATCAAAGTATTTTTCATTATTTTTTCAACTCCATTCTATTATGGTATATATGGGATCATATTTTTTCCATTCTATTCCATAGTCCTATTCAAATACATTTTAGTAGTATTCTGCACCAATATCACTTATTAATACCTTAATCCTCATTTCATTTTGGTATTCAAAAAAATCCTTAAACTCCTTGAAATTAATGAAATTGACATTTATTATTGATATAATAAACCCACATTTTTCTTGAGATATCTTTTATAAAATAAACATAATACAATTACTTTAATAGTGATGTAACTTTCACAATTCCAAAAACATCTATATGTATTAACTATATTATCCCATCTACTCTATTAGCACTTTTGGGAAACTTTACTCAAGTCTTATTCCCATATAAAAGTTTTACACATAAATCAAAATATTAATGACAATAAGAAATTCATGTATCCATGCCTTTATTTTTAATCACTCAAATGCCTTTCTCTCCAATATGTTCCATCCTTTGATGTGAAATCATATTCATTTTTACATATAATGTAAGAGTCCAATATAATTCATTTTTTAACTCAAGAATAATAGATATATTACAGCCATCAATTATAGTGCTTGCCTCACTCTTGAATAACATTCTTGTATAAAATCCTCTTATCAATACTATTTATCCATGAACTATCTTGAAACTTCCCTTATTAAATTAAAATACTACTTGCACACCCAGATCATTCATCTTGATTACAAAAATTAGATTTATATCTAAACCTGACATGTACATAACACTAGGGAGGAGTTTAATCCTTTCATCTTTGAGTATCATCTTGACTCTTCATTGAACTTTCTTGACTTATGATCTTATATGTCAAGTTGTCACCTAAGATTACATTATCTCCATTGATCTTTTCATGTTAAAAAACCACTCCCTATAGGGATTCATATGAAATGAGGCCCCTAAGTCAATCAACCATGCATTATGGCATAAATGTGTACTCGAAGCCTCCAAGAATAGATCATGTGACTCTTCACTAGATTTATTTGCTTATGTATAAGGGGAATATTTAGATGACTTACCCTTTCAACATTTTTAGATCTAAAATCATCCTTAAATGCCCAATTTTACCATAGTTTCAACATTTCATTTGAGTTTTTGTTAGAGTCCTAGAATTAACTCTATAATTTGATTGTTTTTCCCTATTTATTTTAATTTATCTCTTAGGAAAAATCTCTCAAAAATAAAGCATCCTTCATTTTATTATCCTCCATCAACTTTCATTTCATTTCCTCAGATAATAGAGTTGTAATTACATACTCAAACTTTATTGTAGTTTTAGTACTACTAATGGTCATAACATGGTTATACCATGATTTGGGAAAAGAACATAATAGAGTGATACACTTTTATTCTTACTCCATTTTAATATCTAGTAAAATTAAATAACTTACCAGAATATTAAATGCATTTAGATGTTATTTCATGGAGCCACAATCATTCACTCTTAGGGAACTAAACTTCCTTCAAAGAAAATTCTTGTTCACAATACTCTTTGCCTTTTTCAAAGTTCCTAAATCATCCCAAAGTAACTTAGATTTTTTTCTCTAGAGACATTAAACAATACTAAATCTGAAAGACACAATATGATTCAACTCTTCACCTTCTAGTCCATCTTATTCCATTCTTCTACCTTAAACCCACAGGTTTTGTTTATAATATAACAACCCACTTGTATCTACCCATAATAATGTATTCCATATTGAGCTTCCAAAACTCAAAATGTTGGCCATTAATATTTTTAATCTCTATTATTGTGTTTCCCATGATTTTCCTTGACATGAAAATTATCACATGTGGAGATCCCACTTAGGAAATATTTTATTACAAGGAAAAGAATCCATAACTCTTCAAACATAGATATAACCTAACTCTAATAACAAATGAAGATAAAATGCATCGATAAACTAATATAGTATAAATAATGCTAGAAAAATAAAAGCTATAATATAAATATAATTGGTGCACATAGACAAAAGATACATAATATTTTTACCTAGGAAAACCCTTCGGGGAAAACCCCAACACAACTTCTCCTTTATTATTGCATTAAATCTATTTTTTATAATATAATGATGTACTTCCAATTTTCTAATTTACCCTAATGCATTGGAATGTATTTTTATGCACATTAATATATAAGTGTCCAAGTAGTATTGGGTGGTAGTATAAAATATTTAACACCAATAAAAATGAGATTTAAATGTCCAAAATGATTATAAAAATATTTTTATTAGATTATAAATACAAAGACACAAGGTGTCCATATTTTTTCATGAACATTAAAGTATTTATCATGATTTATTTATTACTTAGTTTCTAAATATTTTTGGTTGCCTAGTGGGACACATTATTATGCTTTCATCATATTAAAATACAATATGTGACAAAACCATGGGCTAAAACCACCCTAAAACATGCCCATAAGGTCCCAAAAAACATTAAGGGGTTACCATAACCCTTCTAGGGGGCACATCCCCCTTGATCCACACTGGGGGTCCTACCCATAAACCCTTGGATGAAGGGACTATCATCCCTTTTTGACCTTCAGCCTAGGGATATCAACATATGTTGTATTCATTATGTATAAAATAGATGAGTTTAAATCCAATTGAGTGTAAAACATGAAAGTTATATAACACATTTCCAAAAATGAGGTTTTCAAATAATTTATGCCCTATTTCACCACATCTGAAGTGTGAACCCATGAATAATCTACCTCTTCATCATCCATATGATCATGTACATATATTATAATATCCTCTTCCTCTTGGTGCAATCTTGTTACTCTGAGAATTACTTGTTTCTTATTATTGTGCATGGTGTCCTTTGCCACTATTACTATGTCTTAGTGTATGCCAAAACTTTCATTTTCATTTAGTCTCACCTTATTGTCTTTGGGACAAATTTTATTCAAGCTTCAACCCAAATGGATAGAATTACTCATTTAAACTTAGTTTCATCATCCTAAACTCATATTGAATGTAAATGTGCAAACCATTCACATACCTTGTGTAATGAAATTACTTAGATGTTCACAAAAACTAATTATATATCACAAAGAATCATAAAATATGAGAGATCATAGAGCAATAATTGATAACAGAGCATAATACTAGATAATATAGCAGAGCCACTTCGAGGGGGAAACCTCCATAAAAATGAAATAAGATCAAAATACTTAACATAATGATCAAAGACTAACCACTACCTCTTATAAATAGTCTACTTAGCCATGGTTATTCCATAGGTGACCTAACTAAGAAAATAGAGAAATGTAACAAGAATATAAAAGAGGTATATATGCCACAAGTCAGCCACACATATCCCTAGACATGTCAAAGTTTAAGGGAATAACATGTCCCTCCCATTCAAAACAATGTTGTACTTAATGTTGAGTCAGCTTTAGATGTTGTTGCACAAAGGATTCATCCTCATAAGTGGCATCTTCACATGGTAGATTCTTCCATTTGATCAGGTACTCCTTAATCATTTTCAACCACAGTTGCTTAGTGCACATTTGAAGGATAACTTTAGGATCAAGAATACATCTTCCTTCCTCATCTAAATATACTAAATTATTTTGAGTAGAAACTCTATGTCCAATGACTTTCTTCAGGTTGGATACACGAAATACTAGATGTATGCTAGTGGAGGAAGGAAAATCTAACTTGTAGGCCATACTGCCAATTTTCTACAATATCTGATAAGGCCCATAATACTTAGGAGATAACTTGTTATCTTTTTTCTATTACTTCAAGAAAATATAATTATATGGCTGAAAATGAATAAAGACCCAATCACAAATGTCAAAATGCCTCTCACTTCTGTGTTGATCTACTTGCTACTTCACGAGATTTTGGGCCATGGCTAAATTTTCATGAAAACTTGTAAAGACCTCATGTTGGTGGTGAATATGTTGTTCAATGGCAAAAACCTTAGGATGGAACTTCAAGGTTTAAGTGATGGATGGAGCGTGGTATCCATAAAGTGTTACAAAAGGAGACATTTTGGAAGAACTATGAATAAAAGTATTATACCACCATTCAGGAAGTGGTAACCAATGAACCCATTTATCCTGTTTATCATAAAAGAAACAACTAAGATATCCTTCTAGACATTTTTTTAATACCTTGGTTTTTCTATTTTATTAAGTATGATAAGATGAAATATGAGCCAACTAAGTGACCAAACATGCAAATAACTCAGTCCAAAAATTACTAGTGAAAATGGGATCTCTATCACTCATAATGATGTTAGGGGTACCATGCAGTTTCTAAACTATATTGAGAAAAGAAGAAGCTACTATACTAGTAATAAATGGTTCTGATAAAGAAAAAAAATGAGCATACTTACTGAGATGATCCACAACCACCATGATAAGATTTTGACCATCAGATCTTGATAACCCTATAATGAAATCCATAGACACCTCTTCCCAATGTTGGCTAGGGATGGATAAAGGATGCAACAGACCTGGGGTTTTGATGGTTTTTCATTTATTTTGTTAACAAATCATAAACTTAGCCTTATATTTTTGGACATCCCCTTGAGTCCTTCCCAAAAAAATATTGCTTGATTCTATGATAGGTTTTCAAAAATCCTAAATGGCCCCCAAGTCAAATTGCATGAAGTTCCTGAAGGATTTTATATTTAAAAAGATAATTCTTACATAGGTATAATCTGTCGTTATACCATAATGCATTACCCTTCTATGTGAATTTTTTAAACTCATCCAAACCTTTCTAAACATTTTGAATCAAAGCATAGGTAGCACTATCCTTTTCCCATTTTAATCATCCTTGCCTTTCTTGTAAACTATTTCAAAATCATAACCTAACATCTTAGTTACCCATTTCTATTATTCTTTAGATGATAACCTTTATTCCAAAAAATATTTGAGATTATCATGATCAGTCTTTACCTGAAAGTGATGACCCATAAAATAAGGTCTCAATTGTTTGACTACATGCAAAATGGCCATCATTTTCTTTGCATAGATGGGCTTGTGTTGATTTTATTGTTTTAGTTGATGAATTTAAAAATCAAGTGGTTTAATTTCTTACATGAGCATAACAACCATACCATACCTAGATGCATTACATTCAACCACAAAAGTCTTGGAAAAATCATGAGTGGCCAACACTGGAGTGGTGCACATAGCTAGTTTCAATTGTTCAAATGCCCTGGTAGTTGTATAAGTCCACTGCAAGGATTATTTATTCAAAAAAGAGGTGAGTGGGATGAAATACTACCCTTATTTTTGATAAACCTATGATAGTAACCAATTATCCCTAGAAATCCCCTTAGTTTCTTGAGTGTCTTAGGAATCAGCTAGTCCACCATTGCTCGAAGTTTTTTAGGATCCACTTTTACTCCATGTGAAACTAGATGACCCAAATATGCAACATTAAAAGCTTTAAAAGTAAATTTTGAAGGTTTGGAATTCAATTGATGTTTTTCCAAAATGGAGAGTACTTGTTTCACATGGTGTAAATGGTCTTCCCAAGTTTTACTGTAAATGAGGATATCATTAAAAAACACCAAAATAATTTTCCTCAAAAATGGAATAAAAATAGTATTCATCAAACTTTGGAAGGTGGATGGTGCATTTTTTAGAGCAAAAGGCATAACCAAAAACTCATAATGGATCTCATGACGTTTGAAATCTGTTTTGGGTATGTCTTCATCATGGATCTAGATTTGATGATACCTAGAATGTAGATCTAACTTGGTAAAATAAAGAAAACCATTTAATTCATTTAGAAAATGATCAATGATAGGAATAAGAAACTTATCTTTGATAGTGTACTTGTTGAGCTCTATGTAATTAGGATACATCCACCAAGTTTCATCTTTATTTTTCACCATGAAAACTGGCAAAGAATATTTTCTTTGGTTGTTGTGACTGATTCCTACATCTAACATCTCTTATACCATCTTTTCAATTTCACTTTTATGGGAATAAGGATACCTATATCACCTAATGTTGGGTGGTGTAATACCAAGAATAAGAATTATGGTATGATCATGTGTTTAGCTGAGTGAAAGTCCTTTTAACATGTCACCAAAAAAATAGAATGGGCGCCAATCACTTATTACAGATCAAGATGTGTAGATAGCTGAGCCAACTAAACTTCAATGGAAAATAAGTGAGCTATAAATCCTTCTTCACCCTTTCATTGAATCTAATGTAATTGAGTGTGAACCCCATTAATCTCATTGTGTATCCCTAAAAAAATATTTTTAATTGAAACAAATCCATCATGTCCCACCAAGCCTTTTATGTCAGCCTGAAGTTGAGAAATAAATGGATCTAAAGTTCTAGATTCCATGTCATCTCTAGAAGGAGTCTTAGGAGTTTATTTCCCCCCTTTTCTTCCCCAAGTATAAGGACCCACCATATACAAACCCTAAGAGGGTTTTCATGCCAAAAAACATGTATTAGGAGATGGTACCATTGTGATCACCTCACCAAGAAAAATCTAATTACTACCTTTGTGCACTAGGGGTAAAAAATTTGGCACCAAAAAAGTCTATCAACAAAATATACTATTGCGATCATCTCGCTGAGATAAATCCAATGATTGAAAATGTGTAAAGGGAAAAAAATCTAAACTTTTTTTTAAAATTTTTTTACAAAAAATATTTCAAACAATACTGAGTTGATAGAAAAAATTAATTCTTCCCAGATTGCAAGTTATGTTTTTTTAATCCTTTTGCTCGTAAAAGACGCACCTCGCTAGATCCAAATAAAAACACCACAAGAAATTTACCCAAATCAAAGCTATGATACCAATTGTAATGAAATTACTTAGATGTTTGCACAAAAAAATTATATATCACAAAGAATCAACAAATATGAGAGATCACAGAGCAATAATTGATAGCAAAGCAAAATATTAGATAATATAGTAGAGCCACTTTGAGGGGGAAACCTCCACAACAATGTAATATGAGTAGAATCCTTAACATCATGATCAAAGACTAACCACTACCTCCTATATATAGTCTACTTAGCCATGGTTATTTCATAGGCTAACCTAATTAAAAACATAGAGAAATGTAATAAGAATATAAAATAGGTATGTAAGCCATAAGTTGGCCACACATATCCCTAGACACACCAAAGGTTAAGGGTATAACACCTTGAGATATTTTTTATGTCATATTTAACATGACCTGCTCAAATGGTGATTTTATAAAACTCCCCAATTCAATATTTTACACTCATATCCTTTTTTCAAGTTATGTGATTTCTTGAATAGACTTTACTAATAATCAAAAGAAAAAAAATTACTTCTATTTTTGTAACTAATCTATCATAATTTTTTATTATATATTTTTGTCTTCTAAGTCTTTATGTCTACACACGATCAAACCATAAGGATGCATTTTATTTCAACTTCATATTGGTATCTTATATCTGTTCATAATCAAAATATTTAACGAACTCAATGATATGATCAATGAATATTTCAAGAAACAAGTTACAAGAATATATAGGGGTGTCCAACTATGTATTTATACTTATTTTTTTAATGGATCGTAAGAATATATCTTTTAGTTCATCTACCAAATTATGCACATGAATCTTAGGTGCATATTCTATTTTATTATCACTTACATTTATGGAATATTCCCTTCATTTCATAGTATCCATAGCCTCCAACATATCTTATATTCCTCTAACCATCTTAACCAAGTCTACAATCCTTTGCGCTCTTCTTGGTATTCCAATGACACCTTCTTTGTAAGCCATTTATTTTCCTCATATTGAATAAAAACATTGACAAAATCTAAACAACAATTTTCTTGTTAAAATATGCCTTCATTGCATTCTACCCACACTCACAAATGTGTAAAATAGACTTCACCTCATAGGATACAACATCCAACCTAACTCAACAAGCTTCTCATGCTCTCACCCCCCAAATAACAAACCTAGATTTGATACCAATTGATGCAGCCATAGTTATGGGTTCCATTAAAGTACAACCTTATACAAACAATAGACTAACTAGCATTCTATTCATGGAATAGAAAACAACAATAATGATCTTTACTTAGTTAAATGAGGAAGGTTACAAGTTACGTACACAATATAATACTAAATTTATTAGAGGTACAATCATTGAGAGGGGGGGTGAATAAGTGATGCAAGATACTCAATCCAATTCCAAACTCTTCAAACCCTTAATCATTCAACACATACATTTATGAAACATACACATCATTCATAAAAAATAATAAGAAAGGTAATGCAAGATTAAGCACACAACACAAGGATTGTGTGGAAAAACCTCATGGGGGATAAAACCCACTCTCAATCTTGCAAACACATATACTAATTATCCTATAATTAGATTACAAAAATGATACTTTAGTGAAGCACCCACTTCACAAGGAGTAACAACCCCTAAGGATGAACAAGCATCTCTTACCCTAGATTTTGAGCACCCACAATGATACCTATGAAATGAACATATTTTATCTCTAATTTCCTACCAATATAATAGAGATAAAATTAATATCATCTCTTTTTGACCCCATACACTCTCTCTAGCCTTCACACCCTCTCAATGCATCCAAAACCACATTTTGGATCGATCTACACTTCTTTGCACATATTCAATCATAAAACCTAAAATAAATATGTTATGACATAATAAATATGACCTATAGCTCATACACACAATCCTAAACCTATTATACTCTTCAATCCATCCACTAGACACACTCCCTCAATCACCCCTTTAGGCCTTCTCACTCAGATAGCCTCTTTTAGACTCATTAGGTCTATTGGCCTATTTGTTCACCTAAATTATCTTATCATAAAAACATGATAAAATCTTATTATTCATATGATTGTCCTCAATGACTTAATATATCTCCTCAAATGAGCTCTTTCCTTGACTTGAACCCCCAATTGTCTAACTATCCAAACAACCCAATTTGGCCTTCTCTTTATACCACACACTCATTCAAGCAACTCTCTCTATCGGCCAAATAAAATTACATACTTGAACTAACCCAAAAATATCAATTAATACATGTTACATATCCCAACTAATCCCATCAAGGTTGACCATAGCATCCATCGGTCACCCTTTGGCAGCTACACCTTCCAATTAGGCCTTAGAAGCCCTTATAGGTCTCATGGAGACCTATTCACCCTTTTAACACTTCACTAAGAAAATTAGGAACACAATACCACTTTAAAATTCATAGGTCCACTTTTAATGACCACTAAGACACCTTCAAGTGATTACTTCCATCCCTAATTACCTTTGCATATGCAGAACCTGCTCAAACATTAGCCTTGTACATAAGAACATCATGAAAGAACAAATAATCAACTTTTAAGAAATTTTTCATGCTAAATATGGATTTTTAAAACATTAAAAATCCATACATATGGTCTTCATGGAGTATACAACACTTTCAAATTGATAATTCACCTTGAAATATCAAAACACCATCAATACAAATGTAAACATCCATCTTGGGTCACTTGCAAAATAAGGTCAAACCCATAGTCAAATTTAGATATAAATAAATTTAATTGTATATATATTCAAACCTTATAACCAAATTTTTTGGATATCCCTTTGATTTATTTACAACTTTTCTTTTTATACCATATTCAAATTCATCTCGTATCAAAATTTATAGACAAAATAGTGGAGATTGGTTTTCCTTTGTTAATTCAAATATTTGAATTCCAACAGTCACTGTTTAATGAAAAATATTTATACACGTGTATTCATATCATGAACCCTATAAATTTGATTAAATTCACTCTATATTCTCCTTGAGAGTCTCCTAGCCTTGAATCTCAATGCTGGCTATTGATCTTTGATCTGGGCTTTCAAGATTATGACACTTGGTAGCCTCGCATGCCTTCTATGTACTCTACTGCCAGTCTCCATTTAGTTAACATTTTTATGCCACTTGGAATATCTATGTTCCTTTTATATACCATGCTTTTATTATATATTTAGTTAATGCTTTTATGCCACTTGGCATCCCTATGTGCAATATGGGATTATTAACTTATTGACTCGATTCGCACCATCGATCTCCATATACACAGGTGAACACATGTAGTGGATATTTGATCCTAATGATCAAATGTGAATTTTTAATCCATTAAACATACAATAAAACATAGGTCATTGATCTACTACTAATTCACTATGATTGTGACACATAGAACCAATGTGTTCAATCTCAAGATTATTTGACTTATTGACTTCATACTCATCGTTAGATCTCCATCTACACGAATGAATGCTCATCATTAAATATTTGATCCAAATGAGTGAGGTTTTAACACTTGGTAGTGATGCATTCATCTTTGATCCTTGATCTAATCGAGTGAGGTTTCAACACTTGGCAGCGCTGTATAATGGTCACTTGATATTGTAGATTTGGCTAAGTATGAAAACTAGTGAAATCTGCCTAGGAGACCAACTTTACACCCTTATATATTTTGATACACACAACCTCATGACCTGAAAATTAAAACATATAGACTAGGATAAAACTTAAACACCACCTTGTGACCATTTCCTTATGACACTACCACATGTGTAAATGTTGATGTCATCAATCTGCTTACTCAACCTTGTCTGCCAAGATGACTAGGATAACCTAAACATTCATATAACTACTCTGACAAATTACTTTCACTTCCACAAGCACTAAAATCACCCATAACACCCCATGGGGTCTTTTAAATATGAACACCATTAATAACATCCATCAACTACCTCACTAAGTCAAAAACTGAAGAACCATACAAGAATACTGAAACACATTGAAGCACACTTTATCAATGTCATTCTAACACATGACACATCATCAACACCCTTGTTCACCTTAGAGACATCATTAACAACTCTTAAACAAAATTATAGTGACAAAATTATAAAAGCTACTTACAATATTATAACAATATCATAAGAGATGTGCTATATCCTATCTCTCTACTTAGATTTATGGCTTTCCATAAATCTCCACTTTAACCATTCTTAATTCTATACTTTGATTTCTCCTTTCTCAATTCTTACGAACTTGAAATCTTTACAAAGTTTTGTCCATTATTTCCACCCTTAAATATACTAGTTAACCAATCTCTCTCCCATGAGCCAAACTCCAGTGTCTAACAACTTTACAAATGGCCAACCCCTTCCACAACAATGCATGCACCTTATATTATAAATATGCAAAAAAATGACGTTATAAAATTTGGAATGATCCCTCTTCCATTTTTTATATTAACTACCATCTTCTTGAGACCCTTTTGACATTAGATGAATATTTGAATGCATGGTAAATAAATATTATGTTTATGAATGTTTGTCTATAACAAATCATTTTATATTTTAAATCTTTTATTTCTTATAACAAGAGAAATATAAAAAAATTGTGTTTCCAAAGCAAAAATAATTTTTTTAAAGAATTGTTAAATAATACTTTAATATTGAAAAATCTATTCAATATACTCTGAAATATGTGAAGCCTCAATACTTTGAAATCTTGTGAATGTTGAAATAATTTTTTCATATATTATATTAAAACAAGAGTGTTATGTATCAAGTTTTTATGGGAAGAAAGTAAAGATAAGATTTTGGAAGAAAATAAAATAAATGATGTCAATTGGATAGAAAATATTGTATTATTTCTTGTTGTCGAGGAACATATTTTGTAGTTATTCTAAAGATACTTGAAGAATATAAAATTATACCAAATATGTCATGTGTGAATAGGGAGTAGAAAAACTTCATTTATTTATTTATATTTTGAATAGTGAAGTTGAATTTTGTAAAAGAAGGAACCACAATGTTTTAGACAAAGGACATTTTTCTATAACCTAATAAAATTAGTTATTTATTTATCATGAAGACAAACAACATTTTACAGTTGAGTCTTTCACATATACATTAAAAAGACATGAAACTGAATGATGTTCTAACCATTTTTAAAAAATAAATTATTTCTAGTTTGCTATAACTTAAGAAAATTAGATATTTATTTATTATGAATAAAAACAACATTGTACAATTGAGTCTTTCACATATACATTGAGAAGACATTGTAGAACTGAAAAACTATTTTAGCAATTTTGTAAAAAAAATTACTGTTGGTTTTGAGATTTCTAGTCTTCACTATCTAGCCAATAGATGCAATAGGGAAAGCATATTCTGTTAGATATTTTTGGAATTGATATAAACTACTAATGAATTTATAGAGATTTTAAGATTAGTTTAAATTGATCATAAAAATACAATGTAAAAAATCATTGTGAAAACAACTATGCATGAATTTGCAGTGAAATTGTAGTAAAAAAACATGCTAAACCTTGATAGTAAGGATATAAAAATAGCATTAAAAAATAAATTCATTGTAAATTAAGAATTCAAGTTTAACATTTTATATTTTTTAGGAACAAACATTTATATATGATGCTCTATTTCTATTTGCTTGTTCTTCATTTGCAATGAGAACTTTTCTGCTTATTATCTTGTATATTTCAGTCAAGACTATCACAATTACATCCCCCACTTTTTTTTTCCATCTAGTGCTGATGTTTCAAAGAAGAAAAAACCCTCTATCTGAGCAAATCCTTGTGCATCTTTTGTAGGTACTTCAGAATTGTCAGAGAGGACACATGTATTTTCTATTAGCATAATAACAATATTGTTGTCTCCATGGCCTCTCTACTCCTTGATCCACCTCACAACATGGTCAAAGCTTTGGCACTTGGTTACGTCATATACCAACATTGCACTAACACCACCTATGTAATAGGCACTAGTGACTGTAATGTATCTGTTTGGATGAAAATTAGTAATCTGTACATGAGATTTTCTATTCAAGTTTTAAAATATATGTCAAGGAAACCAAAAACCAAAATATGAAAATTTTCACTCATCATATCTGCAAGCACTATATTGAAAGGAGTGGGGGTCCAAGCCATTTTTCACACTTAGACCCTTCTTTTAGACAAGTTCTCAGAAAATGAAGATCATCTTCATGGCCAGGGAGTTTGTTGATGTTATTGGTGCAACAAACAAGCAGAAAGTTGGTGATGAACAAAAGAACAAGAAAATATCTTCGAAGCTACTAAAGGATAATTATTGTGAATAAAATAGGTTAATAATCACTTTGAAATACTTAACAGGGAAGAATATAATTGCAATCTTATGCATTATTTACACATACTATAGCAGATGAGACATAATGTTTTTTAAAGAAGCTCTTTGCAAGTGAATGTGGAAATTATGTTAACTAAGGAAAGATGCATGAAGTGTGTCTTTAAAAGATATTTAAAGATGCATCTGCTTAGTGGAAAGGCAAAATATATTAGGGTATTTCACAAACAGTGGATATATAATTTCTTCACCACATGCTCCTCATATTAGATATGCATTAAAAAAACATGCCTAATCTCAGTTCATTAATCGTTATAAAACCATATGCAAATATTTCAAATTAGCATCAAAAATAATGAAAAAACCTTACCAAGTTTTGAGATTGGTGTGGGGAATAAGATCTCTTGAGGAAAATGTCTAAGAAGGACCAAAAATTATTGCCCCACCCTATTCATGCCCACCCTATATAAATGCCCATGTAGGCCAAGTTGTAATAGTTATTGCCACTCGTTAAGCACAATTACTCTTTTCCTATATACATAACCACATATAAATCTAGTTAAAATTAAAACAAACCCTAAAACAAATATAGACTCTAAATAAAACTCACCTAGGGAGAGGGAATGTTATCCTAGCAGATTATGATGATGTATGGGCTTGATTTGGAAGTTGTGAGGGTATTAATTTCAGCATATTGCTAAACTTGAGAACCTAGACTCAGACTCTAGAAAGGATGAACTTACATCGAAAGGATGAAGACATGGTACAAGTGCGACATCTCATATTTTTTGTGTTTTAACACTTTTTCATCTGTAATTTTAGCAGGTGGGTTTGGATGTGAATTAATTCCAAGTTTAACACTTTTGGTAGGTGATGATCCAGTAGCAATTGATCTTCGAGGCTTGAAGGATGCTCTGCTCACCTTTTTTTTCTCTCTCTCCCCTCCCATGATTCTCTCTCTTCCCACTTATTTCCTAGGTTTTTTAAGACTTTCCAAAAAATATACATTATATGCTTATGATACCCTAAAAACATACATTATACAATGATAATTTTTATCGCCCATTGTGTGTTGAATTGCATGATAATATGGTTTTAATTTGAATTTAAGAATTTTATAAATATACAAATTTGGTAGTACATATAAGATAATGAATCTATCTATTAAGTCATCGATTGTGAAAACATTAAAACAATTAATTAAAACATTTAACATAGAATACAATTTGATTTGATGCATTTATTACTCTATAATACATTCATTCATGAGTAAAATCTCATATAGAGTCAAATCTAATGTTAATACTTGAGTATCTAAATGAAATGTTGCCTTCACTTCAAGTACAACATGGGAAGGTCTATGAGCATGGCATTATTGATATAGAATAACCTTGGAGAAGGTCGAGTCCTCTATATTCTAATGCATAAAAGAAAACTTGCCAAGGCTAAAAATAAGGAGAAGAAAAAAAAGAAAAGAAATGATGCTCTTTAGAATAGCATGAATTCTTCCTCTATCTAAATATAACATAGAACTAAATGAAATATATATATTGAGATAAATTGGTATAAGACACCAATAATAATAAGAGGTAAGATTTAACCTAAATTGGAATTAAAGTTAGAGAAACAAAATAAAAATTAAAATGGTATAAAAATGAACCACAACACCTTTTATCAATTATAAAAAAATACAAAAATACTATCTATTATAAATAGATATTGATAAGAATATTATATAAAACATAAGTTAAGATTAAAATGTTGCATTAAAAAAAATCCAAACAATTTAAAAAATAAGTCCTATTTAAAAAATAATAATAATTACATCTATATATTTTTTTTTAAAAAAAACAATTACCAAATACCGAAAATAAAATAAAAAACAGCTTTCATTTTATCCATAATCTATCTAGCTCTTAATAGACTAGGAGCATAATAAATATTTTCAATTTTCCATGTCTATTGTGCTTGATGATTTATTTGGTATACTTAATATTAAAAAAAGGTTAAAATATATAAATAAAAACCTAATGTGTATTTTTTAGATATGAGTATTCTTTTTAAAATATAAAAGATTTTATTCAATCCAGCTTATATCCAATTTTTTAAAGATTAAAAGAATAGTTTTAATTAATACTTTCATAAAGTTTCTTTTAGCCAAATTCATATTTATATATAAACTATTTATTTAAATTAATGAGACGATTTCACTAATAAAATAAAGCTCCTAGCTTAAGGAAATAAAGATTTAATATTTTTTGAAAAATATTTAAGCTTTTAGTTTAAAGAATTTAGCAAAGAAAATAAAGTTAAGAAATAAGTAAGTAAAAAAGCAGGCTCAATTTATTACCTAAACATGAATTATATTTGAAATTATATTAGAATTATAAGGTCCTGATAATAATTAAATTAAGGAGAAAATAATCATTAAAATATATCTTTTATTTTTCAAGTTTTTTAGATACGGATGTCTTCATTAGAGCTTCAAATAAGGAGATCAATTTCCCAAAGATCAACGTAAAATTTTAGAAAAAGGGTTGAGGTTTTCGAATCCTTAAAACTAATAAATAGGATTGTCAATTTTTTTTAAATTTATCATTTTACAAGTCTAACCTCACATTTATAAAAATTACACTAATCTTTTACCTAAACATTCTAACAATTTTGAGAAGTAGTTTCTTTTATTCCTATTTTTCTAAATTTTGTTTGTCTCATTTTCTAGAACTATTTTTAATTGCTTTTTCTTTCTAATGAGTGTCTCCATATCCACATAAAATAAAATATCTTTCTCAAATATCCTCCAATTATTTATTACATCAAGAGATTATTTATGCAATTACGTATGATTTTATTATTTTAAATATGTTTAGGCTTGTTTGAAATGTGTTGGGGTAAATGTAATATAATTTGAATGAGATCCACGTATCTAAAAAATATTTTTGTGAACCCTCATTGTTTTGCATGCTTTATATCATTCTTGGGTTAGATCTTGCTTCATTGGTGATAGATATAATTTTTCTAGGACTTATCTTATTTCATGGTTCCCCTATATCCCTAATTGTTTTGTGCTTGATCTCAAACCCTTGCATGTATTATTTCCACCCTTAAGGTTAGATCTTATGTTTCGTAGTGTTACATTAGAATCAAATCAAGCATATTGATCATAGGTTTAAATTTCTTGCATAGTCACCATAGGGTTAATTATATTAAACGCCTTAATATATAATATCTCTAGTTATCTTGAATTTAATTTTTTGAAGACCTCGATGTACTAACCATCTATTATTCATTTTATATCATAATAGCCTTATTTAATTAATTAGCTCAAGCACCCCTTTTTATGTAAGGCAGACTCTAGAGTAATAAACATAATTAATCAACTTGGGTGTGTATTTTTATGTAGAGTAGACCCTTGAGTATTAGAGTTAGGGTTAAAAGGATATTAAGGTTAGGGTTGTAATACCTATATATTTATGTTGTAAGGAAGGAAAAACAACCATATATGTTTTATAATTTGAGCTCTAATCTTAAGATTATTTCCCCATCTAAGAGGCCTACAATATATGAATATAATCAAGATTTGTAATTATTTCTGAGTTTATTGAGTAATACATTCATTTCAACATATTTTTATTTTGTTTGGTTGATTTATATAAGTAAGATCATAAAAAATGATATAATATCTCTTTCTATGATCTTGTTCTTCAAAAAATTCAATAGTTTAAGTTTTTATGTGACTATCCACCGTATGATCTCACCTCACCCAATCAGGATCTTAGTGATTAGAAAGTGGTTATATAAGTGGTGACTCCAAGCCTTTTTTTTAATTATGCTCCATGTTTTTCATACTAGTAGTTCTATCTTACTTTATTTTTTAGGTTAAAAATCCTCTATTGGAGGTTTTTAAATAATATATAAAGATCTTATTTTTGTCTAAGCACATCTCAACAGGTGAAGTGAGATGATATAGGTTTCACCAATACTAAAGCCTAAAATAACATTATTTATGAAATTGAGCTTCCACGTACCTTTGGTATTTCAAAAGTGCTTAGGTTTTTACTTATCAATAGGTATCCTTCATCCATTTATATTTTATGATGCATTGGTAAGTGTAATGTAGAATTATAAAGACAATGTTAGAAATCTGTTATTAGTGGATAAACCAGAACAATCAATGATAAATATCATTCTAAGCCTAATTAATAGGGTGAGTAATGATAACAACACAAATAAATTTACTAATGGAAGATAACAACACCACTAAACTTCCTAGAATGACTCCATCTTGAAATAGGTGTGAGAGAAGGCTTGTGCTCGGTATTGTGAACAAGTGGTCCTTGAATATGCCAATGCTTTATGGGCAACACCTCCTATTTTTCCCATGGAAATTGGCTTCTGGATTGTGTTGGAAATGAATATTTCTAGTAATAATTTGGCATTATTTATTTGCACATAAAATCTTTTTGAAGAATGGTCATGTCACTTGTATTTATAGGTTTTCAACTAACTTTAAATCATATGTGGTTAGGATAGGGTCAAGGTTAAGAGGTTGAATATATTTATGTATTTGTAAAGAGGTTTTATTTATAGAGCATGGCTTAATATCCTTGATATTTCTCTCATTTATGTTGATATTTCTAATTTTTGACTTTGAGGTTGCTGACATCATCATGGCATCACATTCCTTGATATTTATTGAAATTTGATTTTTAAAAATTAGATATTCATTAATTTAACATGGATTTTTTACTTTAGAATTTAATTTGATTTAATTTTTTAATTAATTATGCTTAGGATTTTAGTCATTTCAATAATTTGATTAAGTGCCATGCATTTTAGTCAAAAATGTCAATTTGTTAGGTCACAACCAAACTAGGGATAAATCCATGAGAGGTTATTTTTGTGTACATAGTACACCCTAAATAGGTAAGATTTGATGTAATTTTGGGTGCTTACATGTAATTTGAAACTAAATTTGGGATGTTTAGTGATTTTTAGGCTTAATTTGTATAGTTTGGTAGAAATCAATCTAAAGTCTACTTAGATAAGGAAGTGGTTGAGAATAAGTGTCTACAATAAGTGATTAACGCCAGTAAGTTAGTCACATCGCATGTTGAAGATAGGATAGTGTGTTATAGGAAGATTCAATCCTTAATACTTAGAGCTCTATAAAATTGGGATGACACTATTTACAAATCAAATAAGTATATTGTGAGCTCATATGCCATACACACCTTAATAATAACCTTCATTGTGATAGCCCTAACATTTTTGGAGTTAGAGAATACTACCACTAGATTATTTTAGGAAACACAATATCAATAAAATCCAAAAGGGTTAAACTATTAAAGCATATTATAGAAACACAATAATAATGGAATCCATATGGTTCAAAATATCTTAGAATAGTTATCTAGACATGGTGCAGTAGCTAGTCAGTAGAAGAGTAAAGAAAATCTGGGGATAACTAATATGGCCTCATACTAACATTTTAGAGATATTTTCTTAAAAATGTAAGATGAAAACATCAAAAACAATATAATCAGCATAATTTGATATATTCCAAAAATTATCCAAGATCAACAAGTTGGATCTCATTGATGACCTAAACAATACATTGACAAGGTTAAATGCAAAATATAAATACACGATTCAAAAGAATTGGCATAGTTTTAATGTTGGATAAAACTATAACATCACCCAACATAATTATGATATAATACCATGTACACATTGACCGTATTTCAAAAAAATATTTAGGATGACAATATAAGTTGGTTATATAAATTAGAACACTATTTTACTCACTCCATCAAACTTCCATAGTTCAGAAGCTCCCAATTACTTAATTCAACTTGGAACATAATTCTATTTAGTGGTATAAATGGTTGGAAAGGACACATTTTTCACTCACATGGGATGAGTTTAATAAACACTTTTCACTTGTTTTTTCTCTACCACATTTGAATAATTCACAAGGCCACTAACTACAATATAAAAAACTAACTTTTTTCATTATTAGTAAACCATGTTTGAGAAATTGGAAAATCAAACAAGATAATAATATGAGGATTGTTTTCAAAATTTTATTCATAAATATACTAAATAAGGATATACACATTAAATTCAAAATTTTAAAACTTATAAACATGATGAAAACAATCGAGTTTCCTAAACTAGTGGAGGATAAATATGCAACCAAAAATCATCCATATAAATCATCCCAATTACAAACCCCTTTGGAATTTAGATACATGTCAAATCAATAGAATAAACCACCTCCAATCAAGTGATTACTTCAAGATGAGAAAAGGAATAAGCTACTATTATGTTGAAAAATATTTCCTAGGCCATAAATTTGTCTAATAGGAAATATATCTCTTGGATGTTGAGGCACACTCCATGCCTAACATACTAGATGATTCTAAAGAA
>JARHVA010001700.1:2495000-2567500 GCA_037957365.1 Torreya grandis | reverse complement strand
AAAAGTCTAGGCATCTCAAAGTGATTTCTAAGGATTCCAACATTTTTAAAATGTTTTAACTTGATTTTTTTCAAAATGATCATCAAGCACTTGTGTTCAAAGATACAAAACTAGGCAATTTATGACATAGAAGATATGGTCACTTGAATTATGGTTATTTGGTTTAATTGAGCAAATAATAAATGGTTCATGGTCTTCCCAAAATCAATCATATATGTACCAGTTACTTATCAATAATACAAATAATATCTCCCTTTGTAAATCCTGAGTATTGCTCACTTGGTAAGTTGGACTTGGTATACATCGATATTTGTGGACATTTTTCTCCTAGTCTCAAAGGGTAAAAATACTTTAAGATTTTTGTTGATGATTTCTCACCAAAAATGTGGGTATATTTATTGAATACTAAGGATCAATATTTTCAAGTCTTCAAATAATTCAAGGCCATGGTTGAAAATGAAACTTGCAGGGAAATCAAGGGCCTTTGCTTAGATCGTGGGGGGGGGATACACTAGTAAATAATTATCATCCTATTTCAATGTGAATGGAATCAGTCAGAAATTGATAGATCCATATTCATCTCAACAAAATGGAGTTATATAATGGAATAATAGAGTAATAGTGGAAATGTTTCATAGGATGGTTGAGGATGCAAAATTTCCTGATACATATTGGCTGAATTTTGTCACATTGCATTCTAATTGTTGAATTGGTCACCCACCAAAGATCTTGATGGAATCACACCTCATAAATCTTAGATAGGGATTAAACCAAAGATAAATAAACTTCAAGGTTTTATTTTCAAGGAATATATGCATGTTCCTAATAATAAAATGAATAAGTTGGATAAGAAAACAAAGGAATGTATTTTTGTGGAATACAGTGCACAATCAAAGGCATACATGCTCCTTGATCTAGATATAAAGAAGGTACTAATTAGGAGAGATGTAGTGTTTGATGAAAAGAGTGGAATAAATCCAAATTATACATAATAAAATGATATAGGAAAAAGTCCTATAATATTTATTAGATAGTGATGGTGAAAGTGAAAAGGAAGATAGTCAAATAAGACCTCCATCACCACCACTCAACATATGCCCAAGTGGTATACAAGTATTATACAATATGATAAATTGAATGGAGTACTAGATACATCTAATTCAAGACCTAGGACTCAAATCATGGCTTGATAAGAGGTTAATATGTCCCTTATGAGTATTTTTCAAGAAACATATGAGCACTCTAAAATAACAAAAGCCCTATAATCTAGACCTTGGAAAGATGCAAGGATGTAGAATATCAGTCACTAATAAAAAATAACACTTGACAGCTTGTTGATATTTCACCAGAGAAGAATCCTATTGGATGAAAATATTTAAGAATAAGTACAAAGTAAATGGTCGTATTGATAAGTACAAGTCAAGGCTTGTTGCAAAAGGGTATGCTCAGAAAGAAGGCATTGACTATGAGGAGACTTTTGATCCCACAACTAAGATAAAGACTATCAGAATAGTTTTTGGTATGGCTGCATAGTTTGGATGGAAATTTCATCAAATGGATGTAAAAAGTGCATTTATCAATGGATATTTTAAAGATTAAGTCTACATCACTCAACCTAAAGGATTTATGGCACCTAATCAGGAACATAAAGTGTGTAGGCTTATCAAGTCTCTCTATGGGATAAAATAGGCTCCCTGATCCTAGTACATCAAGATTTATGAGCATATCATACAACATGGATTAAAAATGATTCCATATGATCCTAACCTCTACCTCAAATAACATGGGATGGAGGTTGTTATAGTGAATATTTATATTGATGATCTAGTCATCACTGGTAACACAATGAATATGATTGATGCAACTAAGAATGATGTCAATCAATCATTAGATATGATAGATCTTAGGATACTAGAATATTGTCTTAGTTTGGAGGTATGTCATAAGGAACATTACATTTTTGTTTCATATATGAAGTATACCAAGACATTGCTTGAGAAATTCAAGATGATAGACTATAAGCCTATTACAACACTTATGGATATAAGACTTCAGTTGTCTCATAAATATCCATCTCTAGAAGTAAATGCAACTCTATAACATTAGTTGATTTGGAGTCTCATTTACTTGACATACACTAGGCTATATATTAGTTATGTTATCAATTATCTTTCTTTGTTCATGCAAGAACCAAAGGTGTCACATTAGAAAGCAAAAAAGAGGCTACTTAGATACATTAGAGGCACAGTTGAGTATGTCCTAGAGTACAATAAGAGTGATAATTTATTCTTTATAGGATACATATCATGTAGTTTCTATTGATGATAGGAAATCCACTTCTAAATTTGTGTTATTTTTAGGATCCAGTCATATTTCATGGGGAAGTAAGAAGCACAATTATGTTTTTAGATCTTACATAGAGGTATAATATCACATTTTAATAGGAGTTGTCTATAAAGGGATATGGATACATCACATTATTTTATGACTTAGAGTTCCACAGACTTAGCATATAGTTTTGAATTATGAAAATTAGGGTGTTCTACATCTTGTTCATAATCTAGTGTTTCATGAGAGAACCAAACAAATATTGGTTTAAATTCATTTCATAAGTGAACATGTTCAGTATCACAACATATAGCTTTAGTATTTCCCCACTTAGGATCAGTGTGTAGATGTCTCAATGAAGCCACTTTCACATGATAAGTTTGAGGCATTCAAGAATTATCTCTCTTCTTCTCTTCAGGATATGATCAATTAAGAGGGGAAATGTTAAAATAATTAATCTTTATCTATTTTTTAATAAATGTCTCAATGTGTTATTAACCTTTGGTTGACATAGGTTAGTAACTTAGGATATTTCCTAGTTATGATTAGTTGTGTTGTGAGTCATAATCCCCTATAGATTAGGATATTTAATATCACTTCTTATCATTTAAATAAGCACCTCCAGTAGTGCTTTTATTAATTTAGTTAATGCAATTCCATTCATAATTTTAGTGGTCACCTTATTCTACAAGTTAGATATGTGTTCTAACTATTATCATGTTGGATTATGGGAAGTATATATCAATAAGAAACATTTAGATCAAACAAAGAGAATTTTAAGCTCTTGGTGATCCCATTTGGTATCATGAGTGCTCAATCAACATTCTAAAGTTTGATGAACTAGATTTTTAGCCCTAGATGACAAAATTCATCTTATTTTTCCTAGATGATATTTTAGCATACAATAAGACATTTGAAAACCATCAATGGAACTTGCACTAGACCTTAAAATTCCTAGCCACAAATAATTTATATGTAAAATGTTATAAATGCTTCTTTGGTACTCCAGAGGTTGAAGACCATAGGAATATTATCTTATTGGATGGGATTAAGTTGGATCCCAAGAAAATTGAGGAGATGAAAAAGTGGCAAAAACTTAAAATTCGTAGGGTATTTTTAGGTCTCACTGGATATTACCATAAATTATAAATATACTAAAAACTTCCATTCTTTTAACTGCCAAGTTACACAAAAATGCTTTCCCTTAGTAAAAACTATCAAAGAATGCATTTGTCCTTCTAAAAGAGGTAATTTGTATCACACATGTGCTAGACATGCCATATTTTTATAAACCACTAGTCAATGGAAGTGAGGCTTTAGGGATTGAAATTGGCACAATATTAATGCAAGAGGGATAAACCTTGCCCTTTACTAGAAAAGCATTAGCAGTTAAGAATTGGGCCAAATCCACATATGAGAAGGAAAAAATTTCCATTCTCCATGTCATAGCTCATTGGTGACCATATCTATTAGGCAACATTTTTTTTATTAATATAGATCACCACAGACTAAATTTCTTTGTGAAACATTAGGTTTCATCACTAAAAAAGTAAACATGGATTAATAAAATCTTGGTATGTGATTATGAAATAATGGAAATGAGAGTGTGGTGATTTATGCCCTTGGGATGTGATTATAAAGTACTATAAAATAATGGAAATGAGAATGTGATGATTGATGCCCTATCTCAAAAAATCGAAGACTAATGGAACTTATGTATGGTGGACTTAACAACTCCATATTGGTTACAAGAAATTGAGAAATAATGGTAGCATGATGCATAGGTTCAAAAACTCATCCATTAGCTCATCACTGATCCCATCACTAAATCAAGTACTCTTAGGATGAATATTTATTACATTATCAAAAGATGATTGTGTTGTTTTCAAATTTAGATTTTTAGGAAAAATTATTTCAAAAACTATATGCTTTACCCTTGGTAAAACATTCTATATTTTTAAAAACATATACAAGAGGCAAAAGAACCTTCTTATGGGATGGAATGAATCAGAATATAAATTTTTTTTTTGTATAATGTGATACATTTCATTATCACTAGAGAGATATCTCTCATACCCCAAGAAATTATCATCCATCACCAATCCCTATCATAGTATGAACTGATATATCCATGGATATGATTAATTGGCTACCTAAATCAAGATGCAAATCGATGATCCTTGTGATGATATCTCTCAAACTATTCCCAATTTCGCTAAATGGTCTATCCTTATCAAGAATCCACCATGAAAAAAATATAAAAGGACCAAAATTTCTAACCCCAATAAATTTTTCGATTCAATACATGAGGAGGATAGATAAAATTTGAGAAATTAAGAAACATTTCTAGTAGCCATGTTAAAATATGACAAAGGTAAGTCCTTTAGAAAAATTTTACAATATAGATCCAAGACTAATATTTATAGTATCCATATTAAAATATGATGAGGGTAAGTCATGTATACAAATTTTATATGATTTCTACGATTTATTTTCTTAGGCTTACTCAGATATGCCTAAAATTGACTTCATGGTTGCATTGCATATATAGTACTTCACCCAAATGCAAATCTAGTTAAGCAAAAAATTCAAAGAAATGCATCCAAAAGTATATTTGATAATTAAAGATGAGATTCCAAGACCGTTAGATGTAATTTTTATTTGATATATTGGCTATCCTGAGTGATTTAATAATATAGTGTTAGTTTCAAATCCTAATGGACATAGTCAATGTTGTACAAACTAACATGATTTAAATAAGGCTTGTCCCAAAGAAGACTTCCCACTACCCAATATCGATATGATTTTAGAATCTTCAACTAGTTTTGGGATTTTGTCATTTATGAATGGATTTTATAGATACATTAAAATAAATATAAAACCTAAATACCAATAAAACCATCATTTACAACACCATGGAGAACATTTTGTTATGTGGTTATTTCATTTTGATTGAGGAATGCAAGGCCCACTTACCAAATAAATATGGCATTTATATTTCATGATTATATAAATAATTAATTATCATAAAATGTAGATTATTTACTTTCAACATGATCATGTTACAAATTTATCACAAATATTTGAATGACTACAAAAATACAATGTGTGGTTAAACCCCAAAAGCGTGTATTTGGGGTAACATTAAAACAATTATTAGGTTATATGATATCTTATTGAAGCATTAAATTATACCAAAAAAGGTCAAATATATTGTATACATGACTTCACTAAAAGGGTTGAAATGGTTACAATATTTAAAAGGAAAGATTTATAAAATAAGGCATTTTGTGGCTCTATTAGCTGATAAAATACAATCTTTTAGATGTTTATTAAAGTATGATACAAATTTTTATTGGGATGTAAAATGTCAACATAGTTTTTATGCAATCAGAAAGTATCTACTTAATCCAATCACACTCATTCCTCCTATATCATATTTCCTTTAATTGTTATACATTTATGCTACAAATCATGCCTTAGAGGTTTTGTTAGTATAATATGATGATGATCATAGAGAGCACATAATTTATTATGTCAATCTTACATTAGTTGATTATGAAAAAAATTGAAATACATTGGATAAGCTATGTTTATATCTTACTTTTGTATCACATAAAATTCAACATTATATACTCAATAATAAAACACATGTCATTACAAAGGTGATTTTCTTAAATTTTCTCATGTCAAAACCATATTTTTTAGGATGTATAGATAAATGGGTGGTTCCCCTTATGGATTTTTATTTAAAATTCATATCTCAAAAGTCCTTAAAAGGACAAGTGTTTATCAATCAATTACCCACAACACCATTACTTGACACAACACTAGTTAATGATACTTTTAGAGATGATCTTATAACAATATTACATTGATGATGATATATAGAACATGTATTTTTATGGATATAAATGTGCTTAAAGCATTGTCACATGGATATTTATAATTAATTCTAAGGGATATCATATTACATTTACATATCAACTAGGATTTCCATGCACAAATATCATAACATGATATGAGGCACTAATCCTAGGTTTGTATGCCGCATACAAAATATAGATAAAACTTTGTTAAGGTATATGGGGAATCAAAAATCATTGTCAATAAAGTTTCATATGATTATCAAAGAAAATAATAAAATTTTATCCCATACAAAGATATGGTACAATGTTTATGGACACATGTTCATACATTTTCAATTGAAAGTATACCTTGAAAATAAAATCATTATGCAAATGCAATGACTAATGCTAATTATTTACTACATATTAACATTAATGATGATCAATTTTTTTTATATACATCAAATATAATATCCATAAATTATGATAACATATTTAGTGTATTTATTAGCTCTTGCAACCACACACAGTGTAATAAACCTATAATAGTATCATGATATCTATAATTTCTTAAAAAAATAAATCACTTAGATCATTTCATTAGGAATGACAAATGAAAATAAAAAAGAGATGCACTTATTTATGTTATTATTATAGGATATATATTTAAATTATCATTTGATGGACATTTACTATGACATATTAGTTGAATAAAAGCTATGCTAAGTTTACAAGAAGTACTGACAGTGAATGTGGGGGGAATTTTAGAGGAAAATAAATGTCTTACAAGTTATTAAAGATATAAATATGATATAAAAAATCACCATTGATACTCAATAAAGAAGTATAAGAGAGTTTACATGAAAAAAATTCATTCCCCAAATTTGATCTTATTGTAACTTAAGTGATAAAAATGCCATAATTTGTTTATAAATATACTCAATCTAACCTATGTAATTTGTCTCATAATGTTATAAAATATGTCAAAATGTTCTCATATTCATGTATAATTACCCACATATTCATCAATTTGTCCCACTCTAAATTGCATTATCTGACCCAAAAGCTTAACTATCTGTTTATAATGGTATGAATCTCTAAGACAAGATCATTATATGCCTCCCTTTTGAGGTGAGGGATAAAGCCTAGTAATCACTCATATAAAAATAAAGATTTGTTCATGTCATGTGTTATATATAAAAATGTAATTATGTAAGTCATGTATACTAACATGATAATATATGTATATGTAAATAATTAACCATTCAAGAGTGTATGAAGTATGTAATCCAAGGCATAAAATTAACATATCAAGTAGATATAAAAATTAGGCATGTAGTAATAAACATCACATTAGATACATGATAAAATAATAAAATTTCATAAAAAATAAGAATCCATGATATAAATTATTATATAAATATTAGAAAAAATCATATATGTATCCACACATAATATCATGATCATAAATCACACAAGTAATATCATGATCATAAAACACACAAGCACTCAAGACATGATTTGCCTCTAACTTGATTGTGACCAAACACAGACAACATGGCCATGAAATGGACTAGTATATACTTAAAACAATTGATTCATGATGTGATAAAACAAAATCAATGCACACATAGATCATGCAATGTAGCACACATCCATAATCACATAATTTTATAATCATCAACATAAGGCATGCACGGAGCAAGAAATGCCAATTTACATAATCAATCAATGTCATCATCAAATATATCAAAGTAAAATTTTCATTTGGAATATAACCTTACAAGAGTAAATATTCTATAAATAGTATAAATATCTCAATATTATCATTGTAATAGTCATATATAGATATAACTTGAAAATTGTACTAAGATGCCCCTAATGTAGGCATACCCACATTGTAGAAAGGTAACACCTATGTGTAAGATTGTCTCACATTCATGTTTTTATGTGTTTTTAATAACCTAAATTTGGTCATGAATAATTTATCATTCATTTATTTTATTCCTTTTTAACATTAATTTACAAATGCACTTAATCGACACTTATTTTACCAAAGTGGCTTATATTAAGCATAATATAAATCCTTATTTCACCACAAGGACATCTACTATAACCTACAAAAATGACTGATAAAAACAAATTTATGCATCTATATGATCTTACTCAAACCCAAAATTCAACACCTTTTTTAAGGGATAGGAATGCCCAACATTATCATCCATGTTTGTTGATCCTATCCTTTCACCCAAACAATCAAAATTTCAAAAAGGAAAGTATTCTTAGGGTTAGCCTTAAGATTTATAAACTCTCCAACATGTTTTTTCCCTTTTGAACCAATATAAAATCATAATCAATTCATTCATTAAGGACATATTGGAAAGCTTATAAATCCTATTACAAGAGCATAATTCAAAAGTGCACATTAAAAATAAGTTCCCTACTCTTCCCAAATAATTTTCCAAGCACTTCAAGAAGGCATGAGCCAAGTTTAAATTCGTTTTTATGCATCCCTAACCAAGAATGTTTAAGTATTCACACAAATTATAGATGAATTAATATTTTCAAAACATCATAATTTCATAAATCACGTAGGTCAGATAAGACATGGATGTTTTATACATCTTTAGAATATTGGTATATAGGTAGTGCTCAACATGGTGGGGTGTTTAGGTCTAGCATAACTCCAACCACTAAACCCTTTTTAATCCTTCACATATTTTCATCTCTTTGTAAGAAAATACTAGGGTTTACAACTTAAATAAGGCATATGTAGGTATCCACATAGTTTTTGACGATCAAATCAATGTAAGAATACCTAATTTTCATCGTCGCACCTAACTGTGCCAAAAATTCCAATTTTATGTAAAAAGATGAAACCGATAGATAGGGATAAAAATGATTTCTTATTCCTTTCCTAATTTTCATTATTATCCTTGAGGGCACTCAAGCTTAACTTGTGGCAAGTTTTTAGGTTTTTTGCATTTTTTATGCTCTTGCATTCTATTCTCTTGTGCAGTCGCCAGATGACTCAAAAAGCTAAGTACAAATCTCTTTTCATAGTTTACCCTTTTTTGTTTGAAATTTGATTTGTTAATTTTAGTTATTTATATTTTGTTTTGATGTTTATGACCATATTTAAAGCTTACTAATTTTATATATTCAATTTATCTAATTTATGATTAATTATAATATTAATTCAAATTTAGATAAATTTTTTGGTGAACCTATGTATTGATTCAAACATTATTTAACTTTAAGTTTTACATAGGGTTACAACCTTATAGGGTTTCATATTTTAATAATTATATTTCATTATTATTTTTCACAATCATATGGTTATAAAGGATACAATGCAAACATCCGTAATGAAAAAAATTGTTAAATAAAGCATAATCTATGAACAAGAAGAGTTTTATGTTTGCAACACTAATGATCTTAAACAAAGAAAATTCCAAAACTTAAGAAATTATCATTGATTAAATATTCAATCAGAAAAATTACTTATAAAAATTGAATAACAAAAGGCATGTTTGACACCTTTCATTACTTTGCCTACACTTCAAGGTCCTAATAGTCATCATCCCACTTCCATTATACACCCATATCTTATACAAGATACTATTATCCATGATATTAATAACCAAAAATTTAGGTCATGACATCATGGATATAGTTAGCATGTTCCTCCTTAACCCCTCCACCCCCCATAATATGTAATTAGATACACATGTGTCAAATATTCCTTTATCTAGTTGTTTAAATTTTTTATAAGTTTCCCAATGATATAATGGATTCCTTACAAAAATCAAATTATATGAATGTTCCTTCATGCAAAGACTTAAAATTAAGCAAAGTTCCTATATTTTCAAATGATGTGAATCTCAAATCCAATAATAATATTATCAATCCATTATTCCTATGTTGTAAATAAACAACAAATTACAACCCATGAGTGCATTTACTCAAAATTCAAACATTCTTTTGAGTCATATTGTATCTATAATGAATTTTATAGGAGATCTTAAAAAACATGTCTGAATTATCAAGCTAAAATGATTTTTTTGAAATGATAAAATTAATGATAACATGATATAAAATTATGATAACCTGTCATAAGATCAACCTCTTGCACACAATATATTTGACCATCCTTATCCAATCAATTTTGTCATGCATATGTTGCCTCTACTTGATGACCTAAGAGACCATTTTAAACATTGATCCAATATGTACATTCCTTTGGTAATTTAGGTTAAATATTGGTGTTTATTGTTAAAGGCCTTTCATTTAAACTTATCAAGAAAAGCTTGGGATTGGTTATATAGTCTTCTTAATGGTTCCTTGCCCATTTTCAAAAACCTAGAAGGCATATTTTTATCATATTTTCATAAGCATTATGTACCTAAATTCACATTGAAAAAATTTTAATGCTTAAATAAACATTATGACAATTATATTTGAGGTTATGCTATAATATTTAAGGATGCATTCAATTATTTGACATATATACCCTCAAATTTGAAAGTACTATTCATATTCAAATTTGTAAGTAAATTGTCAAAAGAAGATCATGTAAGCAATAATTGAAATCCAAACCCTTAGGTGGCACCTTTGAATATTTTAGTCAATAATGTGGGGATATTAGATGAAAATATCACATAATAAAACCAATTCCACCACATAAATATACACCTATAATACTTCTATCAATGCTAATATTTTAATTGGAAAAGAAACTCATTACATTACCTACTACTAGACATCTATCCACAACATGTCTTCTTCATAAAGAAGGTAAATAATTTTGAGCTTATCATATAATCAAAGGACATGATACAAAAAAGTTTACTAAATTTAAATAAAAAATTCAAAAGTACAAACATGATGGTATTATTGTCATACTACAAAATCAACCAATTCTTGATATTACATAAATTCAACAAGTATTACTTATACCTATAGTAAATAAAACTATTCCTCACCTAAAAAATTTAATAATCAAAATATTCATGCATTGATATTATTTTAGGCATAATCATATTGACCCTACATTAAAAAAACTCATTGTAATGTGAGATGATTATCACAAATTGGATATAGTATCGAAGACTTACATTCTAGTGAGCATTAGAAAACATTCTTGGGGTATACAATATTTCGAATTACTTGTGGTCCTAAAGTTGTCCTTTCATAGGTTTGGATCATAACTCATTCATATCGACAATTAATCACATTGGGAAAATCATGGTTAAAAAAAATACAACCCATAATAGATCTTAATCAATAAGGCCTTACGTTTGTTGAGGAATAACAATTAGTTGGCATACCACATGATGGTGATAATGATCAACCAATGGATGGAGAATAAGAGCATGTTACATACCTAAATGATAATTAAATATTCAATGATGATGAAATGATTTATTTTATCAAACCTTATCATTAAATTCTTACAAACATTTCAAACACAAATTCAAACATATTTAAAATAATAAAATATCCTAATGTACATAGTTTCCAATTGTTACATCTCCTTTTTTCATTTGTTTGAATTTGTGATCACTTGATACATGATTCTATGCACTTGGATGTTTTTGATTTGTTGGCCTCTTGGTCCTCTTAATTTCAATTCCATGTTTAGATAGTCTCAAAATAATGTTCAATATTTATCAATAGTGATATTAATCAATCTTCACGCACAATGTTTTTTTAGAATTTTATCAATTTCCCATAAGACATAGTCAAATAGAGTAGGATAAGAATGTTCTCTGCTATTGTAGTATTTTTTGATCATGTATTTTGCCTATATCTTCTTACAAACTACATTTATAAAACTAATTATATCTATTCATATATTATTCACTTAGTATCAATATGCAATTTATAGTCTTGCCTCTAAAATCCCTTATTTTCAAGCTCTATTATTCATACATGTGACATATTTTGACAAGTGTACATTTAATGAACTAATAATATACAATCAACTACTTGCACACTTTTTTTAGTCTCCTAAAGGTTCATAACAACTCCAATTCATATTCCATAGAGGAAAATTCATTCTATTTACCCATTCATCTCTTTGATAGTGCACATATTTCATTGACACTTGTTGTGAACTATCTAGATTAGTTTGCTTTCTTATATTTTAAAACCTTGATTCATTTCAATTTCAACCTTTTTATTTTGTGAAAAATTAAAAATACAAAAAAAATCATATATTCTCATAAAACTTGAAAAAATATACAAATATTGCCAAAAATCCAAAATTAGGACCTGAACATGGCTATAAATCTATTTTACATATTTGTGATATTTTATTTTATTTATTAGATAATATATTATTTCTATATCACACATGCATTTCACTGGTATACATGAGTGTTGTGCATGACATACAAGCATTTTACATATATTAAGATGTTGGACTCTTTACTACCGATTGGCCTTGCTAAGATGGGTGCATCTTACTAACAAGTGCCAGTATGCGGGCATTATCATTCTATAACCCCTATACTATTAATATTTAAATTTTGTATAAATGGTTTGCTAACATTTATATCTTAGATAATGTACATGAACATGTTATTTTCTATGATATGATCACATGACACATGCATATATTAGATTACATTTACTAATTTTATGTTCAATTGATGTTACTTACTTGTACATAGTAAATTAAAACTTTTATTTTATATTATGTTGACCCTTGGCCTTTATGTGAGACTATTTTCTTGATGCAACTCTATGGGATATTTTATGTTGTGTGCAACATTTGAATATGTCCTTGCTTTGACCCTTGTCCCTACTTTTGGTGTGCAACATTTAAACATGCCCTCTCTTGACCCTTGGCCCTAAGTGTGGTGTGTGACATTTGAACATGTCATTTCTTTGTCCCTTTGACCTATGTGTGGTGTGTGACATTTGATCATGTCATTTCTTTGTCTCTTTTCCCTATATTTGGTGTGTGACATTTAAACTTGTCATTTATCTGTCCCTTTGCCCTATGTGTGGTGTGTGACATTTGAAAATGTCCTTGATTTTGGCCCTCAGTCCTTAAACGTCAGTTTTCAATCATTCATGCTTATTTGTGTGCTTGTTGAGCTTGATGATTTTAATACCATGATCCATATCATACATTCATAACATCCTAACATAGTAACATATTAACATACTAATTACATGAGCTTCAATGATACATTCTATTGGAATTGTCTCTTAAGTTTTATGCACAAATTCAAATCTTACTATGCTAATACTTTTCCATATGCTATAATTTTCTATGATAACATCTTACTGTGCATGTTTAAAGTTAACTTTTATTTTGAGATGAGTGAATTCCCATGAGTAAAATCCCTCTCCTCAAAATGGAGGAACTTTAGTGGGATTCTCATGCATGAGTTAAGCTATTTTTAGAGAGAAATCATAGTTTTCAAGTTGTAAATTCAGTTATTGGCACATATTATGGAGGCATATGCACTCCTATATTTATTTTCAAGGATAAAATTCACATAGTTTCAAATTTTAAATGGGAAATCATATATAATTTCAAATTATATAATTACATGGAGGGCATGATAATAGTTTTATGCCAAAATTTATATTTATGAACATGATAGGAGCATGGGTCTAATCCATTATATTTTGATCATGTTTCCTTATACCAATATTTAATAGTATTTAACAATTGAATATACAAGCCATATGTAGTAGTTGATTTAGTTTATTTACATAGTGCATGACTTAAGTCCATTGGGTACTCTAAAATTATGTGCACAAATATATTAGGACTCAAACTCGTTTACATCTTGGGATTACAAAGTAGACAATAATAATCAAGTTTTCAATATTCTTTAATGAGAAACATTTTCATTTAAAAATAGAAAATGCAATTTGGTGTTTGATCACCCCCAATTTTCTCCAATGTTTTGGCTAAGGAACCATCTTATCCAAGTGATTCATGGGAGACAACAATTCTCCAATGCTTCAAGGAAGTATCAACACCAAGCAAAGTCATAAAGAACACCTTTAATGTCACACATATAGGGGTATTCATTCCATACTCTCTTTTAAATTCTCAAATTACTCAAATACATGTAATTTTCATTTTAAAAAATAAGTTCAAATTACAATTGTCAAGTTCAAGTAAAATTTCAAATGTTCAAATTTAGGTTTTCAAATTTCAATTTTCAAAAGAATGAAATAACTACTTCATGTGTTTTTCAAGGTTTCCAAACTATGTGTTTCCTTTTAAAATTAAATTATGTAGTTCAAAGATAAATTGTGTCTTACACATTAAGGTAAGGATTTCTTTTAATTTAGTAATTTCATTTGTAGCCTAAAAGTGGGGAAAATGTAGTAACCTAAATTTGGTCACAAATGCTTGATCATATTTATTTTATCCCATTTTACCATTAATTGATATATGCATGTTGGGCCCCAAATCCATCTAAGTATAAGATCCATGCCAACACAACATACACTTGGGCATGAGTTGATCACTTATCATGTTTTTTTTTTTTCATCTTGTGGTGCCAGATGGTAGGCACATAACTAACTCCATTTTTGATCAATCATCGTCAGGACATGGGCACCTAGGATAATCGTAGCTCATTCTAAGTAGGGTAGTGGAGCTAGTGGAATGATTACATCTTGTGTTAGCTCAGCAACTAATGTGCTATTCCCCATGGTACTAAGATGCCCTGAGTCACTATAAATGGGAGTTGAGTCTATTTAGAAAGAAAGGATAAGATTGGAGTAGTGAAGCCCTGTAAGATTGGTTCTAGATTATATGCTTGTCATTAGAGCTTAGAGTTCAATTAGGAATGTCTTTGATTCTCCCCATTATAATTGCCAAACTTGTTTGTGAGCCTCTAGGCCTTCAACAACTTGAGAATTTTCTTAGTTCTTAGTGATATATATATATATATATATATATATATATATATATATATATATATATATATATATATATAGTATCTAAATTTGGTTAATTATGAATGGTTTCACATAATGCTTAATAATTGAATGCTTAAATTTATATTATGTATGTTGATCTCTAACAATATTTTTATCTCACTCATCTATGATGTTCCTGTAGCTCATGAGGACACTAGCACCCTAGCAGGAAATCCTCTAAATGTGGGTTAGACCCTACACCTCAAAAAGATACATGTACCACAGTGTGATCCCAAGCCTAAGCTTCCCACCTAAGTACCCCTATGAAGCCCCCAAGTGCATGACTAGCGTTAAATAAGAAACCCAAAGTATTAAACCCATGAAACTTGGGAACCACATCTCATAGGTTTGCACCTAATATAAAATTGGATCCACCCCTAAATGGTTACACTCATGAACACACCCCTACCATTGAATTACCTAGAGTCCCATGAAGATAGATTTATGTCATGGCAAAAATAACCCAAAATATGCTCTAGTCCTTTCTCCACTAAGTTTTGAGTGAGTGCATAAGTCTTACACCTTATATGAAATGATTCTAGCATAGTCGAGAGTCAAGTGTTGAAGCATTATAGGATCAATCAAGGTTTACACCATGTTGTAGCAAGTCTAGATCTAACTTAGACAGCTAGATAAGAACATGACTAAGACCCCTACTTTTATATAATAATGCAATTAATTAACACTTTTTTCACTAATTTGGCCCATCCTAAGCATAAGAGAAGACATTATTTCACCATAAGTCCAACTACTATCACCTATAAAAATGATATTACTGTTGAAAAAACATTTACACATTTTTATGCTCTAACTTGGACCCAAAACTCAACACTTTTCCTGAAGGGATAGGGATGACCAACATGACAAGAATGGTCAATGTTCATGTCCATGTCTGTCACAACTATTTTTTTCCCCAAATAGTCAAAATTAAAAAAAAAATTATCCTTAGGGTTGGGCTTAAGATTTATAAAATAACTAATAGGTCTTTTCCTATTTGAACCACTATAAAATCAAAATCAATTCAGTCATTAAGGACATATTGACAAGCTTATCAATCCTATTACAAGAGGTGACCTACACAATTGAACATTGAATAAAAGTTCCATATTCTTCCCAAATCAATTTCCAAGAATTTCAAGTATTCATGAGCCAAGTCTAAATTTAGTTTTATGTAACCCTATCCATGCATGATCAAGTACTCAAGCTAATTATAAATGCATTCATATATTCAAATGATCATAATTACACAAATCAATTCGATGGGACAACTATAGAGAGGTTTGATCCATATTTAGAGTATTGGTATGTGGGAAATGTTCAACAAAGTGGGGTGTTGACATCTATCACAAATCCAACCAATAAACCCTTTTTACTCCTTCACATCCTTTATCTCCTTGTGGTATAAAGCTAGGGTTTAGAACTTCAAGAAGGCATATACAACATTCCAAATATTTTATGAAGATTAAATCAGTGCAAGATGACCTAATTTTCCTTGTCTCACCTAGCTGTGCTGAATGTTCCATTTTTTTCAAAAATACAAAACTAAAAAATAGGGACAACAATGAATCACTCTTATCCTACTCGGCATTCCTATCCTTGAGGGCACTCAGGGTCAACTTTTGGCATGTTTCTAAGTTTTTTGTGTTCTTTCTATTCTTACATTCTATTTTCCCATGTAGTTTATTAAAGACTCAACAAACTAAGTACATCTCTCTTTTATATAGTTTACCATTATTCATTTTAATTTTAATTTATCCATTTCAGTTATTTATCTTCAATTTTGTTATTTCAGATTACATTTACAACTTCCTACTTTTCTATATTCCATTTACCTAATTTAGGATTAATTAAATTATTAATTCAAATTTAGATAAAATAGTATCATATGTTATGCAAGAGCATCCATGGAAGATAGACTATCTTATGTTAATTAAAAATATAGTGATGGTTTTTCCCATTGTTTTGATTTGCCTTTTATTTGGTGTGTGTTTTTGTAGTTTATTCTCTTGGATCTTGACTTGGATAAATATAATTTGGCTAGACCAAACTTTGATTTGGTCTATGTTTTCATCCTTGGAGATATTTTTTCTAAGATTTCAGTTGTAATTAGGTTTTCTACTCCTAATTTGGTCTTGGGGAAATTCTTGCTTGTTCATATTTATAATCAAAACTTTATGTACCACTTTGGTCTTCGTATAATGTGTGCATATTTCACATGGTAATAGGGGTTCTAAATGTTGATTTGGTCTCAGTAAGTTATAATAACACATTTATATTTTAATTGGGACTTCAATCACCAATTACATCTTCATAGACATTGTGTAACGTTTGAAAATCTAATCAGGCTTCACATTACCAATTATGTCTTAGATATTATTTTCTTGGTAGTCCTTTGTTAATAATAATTTTATTTTTTTATTATGTCTTTGGTGTGCTTAATTAAACATTTTAGTATTAATCAAGTTTTTTTATGTCAATTAGGAATTAAACACTTTTCACTTGGTAATGTTTTTTAATCAAGCTTTGATTTACCAATTAGAACTGAGTATGGTTTTTGTTTGGATTATTTATGTTACTTAGGTATTGGACCCTAATTAGGTCACATAAGTATTAGATTGATGTTGATTGTGGTGTGTGGGACTCTACTCTTAATCAAGTCAAGGAAATTATTCATGTTTTCATGTAGTTCTATTTAGAGACCAAATCCTGACTACATTTATGGATTTTTTATTATTTACAAATTGTTGTCAGTAGGATCAAAAGCATGATGGGGTCATCCTTGCTTCAAATGGAAAGTTTAGTATGGTGTGTGGGAATCAAATCCTGAATAAAACATTGGTTACCTTTAGCATTGTTCACAATTATTAATGGAGTTTAATACCTGACTAGGCTAAGAAATCCTTGGACAAAGGACTTAGAATTGCACATAGTGCAAATCAGGTGTTGAGTGATCAATTAGGCCTATGGATTTTTAAAAATAATTTAACTCCCTAAAATCCCACACAAGCTTATAATATGTAAAGCATATTTTTAAAATTTCTTAAAGTCTTGATTGGGTTTATCTTTGATTTTATATGTTTGAACTTTCATTCACAAGCCCGCCCAAGTCTACTCTTTGAAAAATGAATGTTAAACTAGTAATATATACTCCTACATGACTTGATTAGGTTTACCAAATATTATACCACACTTTCCTAAGTATTTTTCCTATGTTAGGAGCCATGTAAGTGGTGATGGGAAGACAAAACACCATGGGATGTTTGGGAAAATTTAAGATCAAACCATTCCACCTATAAGGGGAAAATGGCATTAGTTTTGGTGGTTTCTTCGACTGAATACTATTATTGGAAACTGGCATTTACATTTTTTTCTCTCCTCTTGGAATCAGTGAAGTATTATGCTATCAAAATTTATATTCAATACTTGACATTGAAACTTGCAGTGTTTTTCTTGATTTCATTAGAGTTGAATAAAAGGAATAATTTTGTGTATTAAATTTTATAATTTTATTTTTGAGTTTGGTTCTCAAGAATCAATGTGTTTACCAAAACTAATCATTGTATATGAAATAATTGTCCTTAATTGGAACCCTAGTCTATGTATGCATCAATTGGTATCAAATATATATTTTCTTGTTAGGAGATTGTGCAAAGATAAGACTTAGGTGGAGTTTATTTTAAAGTTATGAAATATAATTTTACGTCATGAGAGAGATGGCATACCATGGAAATTTTATTTGACTAAGGGCAAGACCGAGTCAACCTTGAGTTATAGATTTGGATAAGATGATGAGAGGTATGAAAAAAGGTTAAATGCAATGGAATTAGCAAAAATGAAAGGGTCTCATGGTGGTGATGTGAGTGAGGATGATGAAGAATCTCAAGGAATTGGGCTAGAATCTATGTAAAATGAATTTGAGATTTCTCAAAGATATTGTGAGGCTTGATAATAAGCCAAAACTAGATGCACCCTATTATAATGATAGTTAAAATCCTAAATATCTCATGGATTCAATAGGTGAAAGGGAAAATATTTTAATTATGATTCTATGGAGGAGCACAATAAATTTAACTTTTTGTGTGCAAAAATATGAAGATTCACACTTCTTTATGGTGGGATCATGTTCAAGTTGAGAGACAAAGAAATAATAAGAAGAAAATAATATCATGGAGACATATGGTAGAAAAATTGAATTTAAAATTTTTACCCTCAAACTATTAGTTGAGTTTTTTTAGAAATCTACAAAATTTGAGGCCAAAGGAGAAGAGTGTCAGCTAGACATGTTGAAGAAGATCCCCAAAAAATGGCAAGTTTTGTGAATAGACCATATTTTTCCATACAATGTGAAATTAGTTTGTTGAAATTGAGAACCATAGAGGAAGCTTATCAATGTGCACTGAAGATGGAGGAAAAGTTGATAAGGATTCAAAAAGTGAACTCTAGAGGTAGACGAAGGTCTTAGAGAGGATGAAGACATAACAATGGTGGATAGGCAAGCATTTCATAAAATCATAATTCAGATCAGAGAGGAGGATAATCTTATAAATGAAGAGGATTCTATGAATGAGGTAGAGGCAAAGGTTGCCATGGTAATTATTGTGGGTGTAACAAGTATGTTAGTTATAAATAGAAAGATTGTATAGAAAACCCTCAAAATAATGATAAGAGAACTAAAGGAACAACTGATATAGATTTTGGAGATGAGGAGAGCATTGGTTCTCAAAATCATATAGAATATCCTTAATAATGAGAGGATCTATTGATGAAAATAATTTTGTTGAAACCAACCAAGGAGGTGAATGAACTGGCACAATGAAGTGTTTATTCTAAATTATTTTTAAGTCTAGAGGTAAGTGATTTATATTTATCAATAAATGGTAGGAAAACTTGGGATAAATTGGTTGAAACATCCTAAACCATACAAGGTTTCTTGGATGCTTAAGGGGCATTAGGGGATAGTTAATGAGTAGTGTGTGGTGAATTTTTTTATTGGTTCATATAAGGATGAATTTATATGTGATATCATGCCCATGGATGTGTGTCATGTGTTGTTGGAAGGACATGGAAATTTTGTAGGAGAGCCATGAATGATGGATAAGAAAACACCTACACCATTATGAAGGATAAAAGATATGAGGTGGACAACAATTAAAAAGCAATGTTGGTATTTGGTAGAGAGTTGTTGAAAGTGGTTAAGCATGAAGAAATATGTTTTTCATTAATGGAAAGCTTGTTTTATTTATGATAGCCATTATCATAAGTGATTTTCCTATTGAAATTTAGAATATGTTGAAGGATTATGTTGATATTATGATAAGTGAGTTTTCAAATCGAGTACCCCTTATAAGGAGCATTAGTCATCATATGGATTTAGTACCAAGATTGAATTTGATTAAAAAGCATCTTATAGGTTGACTCAAATGAAGAATGGGGATATAAATAAGTAGGTGTAGGAATTACTGAAGAAGGGTTTAATCCATGAGAATATAAGCCCATGTGTAGTTCCAACTATGTTGTCACAAGAGAAATGTAGGGAATGGAGATGTGTATAGATTCACATGTAATAAATAACATCACCATTAAGTACATGTTTCCATTACCAAGAATTGTTGACTAAATAGACTACTTGAGTGGGAAAAAGTACTTCACTATGATAAATTAAAAGAGCAGGTATCATCAAATTCACATATAATAAGGATATGAATGGAAGACTACATTCAATATGAATAATAGGTTGTATGAGTGATTGGGCATGCCATTCATATTGTCAAACATTTTAAGTACATTCATGAGACTCATGAACGAAGTGTTTAAACCTTTCACAAGTATTTTTTTCATAGTTTATTTGGATGACATTCAATTTTTTAATCATTCCAAGGAGGATCATTTGAAGTTAGTTTTGGATAAGTTAAAGTAAGAATAATTATTAGTGAACTTAAAGAAGTGCAAATTCATGCAAGAGGAGATGGTATATTTTGGATTTGTAATATCAAGATATGGGTTGAATAGACACCCATAGAAGGTGAATGAAATTATAGATTGGCCTTTTCTAAAGATTAAATTTAAAGTAAGGCATTTCCATGGGTTGGAGAGTTTATACATAAATTTTATCAGAAACTTCAATGGCATATGTTCACTTATAGAAGAGACTATGAAGGGAGATAAGAAAAAAATTTAGTAGAATGTTGTATTATAGAGTAACTTTCAGTTTTGGAAGAGAAAAGTGATGGAAAAAGTAGTGTTAATCTTACTAGATTTTGGGAAGGTGTTTCAGGTTGATTGTGATGCAAACTAAACAATCATATGTGTGGTGTTGAGTCATGAGGGTAAGCCAATTGCCTATTTTAGTGATAATTTGAATGATTATAAGAGGAATTATTTAGTCTATGACCAAGAATTCTATGGAATGGTTCAAGCTCTCAAGAAGTGGTAACATTAATAATTTTTGAAGGAGTTCATTTTATACACTGACAATCATGATTTTTAGTTCATAAAATCCAAGGTAATCTAAATCAACAACATATGAAATGGGTAGAATTTATTCAAATATATTCCTTTATGTTGAATCATATGAATGGAAAGTACAATAATGTAGATGATGCATTTATAAGGTGAGATTTTGTAATGAATGATATAAAAGTGGAAGTCATTAGATTTGAATCCATGGAGTTATATGAGGAATACTTAGATTTTTGAGATGCATGGGCAGCATGTAGGAATAAAACATATGTGTATAGAACTCTATTATTATATTACATGTTACATGATGAATTTTTGTTCAAAGAACATAAGTTTTTTACAACACAACGTTTTATGTGAGAGAACTTGTTGAAGGAAAAGCATAGTGGAGGACTTGTTGGTAATTTTGGATATGAAAAGACTTTATCCCAACTAAATGAAATATGCTATTATCCACAGATGGATTTTTCAGCATAGGTTATTGGATACACCATAAAATTATAATTATAGGGATAACTCCTACAATTTAAGGAAGACCTTGTGGGAAAGGAAAATTATTACTCGGTATTCAACTTCTATCCTAGGATTGTAGAAGTTTATACAATCTTGAGTAATCTTATGACTATCTACTTTGACAAATATTTAATGGTAAAACTCAGATATGATGACATAGTTGTCAAACTTATAGAGAAAAGACCTTTTTACTATTCATTAATATTATAATATTTTAAATATATGCAAGTAATTTGCAAATGTCTACAACTAAAGATTATCAATTCATGAGGTTATTATGTAATATCACCCAACTTCACAATAGGAAGATAATATCAATTAGAAGAGAAAACCAATTTCATAAGAGATAGTCTTGCAACACATTTCATTACCCCAAAATATATATCTCACATAAGAAGTGTAGAACTATTATATTAACCATCAAATACTAAATCTACTTACAATATTCATATCATGAAACACTCATTACACTTTCAATCTAGAGATCCTAAGATTTACTCAAAAGGCCCAAATACAATATTACCAAAACTATCCAACACTATCTAACTTTTTCTACTACAATCTTCAGGAATATATAATCCTGAAAAATATATTGTTATAAACATGAAGGCTATACTTGGCATTTAGGTATGTCAACCTATATTCTATTGCTAAATATTCCATATACCTGATCTCAATTGAAAATATAATATCTTCATAACAATGTTATAGGATAAGCCTTAACAAAAAAGAAACCATGATCCTTGTCCACATGGCATGTTCATATATGTGAGAGGTTAGTGTACACATTCCACAAATAACACTTTCCTAGACTTAAAATTTTGTCTCATCCTAAGACAAGACCACAAAGAATTAGGATTCTGTAAACAAAAAGTATGTAGAACTCACAAAAACTGTAGATCTCTCAAGCTATCATTTACCAATTTTCACCCATTGCACACTAATTATCTACCCTCATGGGTTTTCATCTAAGTAACAATCCAATATAACACCCTTTAAGTTTTTTCAATAGACTAACCTTGTGGGTTCTTTTGGTCATACCAACAAAAATGATGACAAGAAAAAATTCAAAATTCTTTACTATAAAAAACTTAATTAGATGGAGGCATTAGCAAAAGAACTGATGTAGTTAATGGTTGAAAAGTACATGGAACACTCTGTGAAGAACTAAAATTAGTATTATTTATCTATAATAATTATTTTTAGAGTTAACTAGGAGGAATAATGCTATGGACATCAATGAGTGGAGTGATGGTACTATCAAATTCTGCCATGTTTATCTTATAATTTTTCCAATAAATTAAATACTCCTAAACATTGTGTAGAAGTGCCCAAAAAGGAATATGAGTGTATAAAAATTTAGAAACATAAATTTTCAAATTAGAATAGAGAGTGGCTTTAACATTAGTCATTTTACCAGATATGTCCACATGTAGATGACTGAGCTTCTCAACATGACATTATGTTTGGACTTCATAAAAGTTGTTGCATAGAATTTGAGTCTACCAAGCCTGCTACTAGTGCATAAATGAGTCTAAATATTTCATATATTATTTAAATTTTGATAAAAACACAAAAACATGATGGATTTATAATAACTCACAATGGTGAATTCAAGGAGCACACTGTTCTGTACTGCATCCACTTGGGATTTCTAGTCTATCAACCGATGGGCCATAGTTGTGGCTTGGCCAATCATAGTAGTGAGCTTAGCTTGATAGAGAACTAGGATTTTATGTAACTCATTCAACTCCTCTTTGATATCATAACCTTAAAATTCAATATTGTTGACCTATTGGATGATCACCCAATCCTACAAAAGTTAGGCAACCAGATTTAGAAGTTTTAGGCAATCTAGTATAAAACTAGGGCCCACAAATTGAGATTAAAAGGTGGGGATGGAGTATTAAATAAAAATAATAGTGTTTCTAAACACACTCTATAGTTTAGAGTTATCCTACTGCAATTAGGACACACTATTTTTTAATGAAATACTAGTTTGTATAATAGACTCCTGAAAAGTGGAAGCACCTTCCAACTACTTAGCCAATGAAAGTTTATAAGCATTTATAAATGATTTAGTGGTAAGTAGATGTATAATTTAAATAATATTGGATGTCATAAACCATATGGGTGTATAATCCCCATATTTTATATCTTTTAGAGTGCATTGAGTTGGAGCTTCTAGTAGTGTCAGTGTCACTTATGTGGCAAGTTTATGTGTAGCTTCATTAGTAGACTACTTATTTACCAACTCAACAAGAATGTATAGCTTGTACATTTCTTTGGACTCAAAAATATTATATTATTATGCCTCCATGGATGGGATGGAGCTATCCATCGGTATAGGAATGGTTTGCACCGTTGGTTGGGATATTTCCTCCATAATCATTGGTTTTCATAACTCAACCTTGGGATATGGATCCACTAATTTTAGAAGAACCTAGATATGATGATGTTTTTGGGCCTCCAAATCCTTTTATTTTGAACTTAAATTTTCTCCTTCTTCACTTCCATTCTTCTTCTACACTTGGTAACTAGTTGTGCTTCTTCTCAGGCAACCTTCTTTTCCTCTGGAATTTGTGCATCTAACATCACCTCTTCAATATTAGTGATGGGTTCATCAAATTATGATGAATAAGAAATCAAAATAGATCTATGCATTATTTTCCTTAACACTTATCCATTATTTCATGTAAACCTAGGGGAGTCCTCAATAAATGATGGTGCAATCCCTCCTAAATACATAAGAGTTTGTATGGATTATTGGGCTATGGGTTTAACCTCCTGATATTCCTCCTCAGCAGTTAGTTTATATCTTTACAGTGTTTAATGCTTGTGATGGAATGATTATGGTGGACTCTCAGTAAGAGGATCAATTTTTAGGGTCTGATAAGACTCATCAAATCCACCTATTATTATAATCTCTACTTGGAGCCATTAGAGTTTGGCTTCCTCACCTATAGTCTCCAAAATAATGAATTATGAATAAGTGGGAAATTATACCCATGAATGTTGGGGCACATAATTGAAGACTTGTATTATACACATTGATTTCCAAAATAAAACTCTTTTTCATATTACTTCTCATATAAATGACCAACCATGTCTATGATCATAGTCCAGTAGACCTCATGTTTATTAGTTTGAAAGTTCTACCATCCATATTTCATAGTAATTCAAGGCACATGTGGGTCATCCAATCAGGTATTATGTATTTGAGTCTTACTTCATGGAGGATAACATGAGCGATTGCTCATAGGAGTTTTGCACTTTTCTCAATTTGATGGAGTAGACATTGTTGGAGAAGTATATGTGATGTCTACTGGAATATGAACATTAAGTAGAATTGTATGCAAAGGGGTTGCTCTATGTACATCCATAATTTTATATTAAGATACTTCCCTTTGGGCCATACACATATCGATAAAGAAGGGGAAAATGAAAATTGATCCTTTGGAAGATCATGAATGAAAATAGAAACTCCCTGTGAAAGCTTTGTCACCACCACATGTTGGCCCAAAAGCTACATCACAGACGGTGGGATTCATAGGTTATTAAACACCAATTCCATGAGTTCATCCCACTATGTGCTAAATAGTTGTTGATGCACAAGGTAGCTACTTTAACTAGGTTTCCAAATGAGATTCTAGAATGTAATTTCCAAATAATAATCTACATGTGGATTGAAAATTCCTTTAGGGGACTTATACTATGTAAAGATAAGTAATAATACTAGAAACTGATATTGAAAAGTTTGTTTCACAGATGTGATAAATTTTTTAATATTCATTGTAATTATAGCCACCCAAAATTCTATCTAATTAAATTATTCCTCCTATAAGATCATGTGATGCACAATATTAATGACCCATTTGGTGGCCTCCTTCATGGCTTTGGTGGTTCTATTGAATCATGTAATAATACACTCTACCAAGATATGGATGACTTCATCTAGGATATCATCCAAATGAATATTTTGATTATCATGGGTATGGGTATCGTTAATGTCTCATAGATTCAGAGGAGCTTTTAATTTGTAAGTCACTAGAGAGCATCCATGTTATATCATGACTATTTCCCATACCATCATAGCCTTATTCACATATATAGTGATGTCTACAGATAAATAGAATTTTCCCTTGTTATACCTTCCTAGTAGAAATTCCATGATTTGATTGAGTTGGCCAAATGTAGGAAGCCAAATTAGGTACTCCACATTAGTGATTTGGAACCTATGTAGTGGTGTAATGGACAAAGGTTATGCATCCAAGGCTACTTTGAGGACAAACAACCATTCTTCATCATGTTTGAGTGAAGGATAGGCCTTAAGATCTAAATTCTTTTCCTGGCGTATGTTTGTACCAACCTTGATGTCTTCTAATTATGCATCATTGAGTGTTTTATGAATTTAGGCAGTGTAGTAATGACCATCATGAATACATCTGAGCTGAGGTTAAACTAGTTGGAATACATGAGTAAAGAGTGGTGCAAGAGACTTGGAGGGAGGCTCACCAAATTACATGAAAATAACTAAGTATGAAATAATGATTAAACTAGAAATAGGGGCTAAATATAGAGTTTTTGCATGACCGGTGTAATTATTGAGATTTAAAAGCACCAAAATTAACTTGGGATCTTCTTTTGAAAAACATTAGTAACCAAATATTTGAATTGATTAGTTAGCACACTATTTGAAAATGTGGTTTTTTTTGGTGGTTAGGTTGAGTGATGTGACCCACTAAATCTATGAATTGATTATTTTGTTTTCTAATATGGATCGTGATAATGATTTAGATTTTATGATACCTATCTCACATGTGAGTATTAACACCCCTCTCTTAGCCCTTACATGTCATCAAGATTTATATTGTACAAATTTTTCTTAGACTTAATTGTCTTTCATTACTACCTATTTTAACCATGGTATAGATTCTTTCCTCCCATTGATGCATAATGCCTCCCACTTAAGGTTTACTAGAGACAATTTATTTATAGAAACTTCTTAACTGCACATATATCATAACAAAAACCAAACCCAATCCACATAGCCTAATTAATGAGTCCTATGCTAAAATGGTGTGAATGAACACCTATTCTCTCCTGGGTATAAGACGTATTGGCAGTAGGGTTTGAGTTTATTTCCATTCACCTTTCTAGGAAAAATGGTACCTTGTAAATATTACAATACCACCATTCTTGGCTATGGTAATGCATGCATAATATATGGTCCCTTCTAATGGATATGTAATTTTCCTGGAAAAGCTTGAAATCAACTATCATACAATAGGATGGGCTGATCTATCTGAAACTAGTTAGTGTATAGATTCTTATCATGCCAAGATTTATACCTATGATTATTTACCTTTTGTGTCTAGGCTACTCTATGTTAGTTTTCATCCATTCAATTTAGGTCTAAGATCCTATTCCCTAAATATTCCTGGTCTCCCATATGCATAATGATTGTGATATATAGGTTGGGTAAAAGATATTCTAAGGGCAATACTACTTCTAGACCATAGACTAGTTGAAATGGGGTAAACCCTGAGGCATTCTTGTAATGTGTATGATATGCCCATAAGATGGTAGGAAGTCTATCCTTCCATTCATCTCATTAACATTGTAGACTTTTATAAGCATCTTACCTAAGACTTTTTTTGTAATCTTGGCTTGACCATTCGCTTGAGGTGATAGGTTGTAATTTTATGATGTGATATGATAAATTCATCAATATGTGTTTCTATGGTTGTATTTAGAAACTGTGTACCTATATCACTTACCAACTAGATTGGACACCTGAACCTGGTGATTATGTTATCATATAAGAACTTTACTATGTCCTTTACACCACAACTAGTTGTCTCAATAGCTTTGACCCACATGGTAAATTACTCGGTCGTAGTGATTATTGTGATGATAGGAACCCAATAAGGGAGGTTAGTAGAGTGTTAGTTAAAGTAAAAAAAAAATTAATAAAAACACACTAACACTAACACTTACAATATTAGATCCTATGGGTGAACTTAGTTAACAAAACTAAATGAAAACCATAACTAAAATTCAAAAGACACACAATCCTTTACCTTCCTTGGGAGCTCCAAATGCATTGTTGAGTGGATTCCTCAGTTTGTGCTCAAAGAGTCTTGGGAAATGGAGTTTGTGTAGCTCCCTCTCACCTTGGCACCATTGTGGATTTCATTGGCTTGGTGTGGCTTGGATCAATATTTGGGCATTATAACATTATTGATGTGAATCTCATGCGACAAAACCTGCATTATAAATCTACAATATCCAAGATTATAATTCAATAGGTAATGGATTTTATTTATAGAAAATGGATTTAACCCCAACCCAAAGTGATTTAAGGTGGATTTTAAAAATGGAATGAGTTCAAACTTAACCCAAGTGAGTCAAGACTAACCTTAATAGAGTTAATCAATGTTAATTAATCATGATTTGTAATGAATAAGCATGGGTCTACAAAATGAGATATTTTTCAAAGGCTTGATAACTCAGAAAGGTAATCATGAAAGGCTAAGATATTTCATATTTTTGAATTTATTTTTTAGGTAATTCATTAATTACACATGGATAATTTAACTAAGCATTTAATTTGGTTTAGCTTATTAATTAATTTTGAATATCTATTTCACTCTTTCAAAATTTGATTTTATGTGTGCAAGTGCCCCACTTAATAGGTCCATAGGCCAAATTGACTATTATGGTGGCGTATAATAATTAGGGATGAATCTATGAGAGGTTATGATTGTGTAAGTTAGGATACCCCAATTCAGTATGTCTCAATGAGATTCTGAGATTGATAAATGATGTAGAAGAAAATTTGGGATGTTTAGTGATTCCTAAGATTAATTTAAAATGGTTGGTAGGAATCAGTCTGAAGTCTAGCTAGAGGCCATTGGTGGCCAATTTTAGGTGTCTAAAATTTTCCCCTATTTGGGAAGGCATTTCAAGATATAGGCATAGTAACTTCTTATCAAATAATGAAAAAATCATGTATGCTTACAAATTCAATGGCAATGGATGAACTATAGGCACCCCTCAAGGGAGTGGTCGAAAAAAAATGTCTATGATCGATCCATCAAAAGGAGGAAACGATGGGAGCAAAAAGATGAAATAACGGGGTAAAAAAGATTGATTTGCCTATAAGTGGATATAATTAGTGGCATATGGAACTACCCCAATTGGGTAGATAAACAAGATGATTTTATCATAGGTGATTATAATGATTGGCATAGGTGGGACAAAAAAAGGGTAATGATTTACCCAAAGGTGGTTATAATCATTAAAAAAGGTTTAAGGTAACAAGAGAATGATTTTCATAAAGGTGGTTATAATCAGTTAGAGGGAAAATAATGACTTGCCCATAAGTAGTTATACGTATTATCACAATGAAAATGTGCCCCAGTTTGGGTAGAAGAAAGAGAATGATTTTACTAAAGGTGGTTATAATCATTAACCTTGAAATGGATGAAAACACAATGATTTTCTCAAAGGTGGTTAGAATCATTGTCAATTCAAGTGGGATGGTATACAATGATTTTCCCAAATGCAATTATAATCATTATTACCCCAATTATGGGAAACATGATATGGAATATGATGGCAAATTAGTACATAGGAGAAAGATGAATTTGGGAAAGCTGTGAGTAAGGAGATGATCATTCGAACTAGCAAGGATTAAAATTATTTCATGATTTAATTAATTTGTATGGGATATGATTTGGATTAGATAAGGAATGTTTCTAGTGTCAAGGAGATATATCATTGCCTCATTGTTGTGTAGACTCTACGAGATGATATTTTCTATAGTACATGATGGTATGCATCATGATAAAACACTATGATAACTTGGTTGATGGTTTCCTAGATTCTAATGCAAACAATAAATAAATTACATTGTAAAAACATATATTTGACAAAATATTTAATTGTATTATTCTAGATCAATATTTACAAATCACGTGAAAAGATTTATAGGCTTTTCATGGGTGGTTATGGGTTAAAAATAACTTTCCCATGAACCAACAATTTATTTAAAACAAAGCATAATAGTAAATTTAATACTAACTACACTAACTAAATATTAATCTAACAATATAAAATAAATTAACTTTGGATCAATAAATAACCCAACAAACTCCCCCTTGATCCAAAGGGGTATAGAAAGACTGAAGCAAAGAACTATGAGTCATCCAAGTAGCCTTTGCTACAACTATAACGGGTACACTGTGCATCCTAGACTGATCACATCTTGATCATCCCCACACTATATTAGAACATGATCATGCACTATCCAACTACATCAATCCTCACACAGAATCTGTCTAACAAGTGACTACCCTCTGTACTCTATATGGCACATGTCAAACTGATGCCCAATAATCACCACTTCTCTCGCAAGCCTTTGTTCAACACTAACAATGTTAGCAACACAATGTTGACTCATACTACACATCACCAATGACTAATTGAAAAACCAATATGCACTATCTTATCCCCCTATCAGGTTAGAGGTGAGAAGTTGTGCAACAAATAAACCAAGTAAAAATCACTAAAATGCTCCACATCAAAGATCATAAAAACACTACATCTATGAAATCAAAGTACACAAGCCAAAAATTACTATCTTAGTAGTGAACCCATACTCTGAGTGAATAGCAAACTGGAGAAGGGAAAATATCATCCAATCTCTGTGAATCCTCCAACCTCCAGTTGGCTTTGTTTAACCTGTTAGATCTATAGGGACCTATAAACATTGAAATTTAATACCATCATCACCGACAACACAATCAGTGGGACACATAATTAAAATAATTGTTTGATGTATAAAACACATTTTTACTATTTAAGAAAATCTTGGGATATCAAATTCCATAAAAAAATGCACCTGATTTCATTACAATGTGTAGTTTATTCAAAATATGTGAAAAAAATGTTTAAACATGTTATAATAAAAAACTACTTGCAATGATGCTCTTGAAAATCCTTTTCCATGAAAAAAAGTGGTCATATGAAGAACTTGACCATTGTATGCAGAAGACATGACAGTTTAAAAATGTGTTCCTTTGTTAGGCTAGGCAGACCCCCCTCTCAATGTTAATTCAAAAAATTTAATTAGTTTATGGGGATTAAAAATTCGTAGAAAGACATGATGGACCCCTCCTTGCGTATACTCATTGGAAATCTATCTGAGTCTAGTTTCCAAAAAAGTAATTTCTTGGTTTTCACAATTAATTCAAATGTCTTCTTTGTAAATCAAAGATTTTTTTTACTTTTGAGAAAAAAATAAATTTTCCCATGAAAGTAAATTTTTAAATAAAACCTAAATCTTTCCAAGGCTTTTGTAGGGTCCACCAAACCCTAATATTTGACAAATTATAATAAAAAAACTTTGCCAAATGAAAAAAAAAACCTTACTCATACTTCCAACACCATAGAGAAGTTTCTCAATGCCATGGCTATTTTGAAAAATTCATGGACTCCTTTTGCAACCCTTAGGCCATACAAAATCCATACAAGATGGAATCTTTCATTATTTGGTAGTGTTTGAGACTGACAAGAGAGATTTTAATTTTGTAAATCTAATTTTTGATGATGTAGGACATTATGGAGGCCGTAATATATCATTTTATAGCTTGAAAAAACTCTCAAATTCCTTTTGCTGTTGGTATTTGATCTTCAGAAACTCAAAATTAAATCAACTGCTGAGCAGATCAATTTTTAGTGAAATGGAGGCCATTTTATTCAAACATAGATATATCCAGCATGAAAAAGCTATAAAAATTCATATGTGGGATGTATATCAGAAAATTTCATCTTAAAAATCTCTCAGATGCCTTGTTTAATTGACAAATGCTCTTCGATTGCCTAGAAACATATCAGAAACTTAGTAAATGAATTGAATGAAGGTTGAATGTAATATCAAGGAGTAGGCCATACAAAAACTATTTTATCAAATTTTATCAGACTTTCTAATGTGAAATTATTTGAAAAATTAAAATATTTTAATAATTTTCCAAAAATTTCAATATTAGACTAACCAAAGCTGATTTTCTAGGGCATACCTTCTACCAATGCAATCTTCCAATCTTGCCTTTCCCATATTCACCATGCTTGAACAAACCATGCTCTGATACCACTATTGGCCTAGATTCCAATGCAAACAATAAAGAAATTACATTTTAAAAACATATATTTAACAAAATATTTAATTATATTATTCCAGATCAATATTTACAAAGCACATGAAAAGCTTTGTAGGATTTTCACAGGTGGTTACGGATTAAAACCAACTTTCTCATGAACCAAAAATTTATTTAAAACAAAGCATACTAGTAAATTAAATACTAACTATACTAAATAAATATTAATCTAACAATATAAAATAAACTAACATTGGATCAATAAATGACCCAACAACTGAAATATACATAAGGACTGACACATGATCCAATAATTAATTGAATACAATGTACCAATGATAAAAACCATGATGACCATTTTGAAGTATGAATATGAATGGATTCAATAATAATGCACAAGGAATCACCGAATGAATGCACATAGATTGAATCAAGACACAACAATAAAGCAAAAAAATAAGCAAATGAATAAATAAACAAACAAAACACCACGAAAACAAATAAAAAACATGAAACAAACACACAAAATGGTTAATCATAATGTTAGCACAAACATAGAACAAATAGGATGATGAACATTGCCCCTAGAATGTAGGCGATAATGTAAAAAACAAAAAAAATGGGGAATAGAATAAAAATAAGTGGGTGGTCGAGATGGCTCTAGATGCACTAGGAATGTGGATGTTGCCTACATAGTTCCATGGACGTAAGATCCAAAAAAACTTTAGGCCAAGTTTAGTTCTCCTAGGAAATGGGATAGAAAAAAATGATGATAAGAAGAAAAACTAATTGTGTTATAGAATAATGTGGGAATGGACTCACAAAATGGAGAGAGCATGAGACACTAGGCTAAGAAGGATGGGGAAACTAAATGAAAAGTGGTTTATTATGAAATAGTTAGGGATCTCATAATCCTTAAGGAAAAAAAGTGGTCACTGTTTAGGATTTTCTACATCAGTGTGACAAATGTTTTTGTAATTTTAGATTTATCTCAACTCATTGGAGAATGACAAGATACCAAATGGTCCAATCTCATAAAATGGTGAGAGAATTCAAACTAAATATTGATCAAAAAATGGAGAGAGTATGGAAAAGCGGTGACTGAGCTAATCGTAACATAAATCAAGTGTTGCCTACATAGTCTATTGATGGGAACTCAAGTTACTGTAGTTCTACCTTATAACTGAGAAATCTCACTAGGTAGCTACTAATTCAAACAAAATAAGCAAAGGTGGAAAATGGAATAATATGGCATAGGCATGGTAAGGTGGTACTTCAAGGCATGATAAATAATTGATGTCTGTATTTTTCCTATAGGTGATTATAATTAAGAAATAATGGCATAGGCCAATGAGACTAAGTTACCCATAGGCAGTTATAATTAGTAGCACGGTGATGAAATACTGATTTGCCTAAAGGTGGTTATAATCAGGAACACTAGGTATATAAATTAACAAGAAATGAAGGATGTAAATACAAAACCACTATCATACTAATCAAAAAATATGGCATCTATCTAGAATTCTAAATCAATTGCTGAAACTTGATCTAAATCTTCATGTTAAAACTTCCCATAGAACCAATAGAATGAAATGAAGGTCAAAAGGCTGGGTAGGGAGGGGTAAAAATAACTTGGTTGATATAAAATGTATGATAGAATGGTATGGTACAAATAAAAATGTTGATATTATGATACAATAGAAATAGGCCTCATAGACAATACACTAGGCCTATGAAGCAAAGTAATGCTTGAGGTGTATAATGTTTATCAGCTCATCAAGTTCATCCCCATCTAGTGTAGGGAGCCTATATTCTATAGTTTCATAGTTTGAAATAATGATGAAAGGGCCTATCCAGTTGGGATTGAACTTATCTTTGTGTTTCTTCTTGATCATGGTATTCTATTGGTTTTATTTAAGAATAAGATCATTAAACTCCAATTATATATATTTAACGTGCCGATTGTAGTGTCTATGGAGTCAATTCTAGTATGCTTGAATATTATTTGATGTGGATGTGTTTATCATCAAGTAACTCCAGCTCTTTCAAGTGAGCTACTCGATAGTCTTCATCATTTAGGACATGCTTCAAAGTGATGCATAAAAAAGGTAACTCTACCTCGATAGGAAGAATGGCCTTAGTGTCATAAACAAGTGAATACAAAGTGACTCTTGTTGGAGTATGGTAATTGGTGTGGTATGCCTAGAGGGTGTGGAATATTTAAAGGTGATAATCATGGCCAACATCATTGATACTATTTTTAAGGATGTTAATATTATTTTTATTAGATTCTTTGACTTGGACATTACCTTGAGGGTAATATGTTATGGAAAAATGTCGATTAATTTTGTATTCAAAACATAACGATTTAACATCCTTTTTTTTTAATGATCTTCCATTATCAAATATAATGTCAGAGGGGATACCATAGTGTCAAATGAGATGGTTAAAGATGATTTTGTAAATTTGATTTATAGTAATGTAAGTGAGGGGTATAGATTCAATTCACTTAGTGAAATATTAGGTTGAATTAAGGATAAGTTTATGGCCATAAAATGAGGTGGGTTTTATCTTCCTAATGAGATTGAGGCCCCATATAACAAATAACCATGGTGTAAGCATTGGTTTCAACTACTTCACTGGGGCATGAATCATATTGGCAAGCCTTTAACATTTATTACACTTTTTTAGATACATAACTACATATGCATCTATCGTTGGTCAATAGTACTAAGTATGCAAGAGCTTTTTGGATAGGATAGCCTTGCTAGTGTGGGATCCACATACTCCTTCCTAAAATTATTGTAATGCTAATGTAGACTCTATCAGAGTTAAATAATAAAGTAGAGTGTAGACACCATAAATCCTCACACCTACATTTATGAATCTCAAAAATCCCCTTAGACCTACCTAGGACCCTCTTGGGACCAATCTACACCAATATGGCCTATCCAAGCTCATCTACAATTAGTTTCACAAATTGGCTCAACCTAGCCTTCAGGACCCTTACCCTAACCATTGACATTTAGGTAACCATCGATGGTCACCACTGGGAAATCCTAATTGTTGATGGTCAGGTTTCCGCTGCCTAAACATTGAATATGCAACCATCCATCGAGCTTTTATAAATATAGCTTGTCTAATTTGTGTTATGAGCCTTTGATGAAAAAATTATATTTAGATGGCCCAATACACCTCTACTTCCACCTTTGATTATGCTTATAAGAGGAAGAGGCTTGGGATGCCAAGTCCATCTAAAATAATTATCAAAAGCTCAAGCATTCAGGAGTTTTCTTTTGTAGGTTAATCAACACCATCATCATTATCAATCACTATTAGCCATATTATTGAGGGTTGATTCACCATCACCTCTCAACCAAGCTCTTAAGTACTGTTACTCTATTGAATTGAAGCTAGATTCCCTTGACAGGTTAACTACCTTGACCACTCATCCAACCACCTCTGGTAAGATCATACTTGTTTATTACTATTCACGTACTGTTATTTTATTTTTCAATCATTCTATCCCTTTCCTAACTCTCAAAATTCAATTGTGAAATCTTATCATCCTCTATTGATCAAACCTAGAAATTGATAGTCAACCAACCCCAACCATTGACAATCAGGCCTAATTGCTAATAGTTACCCCAACTACCGAGGTCACCTATGGTAGAAAAAATTATCAAGCTGATTTCACTTACTCACACCCAAAAAAATCTACTTTTCTATGTTTATGACCACTCATAGACCTCCTTTTGATTTTCTGAACCATACCCTGACCCATTAGCACTAGTATTAATTAGTCTATCACTAGTTTTATCATTTCTAGTCTATTTTTCTAGCAAGCTTTCTTGTATTCAATTTTAGTACCTTTTGATTACTGATGCAAGTACCTTATTTCTAGTTTATCAACTTGATTGTTTAAAACATGTGGATTGATAACCCCTAAGGGAGCTCTCACTTTCAAAATCTAGCTATCACTAAACAATCCACCCAATTATCTAACTAACAAACAAGTTTTCTTTAGTGTTTTCTTATCTAGAGGTCATCCTTCCAAGCCAAAGAGGAGCTCTCACAATCTTTTGGATTCAACATGCACACAAACAAATAGGTTTTTCAACCATACCCATATTTAGTTTCTTCTTTTCCTCTTTTTTATAAGTAATAAATTCATTAAAAAATTATGGCATACCCGGTGGGACCTTTGTGTCTTTACTAGGATTCTTTTTTGCATTCTCTCTATACTGTTTGTTCATTAAAAAAATCAAATGTTTCTTTTAGGATTAAAATCAAGTGCATACATCAATTTCTTGAAAATTTAATTCACATAGCTTAACTTAAAAGAAAATTAATCTATCGTATAATCACTTTTTGTTGCACACACTAAACCAAACCACTTTCACCAATTAAACATCAAACATACTTGAGATAAGGCCTAACTAGGATTTCATCACCTAATGGTAGCCTTACCCTTTCCTAACAATCCTACTTGGAGGTCATTACCAAGGGGAGAACCAACTCATCTCTCTAGTTGAGTATAAACTATGGATATTAGTATATATTGGCTAAGCACCCAACACTCTTATCATTATGGGATTGTGAAGAGAGGGGGTAGGCCCCAATACCAAGCCATGTATTGATTCCAATATAGATTCTTTTTAATCACCTAAAAAACTCAAAACCAACCATAGATTAATTTTTTTAGTATCTAATCTACAAGCCATCTTCTATTACACATTCTTATAAACTAAGGCATAAGCTAGAAATGAGACTAAAAATGAACTTCCAAGTTTAATGTACTTTATAGTGTGTATCTTATCTTCCTTGATCATTTTCTTATTTTCTTCTTGTTTGAGTGGTGATTTTTTGTATTCTATCCTCATTTTTTGCATGGTTGTCACTCACTAGTAGTGAAAGAACATAATAGAGCAAAACTCGTCACTAGACCAATCCACCTCTTCCACTTCCCTATCTATGGACTATATTTCTAAAGTGGAAGGATCACCCCATCTTTTAGGATGCTTTGCTTTCCCTCAAGTATTTCCCCATGGGGACACATATTTTACGATTTTTTTGGAAAATAACCCAGTCTCCCTCTAACACTACCTCGACACCTCTCCCCACCATACCTTAATTTTAATTCCATCTCTAGATCCTCCTTATGGTATGCCATCCCACCTTATGGGGGATGATTTTGAGGCAATGGTCACTACCAACCTTTGACTACCCAGGCATCTTCATCTACTAACCCCTTTGATGCCACAACTGAGAACCAGCTAACCCAACCAACCAATGCCCTCACACTCGTCTCCCCTACCCATGACTCCTCTACCTCAGGAACAACCCAACCATAAATCCATCACACCCCACTCATTAGCACAATACCTACCAATAGTACTACCAACCTCCCCTTATCATATCTAACTCATTAAACAACACCTCCCTAAAAATTTTGATGGTATATATGCCTTATACCTCACCACCCATTATCTCAAAGGTCACTACCTCACCCTTTGTCACCAACCCAACCACCATCTATACCCAATCCACTAGGATTCCTCAATAGGCATTCGACAACCCTAACCTAAGGTACATCCCTAAGTTGTGAGGGGATGTACTCGTAACCCAACAACTATCATCTACCTACCTCTATATACCACCTACCCAACCTCTAGCATCCAAATTACAATATGTGTCAACCTCTAAACCACCAACTAATTTCCAATATGTCACCCAACCACTACCCCAGTATGCACCTTATGACCCTTTGGGTGTATCATCTCAAACTAAATTAATGAAGATGCTCATAGAAAAAATGACAAGCCTTGAGTCATCTATTTTAGGGGCTTATATAATCCTGTCCTATGATCATATTTGTAATGAACCCATTCATCCCTCTGTCTCCATCAAACCTTACCCTCCCTAATGGGAACTCTCAAAATTTGACAATTTCTAAAGCAAGGAGGACCGCCAACAACACCTTAGGGATTTTAGACATGCTTTCTACATGATCACTTATGATGATGCCCTACTCCTCTGAACCTTTCCCATGTCTTTATCTGGCCTGACACTTGACTGATATGGTGCCATCACCAAGCATTCACTCTTTTATTTCACCCAACTAGCTTAGATCTTCAAGGATCACTTTTCCATTAACATTTCCAAGAAAGCATCCATTATCAACCTCTATTCTATCAATTAATTTGATGGTGAATCTATTGCTAATTTCATCTCTCACTAGAGAAGCTTGATTAATCAACTCTCATTTTACTTGCCTCAACCCAAACTTATAGAAATTTTTTCTCATGCCTTCGCTAAACACATATCTTCCACACTGTGCATCCAAAACTTTAGAACTTTTTATGAATATTTTACCATGGCACACAAGCTAGAAAACTGAGCCATAGATGAAGGCAAATTAAATTTGTGGAAAAAATACTCTACCTTCAAGACCAAAAAAATATGTTCCTCTAGAATAGGTGATCAATCCAACACCAGGACCAAGAGTAAGGGAACTACAAATGTGATTGTCCTTTAAAATACCCCTTCACCTAATTCCAATCAACAAATTTCCCCTATTACCTATAGCCTAAACACAAAAAACCATAACCGAAGCAACCAAAGATAGTTCACTCCACTTGGAGAATCCTTTGCCTTGGTTCTAGAGAAACTACTAAAGTCTAAACTCATACAACTTCCACCCATCACACTTCCTCAACAATTTAATTCTTCTCACCCAGTAACTACTTGGTATAATGAGAATGACTTCTATCACATAGGTGGGCATGATGTCCGTTGATGTAATACCTTCAAAAATGTTATCAGAGCCTTATCAACAAGGAGGAACTTACATTGGATAACCTTAGAGCTCCCCAAAATTAATCTCTTGACATCTTCAAGAAGCCCTTTCTACCCCTACCAAAATTGAAGATGCATAGGTATAATGTTCTCATAATGCCCACACAGTCAATATGATCCTTGGTATGACATTAATGAGGAATCTATCCTCCAATCTAGTTATTTCCCCTCCACTCCACCTAGTGAGGTGTTGGAATCACCTTCCCTTCCTTCATAACCCCAAACCAAAGAGGTCCCCTTCCCCTTGGAAGCACTCATAGAGGTTTTATACTCACCAAATGTCTCCTCTAAAAATGTATCTAAATAAGAAACCATTCCTAATTTACCATCTCCCATAGTTGAGGAATAAACCCCAACTATGGACATCATTCCCAGGGAAAACACTTCTTCACAAACATTCTTCATGGGTTAGCCACCCAACCCAAACTTACACCCTTTGTTTAAGGACATATATGAGGTTACCAACCATCCTAATCAACCCATAAAAGTAACTTGGCACCCACTACTTGGGAGGCAAAACCAACCTACAAATATTTTTTTATGCTCATTCAAAAGTTAGACATGGTCACAAAGCTAGACATGGATCGAGCCACTTTTTGACACTAGTTAGGGCTCCCTTACACCAACAAATTTGAACCTTCTAGCACACCTTTAACCAATTGATCCATCATTCTTCCACCGCCCCTTAAACTGATCAAAACCTCTAAAAACCCCTCACCTTCTTGAAAAACCAAAATAAATGAGCCTCCAATAACTGCATCCCCAACCAAACCTCCAAAAAATATTTGTACCTTCCCCACATGAATCTTGGCCCACCCATATTTAAAAGTGGAATTAACCTTGCCTAAGCCTCTACACAAATTTTAATGTAAATCAACCAAGGGGAAATACTGTCAAAGGGTCATATATTTAGGACCCTACCTCCCTCTACCATACCTTCTATCTTAGGGCCCCATCCCTCAAATTTATGGAAACATTAGGCTCCTTTTAACATATGTCATCCACTACCATTGGTTAGACCAACCCACCTACTGTCTAACAACCCTATCCTTCCTAGATTACCAAAATCTAGATCATCACCTTCAAACACTCTAACAAATAGCATACCCAAACCAAAACCATTGACCAAGAACACCACCTTGCCTAAACCTTCTCATACCAAACCAATTACCACCAACATGCCTATCCTCCTAGACAAAATCATAGCATCTATATCTTCCCCACCTATAGTAGGATCTTATACATCCAGTCCTCAAACATTATTACAAATTTATAGCTTCACATTACCTCCTATCAAATCTTTGAACCCCCTTGGTTCTAAGCCAACTTAGTATGATGACTATCAAATTTTCTCATACCATTGGACATTTGGGCATGACAATGAGAGCTGAAGAGCCCTCCAATTTATTTTCCATCAACTCTATGATGAATATGACCTTATACTAGATGACCTTCTACCAAATCCTCCACCAAAGTACCCAGTTATCATTCATCGACATACTATAAACCCTCCAATATTAACTCAGAATAATGGAGAACCTACCCAACCTCATACCCTACCCTACCCATCTATCCATACCATTAACATGGTCACTCAATCACAACAAAAAGATAAGGGTAAAGATAAAGCATCCATACCCTAGACATACCCACTAACTCACACTTCACCCAACTAGATCCAAACTTCTACAAAACCTAAAGTTACCATCTTAGGCACCTTTGAGAATACTCCCCTTGAATCCATCAAAGGGGTCATTCTAAAGTAACTTCACCAAACCTCAACTAAGATGAGCCTATATGAGCTCATTTCTACCTTTCCTCACCATTGTCAAGCCATGATCAAGGCTATGTAAGCCATCAAGTTCAAACTAGGTGACACCCCACCTATCGAAGCCTTTATTGGTGCTCGTCAACTCTCCACCTTTATCACCTTCAAGGATTTAGAGATTCCCTCTATCCACCCTGAAGACCTGGATCCTCCCCTTTTAATTATTACTTATGTTAACTAGACCTACATCAAATAGTTTGTGATTGATGGGGGAGCTAGCATCAACATCATCTCTTCCCATGCCTATGACCAACTCAAATTACCAGATAATGTCATGTCCCAAACTTCAATTGTACTTCACTCTTTTAATGATACCATGACCACTACTTTGGTAACCATCATCCTTCACATTTTTCTAGGACTACACATGCTCCCCAAGATTTTCTATGTGGTTAAGGGTGAATTCTAGTATAATATTCTATTAGGGAGACCTTGGATCCATGTTAAGGGTTGTGTAAATTATTCCTTTCACCATTGTGTCAAATTAGAACACAAAGGCCAAGTTGTTACCATATAAGCTGACCCTATCCATTTTGTAGCTTGTAGTATAACTTGCTAACCTAATGATGTTCTTGTACCTCTATCCACAACACTAGAAATGTCTACCACCAAATCTTCACCCATACAACCCGAAGCCTCTACTTCCCCATCCACTGAAGCCTCTACCAATTCCTATATTCCCATAGACCATTTCCCACCAATTATCCCTTGGAATCAACATTCCAATACCTTAACCTTGGATAATACCATCTCCTTACCCTTGACACTTTCCCTACTCCCCAAGAGTATGATAAATCCAAACATTAACCAAGTTATGACCCCAACATTGGAGCCATTACCCCATTAGGACCTCTGGGTTATCAAACCCATTTATTTTATGGGTGAATTGACAAACCCCATAGTGTTGCCAATCTACCCTCTTCACCTTAACCTTCTCTTACTTGGATAACCTGAAATTTGCCAAGGTATACCTCCATAGGTGTGCCTAGAAAGGATTTGGCTTAGGATGATATAAGCATGGACCACACACATTTATCTCGATTGAGACTCAAAATCCTCATGAAAATCATGACCTAAGCTTCATCCTACCCAATAAGAAGAAAGACAAACAAACCATCCCTACCACTATTGAAGAAGAGATCCCTACCTCAACTACACCACCAACACCTAAGTGTGAGGATGAAAACATCATCCTACCCAAATTTTTTTCATCAACATGATTACCCTTGGCCCCTTAACTTAAAAAAATGAAGGTGCACCCATATCCATCCCTTTGATCCATCCTAAACTCATGGGAGAAGACTTTCCTACCATTAACATAGTTCATTGCCAAGATGATGATTATATTCTCACCTATCTAGGTACACCCGATTACTCCATCCAAAAATCTTTGCCTCTAGAGACCTTAACCATGTTGAATGAACTCACTACCAAAATTGACATAGGCACTTTAGATAACCCTCATATTGTCAAATTGGGCCAATATCTCACCCTTAAGGAACTTCAGGACTACTCTAATTTCCTCTAAGACTGCAACATCTCTTTCACCTAGTCATATGCTGATATGCCTGGTATCAACCCAACCATCGCCACCCATAACATCATAACCAATTTTGATGATAACCTTGTCAAATAGAAACTCCATCATATGCATCCTTTCATAGCTCTCCTCATCAAAGAAGAGTCTAATGCCTACTTTTTATCAACTTCCATTGATTATCCTTAGTGGGTCTCCAACATCATATCTATCACTAAATCCACAAGGGGAATACGTATCTATGTGAAAGTTCATGACCTCAACCTTGCCTGCCCAAAGGATGACTTTCCCCTACCAAGCATTGACCAACTTATTGACCTTACATTAGGTCATGAGATGATGTCCCTTATGGATAGATTCTTGGGTTATAATCATATTTTGATTTCCCTTGAAGATCAATATAAGACTACATTTATCACCCCATGGGGGAATTTATGTTATAAGGTGACACCCTTCTGTCTTAAGAATGTTGGTTCAACCTACCAACAGTGTCATGACCTACATCTTTCATGACCTCATCCACAAAATCATTGATTATTATGTGGATGACCTCCTTAGAAAGCCCAAACTATGCAAGGACCACTCAGTCATTCTCAAAGTTATCCTTAAGAGACTTATTTGTTACAATGTCTACCTCAATCCCAAGAAATGTATTTTTGGGGTCTTGTCAGGCAAGATCCTTGGCTTCATAGTTTCCATTAGAGGAATATAGGTTGATCCCACCAAGATCAAATCCATCCTCAAGATGCTACCCTTGGCCAACCTTAAGCAACTTCGTAGTTTGCAAGGGAAACTCTAATCCATTCATCACTTCATCTCTCAACTCTCTGATAGATTTCAACCTTCCATCACCTCTTGAAGAAAGATGTCTCTTTCTAATGGAATGTTGATTATTAGAATTCCTTTGATTCACTCAAAGAATACATTCTATCTCCACCTATCCTCACACCTCCTAAGGATGACCAACCTTTCTACCTTTATATCTCTACTATTGATCATTCCCTAGGGGTAATGATTTCCCATTGGGATGAACAAAACAAAGAGTAGGTTATTTATTACATAATCCTCACCCTTTTATCCTAAGAAAATTAGTATACACATATCGAGAAGCTATGCCTATCTTTATTCTTTGTGGCCATCAAACTTCATCACTACCTTCTTTACCAAAAAACCTTTGTCATAACCAATACTAACCCACTCAAGTACATAAACTCTAAGCCATATCAAAACTTGCATATGGCCAAGTGGCTCATGATTTTAGCTAAGTTTAACCTTGAGTTCCTAAAATAGAAGTCAATTAAGGGGTAAGTAATTGCTGACCAATTGGATGACGTACCCCTTTTGAGCAACTGACCTCCCCCTATCAAATTTCTAGATGAGTCCATTACAAACCTTTCCCATGTAGACTTCACCAATCATGTAACCATGTTTTTTGATGGTTCCAAATGTTAGCGTGGAGGGGGAGCCAGTATCATTCTTATCCCCTCTATTAGTGAACCACTCCCTTTATATTTTAAACTTAACTTTGAATGTACCAATAATATGGCCAAGGATGAAGCCCTATGATAGGTATCTAGACTACCTTAGTCTTGAGAGTCAGAATGATCAAAATATTTAGTGACTTCCAACTTGTGGTTAATTAAGTCCATGGCATCTACTAGTGTAAGAACAATATTTTCAACTATATAGATAATTATTCACATAGCTCCTAGCCTCATTCAAACACTACCATATCTAAACCACCCCACGATATACTAAAAATTTTGATGACACCATGGATTCCCTTGCTTCTCAGATCCCATTAGCACCCTCAAACTCTAAGCTATCAGTCATTATCCATCACCTCATCGAGCCTTCCTAGATCAAGTCAGACACTCCCACCATCTTTCATGTGGAAGAGGTTCTCCCTTAAATTTGGTATTAACAAACATTCAACTACATAAACCTTATCATAGTTCTATTTAGAGTTTCTAGGAATGTCCATCGAGCATTTATTCAGATCACCTCCTATTATACCATTATAGGAGGTATCCTTTACAAACATGGTTTTGATGCCCTCCTATTCCATTTCCTCCATGGTCTAGAATCCTCTCACACTATAAAGGAGACACATAAGGGTATCTAAAGAGGGTACTTTAGTGGATTCATTATGGCTAAGCACATCCTCTGCTAAGGCTATTACTGGACCACCCATAACCAAGACTATGTGATTATGTGAAGAAGTGTGTCAAGTATCAACAAACTGATAATTTACATCATGCACTCATCCATATCCTTCAAGTTTAAACTAAATTATGGCCTTTTTCATAATGGGATCTTGACCTTTTTGGTGAAATTAACCCCCACTCTTCATAATGACATCATTATATCATTACCACAACCAAATATTTCACCAATTAGGTGGAGGCTATGCCTCTTATCTCGATGAAGGCTAAAAATATTATTGAATTTATCACCCACCATATCATCTATCATTTTTATGTTCCCCATAAGATCATCATCAATAATGGCAAATATTTCAAAAATAAAACAAGTTCAGGGCTTTTGTGACGTATTTGGTATTCAACTTAGCTTTTCATCATTGTATCACCCATAAGCAAATGGACAAGCTGAATCCTCTAACAAAACCCTAAACCACATGCTTACCAAAATGGTTAATGCCTCAGGTTAGGATTGGTACTTGCACATACCTTTTTCCCTATGGGTATACCATACTATCATCCGAACCCCTACAGGTGCTACCCCCTTTTATCTCATGTTTGGGGATGAGGCTGTATTACCTTTTAAATTCCAAATACTTTCTCTTTGCATATCTTTGCATGATCTTATCTCAGAAGATGATTATCATCAAGAATGCTTATCTCAAGTTGACATACTTGTTGAACATCATTTGGTTGCCCTTTCCCATCTTCATGTCTATCAATAACGAGTCAAATGGACCTATGCAAAATACCTGAAGGTCTGATAATTTAACATTGGAGATATTTTCCTCAAATAAAACCAACATGAAACCAATATGGAAAAAATCAAAAGGCAAAAATTTGCTTTCAATTAGCTTGGACCCTAATCATTACCCATAAGTACAAATTAGGAGCTTATCATCTATCCTCTCTCAATGATAAACTAGAACCTAAGCCTCTTAATGCTTTGCATTTGCATCCCTTTTATTGTGAGATAAAGATCATGATGATCATTTGTCTCACTTAATCTCATCCCTTTTAACCACATTCATTACCTCTTTATTTAGGGGCAAATTATTAAAACTAAATCATGTGATCATCCATCATAATTATAGCCTAATCTTGAACTATGGATACTATGGCTCTATCCATAGCAAGATTCTCATGGTACTTACCATCTCCTCAAGATCAGCTCCCATGGTCATTATCACCTGTACCTCCTTTGCACCTACTGAACCTTCTTGTGCTCTTATTTTTTCCCTCATAAAAGTAATCTAAAGGGCATGTATAAGTAATTCTATGTCAAGAAAAATCAAATAAAAGTAAAGGCAATATCACATAGAAAAATGAATCATGGGTCATTCTTAGCATTTGCAGACTGCTCCTTGGAAAGATAGTTATTGAAAACTCATTTGAAATTAAAAAATGTAAGGTGGACTGATCCTCTAAGGACAACTATCAAAGCATTTGTACAAGGCACATAAATGTATACCACACCCTTGAAGGATGGCTGAGTAAGGCATTTCACAAATCTAGTAATTTCTTGGAAGCTTCCCGCATTGATTAGCTTCCCTGACCCTCAAGAAAAATAAAATACACAAGCAAAATAAAAAGAAACAACAAGAACAATAAGAGAATTTTTTTTTTGAAAGCTGCAATTGGCTCTCATACCAACAATAATCTTAGAAAGCCACAATTAGCTCTCCTTAATAGACTTCCTGCATCGATCAGTCTACACTTGATAGATGGACATAAAATTATTTATAATACCTCTTTGAAACCTATGACAAAGGCATACTAGGCCCCTTGAGGGTTCCATTTTCACCCATTCTCCCTCCACATATCATATGCACATGACTATGAGCTTACTTGGCATAATGTAATCTAGTTCACTATCTATCAATATAACCATGATAATATGAAGTGTTGAAAAGTCTTATCTTCATTAAGCCAATCCAAATATAGGTTTTGTGTCTATATTTACCTATGCAAAGGCATCATGTCCATTTTATTATCTCTTATTATTTTATATAGGCATATCACTGTGCACATGAACAATAAACATCACATCCAAAACATGAACATCATGAATTCTGTCAAACAAGCAATGCCATTCATTTATCAATGAGTTGCACACAACATAAACATATCATAGCAAACCATGAACACCAATCACATCATAAAATATAAAACATGACATTACACCATCACAAACATCAACCCAAATAGCTGATCATAACATCAAGGCATATACCATTTCCATTTTTCACCTATATAATCATAAAAAAAGCCATTATAGGTATCCATACATAACATGCCCTAACATCCTAACATAATTACACTATGATCTTGCCTATTTTGGAGAGGCCTTTCTCCCACCTACATGACCACCTCATCACCTTGATATTAGTCTATTTTGGCCCATTTAATGCATAGTTTTGTGACACTCTTTACTTGGTCCTTTAAATTCAATGATGACATTACCTTGTTGACCCTTTTGCATTTTTTTGTACCACCTCACATAAACCAACCCATTTGTGCCTCATCAGGAGCACTTTTTACCTCAGATACCCATGCCACTTGACCCATTTATGTTTTCCTTAAGAGAACTTCGTATCTTGGATACCCACTAAAAACACAATACTCACTTAGGAGACTTATGTTTATGAGTGTTCCCAATCACCACACGCATAGATAGTCACACATTTCACTTGTCACTTATCTTCTTAGCATCGACCCTTACTTGTACCGACATTGGCAATTTTAGTCTTTTGTGTAATCTTGACTATTACAATTTTTTATCACCCTTTGTGCACCAGTTGGAATTTCAAATACCCAACCTCAAGTCACTACCTTGTGACTCACCATATACCACTTATCAAACCCATACCCACTTTAGCTTCACCTCACCAAATCCCAGTTTGAGGGGGAACACCTCCTGCCACTCTTGACGCAACCAGAACCTTGACCAGTACTTTGTTTTTGTTTTATAGCTCATTCACACAAGCCACACAACAAAAAGGGGTGAAATATAGAAACCAAAAAATTGTACACCTATATTTCCCAATGTTTAAAATCCCCTTGGACTTGCCTAGGACCCTCTTGGGACCAATCTACACCAATCTAGCCTAACCAAGCTCTTTCGTAGTCAATTTCACAAACTAGCTCAACTTAGACTTCAAGAGTCTTACCCTAACCATTGATGGTTAGGGTAACTGTCAATGATTACCATTGGGAAATCTTGACCATCAACAGTTAGGTATCCACCACCTAAACATTGAACATGCAACCATCCACTGAGCTTTTCTAAATATAGCTTGTCTAATTTGTGTTGTGAGCCTTTACATAAACAAATTATATTTAGATGGCCTATTTAAACCTCTACTTCCACTTCTTGCTTATGTTTATAATAAGAAGAGGCTTGGGAGGTCAAATCCATCTGCAATAATTATTAGGAGCTTAAGCATTTAGGGGTTTTCTTTTACAAGTCAATTAGTGCCATCAACATTATCAAGCACTATCAACCATCTTATTAAGGGTTGATTCACTATCACCTCTCAACCAATCTCTCAATTACTATTACTCTACCAAAATCAAGCCAAAATCCATTAATAGGTTAATTACCTTGACCACTCATCCAACTACCTTCTAGTAATATATGTACTTGTTTATTACTATTCACATACTATTATTTCATTTCATAATCATTCTAGCCATTACCTAACTCCCAAAATTTAATTATGAAATCTAATCATCCTCTATTGATCAAATCCAAAAATCCATAATCAACTTTCGATAGTTGGACCCCAACTACCGACAGTTAGGCCTAACCATCAATGGTTACCCCAACTACCGATGGTCACCTATGGAAAAAAAACTAGCAATCTGATTTCACCTACCCACACCCAAAAAAAATTACTTTTTTTGTGCTTTTGACCACTCACAGAGCTCCTTCTTATTTTATGAATCATACCCCGACCCATTAGCACTAGTATTAATTAGTTTATCACTAGTTTTATCATTTCTAGTCTATTTTTATAGCAAGCTTTCTTACATTCAATTTTAGTACCTTTTGATTATTGGTGCAAATACCTTATTTCTAGTTGATTGTTTAAAACATGTGGATTGACATCCCCTAAGGGAGCTCTCACTTCTGGGATCTAGCTATCACTAGGCAATTTACCCAATTATCTAAATAATAAATAATTTTAATTTAGTGCTTTCTTATCTACAGGTCATCCTCTCAAGCTAAATAGGAGATCTCATAATCATTTAGATTCAATTCATGCACAAGCAAACATGTTTTTAAACCATACCCATATTTAGTTTCTTCCTTTCCTCTTTTACATAATAAGCAAGAAATTCATTGAAACATAGAGTTTTATCAAAATGACAATGGTAAAGAGTTGGTTCGAGTAGGGTATAATGTGTAGCATGGTGGATAAAGGACTTGGATTATTTTTTGGATAGGTTTAGTGGCATATTGTGGTCATGAAGATAGGCATAAAGATCAGAATACTAAATAGAGTTGGGACCAATAATATCATAGATCATTATGACATTCAAAGGTTCATGAGGTGGCACTAGTAGATTTTCATTAAGAAACTAGTATTCCTTGGTCATATCAATATGAGGAATCAAAGATCCAATGGTAGCCATGGAATCTATTATTTTGTTACTAGACCATGGTATATGTTCAAACTATACATCAACAATATACTATTTGAGAGTGTCGGCCATGGCCTTTTATTGCACCAACTTGTTATCCTTGCTATGAAAATGGTCTGTAACTTGATTAATGATTAACTTGGAATCACCATAAACATTTAAATGATGTATGTTACATTATACTACGTATCGAATCCCTACAAAGAGTGTTTCAAATTTGGCCATATTGTTAGTACAAGGAAATCTAATCCTGAATGACTTAGGGATTAGATCCCCCTATGATGTAATGGACAAAAGGCCTACCCCAATCTATGTGCTATGGATGATCCATTAAAATACAACTTCTAGTGCTGCTCCTCAAGAGGTGTTTCAATGATGGTCCTAATGGATTCTTATAATAATTGGAATGTTATTAGTTATGTACCTATAAGGAGTGATTCAACAAGTTGATCTACAAGAATTTGTCCCTTGATGGCTTTCATGTTGATGTATTCTATCTCAAATTCACTAAGGTGTATCATCTATTTGGCCATGTGGCCTTGTAAATATATTTTATATAGTAGATACTTGAGTGGATATAATTTTTAAATAACCATGATCTCATTATTTAACATGTAATGTCATAGGTTTTAAGCTACAAAGACCATAACTAAATAGGGGTTTTCAATGAGCATATAATTATGCTCATACATGATCAGTGTATGACTTAGATAGTACACAATATGTTATTTTCCATTATTATCATGTTGAGCTAAAAATGCCCCCAGGGATTTATCAATTATATACAAGTAGAGTAGGAATGATTTTCCTAGCATTGGTGGCAATAAAATAGGTGGATTTGCTAGATAATCCTTCAGTTGTTAAAAATATTTCTAGCATTCATCATCCCAAAGAAATGTAACCCCTTTTTTCAATATATGTGTAAATGGGTGGCACATATCTACCAACTGAGAGATAAAGTGTCTAATGGATTGTAATTTATCCTACAAACTATGGAGCTACTTCAAATCAGTTGGTGGTGGAATTTGAGTTATGGCTTGTACTTTAGATGGATCAACTTTAATGCCTTGGTGAGACACAATAAATTCAAGTAATTTGCTTGAAGTAATTCAAAAAACACACTTCTTAGGATTGATCCTAACTTCGTATTCATGCAATCTCTCAAATATTCATCGTAGTGTTATTGGATGATCAACCCTAATCTATGATTTTCCTAGTATGTTATCAACATAGTCTTAAACAATGTCATGCATCATATCATTAAATATGATGGTAATGACCCTTCGATAAGTGGCTCTATAATTTTTAAGATCAAATGGCATAACCTAATAATAGGATATTCCCCACAATGTGGTGAAAACTATTTTATGTTGGTCTTTTGGTGCAATCCAAATCTTGTTGTATCTTGAGAATCCATCCATCATTGAAAACATTTCATAACCTGCTATGGAATCGACTATCATGTCAATGTTTTGTAGAGGAAATTTATGCTTAGGGAAGGCTTTATTTATGTCTCTAAAACTAGTGAAAATTATGATTTCTTCTTGTTTATTACTAACTTTCATGAAATTTGAAATCCACTCTGAATATTCAATCAGTCGAATACATCTCTTTTCCAAGAGTTTTTCTAACTCTTTCTTCACTAATACAACAATGCAAAGGATGCATCTTGTGCAATTTTTATTTTATAGGTTTGGCATCAGGATGTACCAAAAGGTGATGAACAACCAAGGTGAGGTCCAAAATAGGCATGTATGAATATGCCTAGGAAAATATATCAACAAACTCCCTTAGAAGGGTTTTAAATATGTCATGTTCCTCTTCAGTGAAGGATGTGCCTAATTTGATACATTTTATGTCATCTAGAGTTATGATGTAAAATTATATAGTTTTCTCCACAAAAAGAGTTGAACCATCTTCCATAATGGTTGGCAAAGAATTAAATTGGATTGCAATGGTAGATTCCTTTATTAGGATGGGATCTTGAAGTTCTCCTAAGCTTGAAGAATCAAAATCCCCTAATAGTAGCGATGGCCATGTGACGAACATAGTTGGAAAATCTTGGATGATTTAGTCAAAAGCCCATTTTTCTTCATTACTAAACTTGGACCCATAAACAAGTTCATCATTAGTGGTCTCCTTAGATATATTTGATGAAGGTTGAACACCCCCATTTAATGGCACCTAAAATAGGTTTTCACCACTAGACTAGCCTTTCTCTTTACTTTTTCCCTGGTCCAAAATCACCTCAAAGAGGTTTTCACTTTGGGGCCTCAATGTTTTATTTAATTATTTATGGCTAAGGGTGTTCACCTATTATCCAAAATAGACTTCAAGATTGAGTTTGATTAAGAACCCTTGTTTGTGGTATCCCAATGGAACATTGTCCCTCGGGCCTAGAAAATCATAGAAGGCCTCATCATTATAAAACTCGTTGATCGACACTATTGATTCTTGTTGGTTCTAGTATATAAGTTGAGGATGATATAGGGGAAGTGGGTTATGATGAATAATTTTTTGAAGGGTACAAATAGCATTGGTATCAAATAAATTAGTATTATTTAGGTCATCAAAAGGACTATGATCAAACTTTGTTTCACTTTCAGCATTATCATCACTAGTCATTGGCAATAGAATATAAGGTATATGGGGTCACCAATAGGAGATTTAAATCCAAGACCATATTTTCCTTTGTATTGAGTGGCTAAAATTGGCTCAAGTGGACCATGTTGATTTATCCCAAGGCCTCCTCCTTCATAGGCATGCTTCTCATTGATTTTTTTTAAAATGGGATACTTGTCATCTAGGTAATAATCAAATGGTTTATCATTATACAACCAAGATTGATTGTCTACAAGTGGGTCCTATTCTTGGCCATTGACTGATGTGAAACTAATAGGCATGAGACTATGCATTTTTCCTTTTCCATTCCATGCAAGGTTGTTTGGATTTGGGTCTTGTTGGCCATTTTTGGCCTATATGCATAGTTTCCAAGGACTGAGCAATCTTCCTGGTTGAGATAAGGATCCACTGATAAAAGAAGAAGATCATATTTCTTAAAGTGTAATTCTATTGATCTTTAAAAAATAAGTTTATAGAGTAAATGGAAGATTTAGATAAGTTTGCATAGGTAATATTATAGTTCAAGTCATGTACAGGTTTGATTATGCTTCAAAAGTTCATTTGATCTTCCAAAGATCAAGCAAAAGCTCAAAAGAACAATTCTAGAATCCAAACCATCATCAGGGCATCACTTAGAAATGGACTGGTCATCTTGCTTGCACATTTGACAAGTATGCTTAGAAATCCTTGAAATCCCTCAAGTGACATAGATATGTTAATCTTAATACCTTGATTACTTGATTCAAGTTTTGTGTCTCCATGAATTTTTTGCATCGAGATCCAAGCCTTCAAATTTGACCCAACAGATGAAGACATTTGTGCAAAAGTCAATTTTAAACTTAGGTAAAAATTCATCAATTCTTAAAATTGATAGTCTATGGAATGTCAAATACATCTTCATGGATGTAAAATGATGTTAGTGCGAACGTCAATTTTAATCAAGACAAGTAACCATTTGGGTTTAAAATGTCCTTAAAATTATTAAATTTGGTTGAAAACTAATGGTTCGTGGGAGCCCTCATGCTGACACATAAGATCTAATGATCTACGTTGGATTTAACTAATTTAAAAGGTCCCCAGGATAAAGCCTTTAACTATCTACAAGTTGGACATAGATCTATGGTATGGGATAATCAAGCCAAGGTCCAATGATATGCATTCAATGATAAAAGGATGGGTCCAAGACAAATCAATGGCTCATGTTCAATCATACCAATGGTCTAATGGAGTGAAATAACTGATAGGAAAGTGGGACCAAAGAGATCTATGGTGCATATGACCTCATATATCTAGATCAAACGATGAGTGTGAATTAAACTAGTCAGTGAATCCAAAGAGCTAATGAGTCAAGGACAAGTAGCATAAATGCATTCAATTCAATAAAATTTCAATGACTTGTGGGCATCCATGTATAAATAGATCAATAGAGTGAGGCAGAGTCAATAAGTCAACATATTTATAGATCCAATGAATGTAAAGATAGTTTATCATGATGTATATATTATGAGTTAGAAATTGACAACCAATAAGTGAGAGTGATCTCAAGACATTTTTTATGAAATTCAAAGAAGTTTAAATGGACCTAGGCAAAGGAAATGTCAAATAGTTGAGCTTGAAGTTGAACTAGAGTTGAACCAGGGCCACAATTTAGAGACCAAGCATTAACATTAAGGCTACATATAATAGATCTTTTGGGTCTAATACAAAATTAAAAGATAAACCAGTGACCATGAAGTAAAGTCAGTAAATTTGTAGACTTTCATAGATATTTTGACTATCTAAAAAACCAATGGTCTAAGACTGGTTATCACATATAGTAGACCTATGTCTCACCTATCATCATTGATCATTTTTTATAATGAAAAATATAGTTGGAAACCTAATGTAGATGTGATACTTTTTAGTCAGTTCCAAGACATGATCCTCATCAATAGATCAAGTGGAAGTAACATGGAGTCTTGAGATAATGATTAGTTGGATGAATAAGGATAGAGAGCATTCAATTATTTTGTAAGGCCTTTGAAATTGTGCCTTTTTGATAATATCTTGATTTAACCGCATCCTCAAATTGATGCTAATCCATCATAAGCGATTGGTCCTTTCCCAGTGCATAGTTCTCTCTCTCATTATTTTTATATAAATGCAAGATTCTAATCCTTAAAATTGATCCCTCTATCTTCTATCCCTCTTTTTGGTATGACCAAACTCTACTAAAATTTGTACTACAATACCTTTTGATGAAATAAAGATTGAATTTCATCATTTTCTAAGCTAGATTGAAGTGTGTTCCATGAATTCATGCACTATTTTAAGTGAACATATTATCCTTGCTTATGTCTAAGTTTTTATTTCCTTCAAGAAGGGCTTAATAGACTCACAGGTCATTATAAGTGTAATCTACAGTTTATTATCTAGTTTGAAAGTGGATATTTTCCCTCTCTTCTTATCTGGTATTTGATTAATGCCTTTTTCTAAAATATTTATTTGAGATTGATTTTCTTTGGTATGAAAAGTGTCTCATATTTTGTTTTTTGTGAGTTAGAGTGATCAAATCAGTGGTTCATCAGTATTTTTTTACATGATTTTATAAGTTTTGTTAATTCTCTCACCCTTTACCAAGTAGGTGTTAGTTTAGATTTAGTGTAGGTGATAAATCCATAAGGAAGTCAACATTATTTGGAGGTATGATCCAATTTTAGGATACCCATAACCTAGGATAAATCCCATGTTGGACTAGATTTGAGTAGGAAGATCTGAATAATCCCCTCTTTAGCTCGGGTGTAAATCTAAAACCCTAAAATTTTTAGCATGCCTAGTGAGACACTGAGTTTATTTGGTATAAATGAAGTTTGAAGATTGAGAAGAAATATTTTCCGTAGTAAGATAGATCTACCATCATTAAAAGATAAAGATCCTTCAGGCCGCAAATCTCATAGCATCTTTTAGACAATGCTTTCATGACATGGTTAGTCCCCTAAATTTGGCCTAGTATGATGACATTCTTGTGTCTTCTCTAAAAGGTATCCCTTTTTTCTCTATAGAATGGGATAAAACTACTATTATTGAGCATATCTAAGATATTTCTAATTGATGTTTTATTCATAATGTTACTCAAGATAATGTGGATATCAAATACTTGTTGCCTCTTTCAAGGGAAAATCAATGCAATGGTATAAGAATATTCCTTTGAGCTTCATTTTTACTTGGGATGAGTTAGGTGCAGATTTAGTTAAGAAATTTGAAGGAAAGTTTGATCATCTTTCTATGGTTGAGAAATTGACTAATATATAAAGGTACCCCCATGAACTCATGTCAAAATTTAACCTCATATTCTAAAAGACATGGATTAGGATCCTTGCATTTGTTAGAACATCCCTAGAGTATGCATTTTTTTACTTCCTTAAGGCCTTTAATTCTGATATAAGAGTCATGGTACAGTCCATAGGTGGTAATAACTTGTCAAATGCCTATGAGATTGCTACCAGAGCAAAAAATAACTTGATTCAAGATGGTAAACTTGCTCCAAGGCCTCTAATGCCCTTTTTTGTAATTACAACCTGTTCCCCCCTCAAGTTCCCCAAATTCCATCTGTATCCCCTATTCCATCTTGAAAATTCTAAGTTGTATCTCCTCTTAATCAATATAGTGAGATTTGTGATTTGTAAAGCATGTTAAAAGCTTTCAAAAATGGAATTGTTTCACTCAAGAGAAAATATTACCAAGGTAGACCTTATCAACAACAAAACAATAATACCTATCAATATTTCAATAAACAAATACCACCTTACCAAGGTTTCAAGGACAATAAGAAACATTATCAAAATCGATGAGCTATAACCCAAACTAATTCATATGAAAGTATTGATCCCAATGTGCCTTCCAGATCAAAAGCTATTGCTCCCTAAAATAAATTAATGCAAGATCTAGGTTGGTATCCTTCCAATCCTAATGACATTCAAAATCAAGATTTGGTATCAAAAGAGATTACCATGCCACATATGACATAAGAAGAGTTGCCTCTTTAAGGTGGTCAATATCAAGACATGAATATGGAAATCCAAGGAGAATATCAATAAGTTCCAAGGCAACCTGATTTTATCAATGTTAATTGACATTTAGATGATCACATTATGTTCAACTAAGTTGGTGAAACTAACAACACAAATAGTCAAGTGGCATCTCTAACTAGAACCAAAATAAGAGAAGTTGAAGAAGCTTAAGATGTGAGAAATACTTGTAGTGTTCCTAATTTTGTGTTAAATAATTTCAAATATCAAGTTGTTGTTCTTATAACATAGATTATTTAGAACACAGAGATAATTAAAGTTCCTCAAATGCCCCTAACTAGATAACAACTAGTGTCTTAAAAGTTACAGCCAAAGGTTATTACAACATATTTTAAAATTATTGATCAAATTAATAAGTCAAATTTTAGTATTAGCATTTGGGATTCCCTTTCCATCCCAGGGAAAAAGGACATGCTAATTTAAGAAATTTTGGATCTCAAGGTATCTAAAGAACCAACTAAGAAATGATAAGCTATTTTGGCCAATTCAGACCAACAAATCAAGAAACCTAATCAAAAAATACATAGCATGAAAAATGTGGATAAATCCAATGTAAATTCAAGAAAGATTCATCCCTTTTATCTCTCTTTGATAGTAGGTGACTGTTTAGTCTATAATTGTATGGTAGATAGTGGAGCTAGTAGCACTATCATGCCCAAACAAATTTCAAACAAGTTTGGTCTTGTCTATGAGACAAACACCAAAGGATTATTGTAATTGGATGTATCACCAATGAAAATATTAAGCATAATAAAATACATTAATCTAAAATTACATGATTGACCCAATGTTATTATTCAGTAAGATGTAGTTGTAGTGGACCTATCTCCCTATTTTGCCATGTGTTTGTCAAGATATTTTACTTCAAAAATTGGAGGATATTTGTTAGCTTATTAGACCTATATAATGTTTAGAAATAGGTATGGAACTAATTTGACAATATGTTCTGAACTTATTGCAATATTTTATTTGGATCCATATATTCTAAGCATGGTGAACACTAATTGTGTTATCTTTGATAAGGTGTTAGAAAATAGTGAGGTTGAATCTGAATCACCTCTAGATAGAGTCCCAGACCTTTTACTTGGTGAATGGGACTTTGATTTACATAATAATTATCCCTAAAATTTAATTAAAGTAAACTTACTTGGTGTCTACTATCTTCATGAAAATTATGCACCAATTCCAACATTGATGAAAGATGAGTAGCCTAGTGGTGGACTATAGCAGCTATATTTTGATGGATCCAGGAACAAACATGACACTAGAGCTGGAATGATGTTAATTTATCTAGATAATCAAAGGTACTTATCTTCTCTCAAGTTTCAATTTGGTTGTTCCAATAATGTCATTGAATATGAAGCACTAGTGCATGGTTTACAATGGGCAAGAAAGATGAAGGTTAATTCCTTACAAGTCTTTGGAGATAGTGAACTAGTAGTTCACCAAGAGAACTTAATATATGAAATAACCCACTACTTAGGTCTTATATCATAGATTATGGTACCTAGTTGAAGACTCTCAATCCTTCAATATTCAATCCATATAAATAAGTTAGAACAAGCATGCAGATAGGTTGGCTATTATTGGATAACAATTTAGTATCTTAGATAATATAAAAAAGGACAAAGTCCAATCACACATCAATGTAGTTGTGAGACATTTTGTCATAGAGAACCATGAAAATTAGAAAGTATTTAAATATGACATCTAGAATGTAAAATTATTACAAGAGGAATCTGAATTCTCCTTAAGGAACCAAGACAAGCATTTACAACAGTATGATGATCAAATTATGAAATTAAAGAAAAAAAGTTGCCTAAAGGATTGGTCACCCTAGAAAATATATCTGGTAGAGATGATGAATTAAAAAAAGAAAAGTTTTATTTATCAACCAAGGAAGAAAACTACACAAATGTAAAGATTGCAATTGGCAAAAAGTTTAAAGGTAGGTAAAGTTTACACATCTTCAGAGAAAGAAGTTATGTTCAAAATTTGTAGATGTCTTCGCATGGCAGTATAATGACCTTAAAGGTTTTTATCCAAGTATAACTCAACATGCCATTGAGTTAAAAGATGAGACTAGGCCAGTCAGACAAAGGTGAAGGCCAATCAATCCAAAGCTTGAACCTCTAATGAGAGTTGAACTGCATAAGCTCATTGAGTCAACCATAATATTTCTAATTAAGCACTCAAATTGGGTACCAAACCTTGTTCCAGTATAGAAGAATAATGGTGAAATAAGGCTATGTGTCAAATTTCATGACTTAAACAAGGCCTCTCTCAAAGATCACTATCCATTTCCATCAATGGAACATATTTTAAAGCTAGTTGCAAGTTTAGAAAGGTTCTCTTTATTGGATGGTTATATTGGATATAACCAAATTTTGATCATAGAAGAAGACTAGTACAAAATGGCCTTCACCACAAATTTGGGGACATTTGAATACATAAATATGAATTTTAATTTATCTAATGTTGGAGCCACTTTTCAGAAGGCTATGGACATAACATTTTAGGGTCTCCTCAACAAGTTTATTCTTATTTATCTAGATGACATAAAATTGTTATATAATAACAATGAGCACATGATTCATCTCAGACAAATTTTTGAAAGGTGAAAAAAATTTGGAGTGTCTTTGAACCCAAAAAAATGTGTTTTCTTTGTTCATGAAGGTAGGCTTCTTGGACATATCATTTCAAAGAAAGGTAAAAATATAAACCCTGTTAAGATAGAATCAATTCTTGCACTATCATTTTCTAAGCATAAAAAATCCTTACAAATCTTTTTAGGCAAGATTAACTTCATAAGGAGATACATTTTAAATTTTTCTACTTTAGCTAGGCCACTTAAAACCATGTTAAAGGAAGGTCATAGTTTCAATTGGTCTAAATAAAGAGTGAATTTTTTTGAAGAAATAAGGAAAGCTATATCAAGTGCTCCTACACTCCTAAACCCCTGGTTTTACAAAATATTTCTTCTTATACATCTATGCTAACCTTGACACAATATCAAGTATTCTCATGTAGAAGAATAAAGAGACTTTAGAGAAGCCAATAGCCTTTTATAGTCAAGGCTTAGAAGAATATTAAATATGGTATTATTTTGTTGAGAAGCATGCTCTTTAATTTATAAGGTCTCTTACAAAGTTTAGGTACTTGTCTAATAATAAGATACATTTGATGGTTGCACATCCAAGTGTCAAAGACTTTAAATAAAGATATAAGTGACAAAAGATCTAGTTGAATAACCAAGGTCATGGAATATGACATTGAGATCAAAGTCACAAAGTTGCTTAGCTACAAAAGACTTTATGAACATCTAGCCCAAGACTTGCAAGAGTCTAACAAATAGGTTATAGTGTCAAATGATCAATAAATTTCAAGTAATTAGGTCTCAACTTCCATCTGGTTCCAAGATATGGTAATATATCTACAAGATGGTATTTATCCCTTCTCATCTCATTCCTTTAAAGAGGAGATATTTTATATTAAAGTCAATTCCTTTCCTCCTTGTTGATAATGTATTATTTAAAAAGGATATCAATGATATACTGCTAAGATGTATAGAACTAGGTCAAACACATAATTTATTTGAGTAATTACATTATGGATATTTTGGAGGACATTATCATCCAAAATTATATCTCACAAGATCATGAGAGGTGGGTATTACTAGCCAAGTTTATTTGGTGATTGCCATATATGGATCAAGAAATGTAGATAGTGTGCCATGTTTGTTGGAAAAGTGAGAATTGTAGCCTTACCCCTCCAACTAATTTCAGCTAATCAACCCTTTACCTAATGGGGATTGGAATTTTTTAGTGTTTTCAACCCCCCATCAAGCTTGGGACACAAGTGGATCCCGACTACCACAAATTATTTTACTAGATGGATAAAGGCAATATCATTAAAAGAAGCCAATGAAACCAATGTTTTAGACTTATATGAAGGTTTAATTATCAAATTTGGGGTCCATTAAAATATAATTTTTGATAATTCTATGGATTTTATATGATCTAAGATTAGTTAGTGGGTGGTTCAACATAGTATTTTTCTCATTACCTCATCAAATTATTATCCACAACGCAATGGCCTTGTTGAGCATACCAACAAGAATTTGTTGAGGATCATTAGGAGGACTATAGAAGACAATAAGAGATCATGGAATCTCAAATTAAACTCATATTTGTATTCTGATAGGATCACCTAGAAAAGATCAATTCCCAATTATCCATACAAAATAGTATATGGTAAGGAAGCAAGAATGCTTATTTATCTTTAACTCCATACTTTGTAACTAATGCATCAACTTGAGATTTTGGAGACTAAGCCAATAGAAATAAGATATGCTAATCTCATGGAGCTAGAGGAGATAAGGAATTTGACCATGTTGGCTATGGAGGCCTATCAAGCAATGACAAAGAGATATTTTGACAAAGGAACTTCTTCAAGAAGTTTCTAAAAAGGATATTTAATCCCTAAGTGGGATGAGGATAGAGCCAAGCTAGGAAAACACACAAAATTTGATTCTCTTTGGAGTGGACCATATACAGTTTCCAATTGCGAATCCCACAATGCTTTTCAGCTCATAAGGATGAATGTTGAAGAACTTCCTATCCTAGTCAATGTGATACATTTTAAACATTGTTATTAAGGAAAACTAAGTCCCCTGCACATTGTTAGTTTTTATTGTTTTTCTCCAAGTGTTTTCTAACACATTAGTTAGTTTAATTTATGTTTTATTCTAAATAATTTCTTCTTTCTTGTACAATCATTTAGTAGTTTAGTTTCCTTTATTTTTTAGGTTAGTTTCCCTTTTAATTTGTTTTCTTTCCCTATTGGTATTTTTCTATCGTTTCAAGTCAAGAGGATATCTTATAGTAATGTAATGGTCCATGGATTATATATGATGATCCAAGATTTATGTATATGGTCTGAGTTCTCAAGCATAACAGGCATGCTTCCCATCTAAGTCATCAAAGATGTTGGCCTTTTTTGGCCTACATACAAATATTTCAAGGATCGAGCAATGTTCCTGATTGAGAGAAGGATCCAATGATAAAAGAGGAAGATCATATAACTTAAAGTGTAATTCTATTGATCTTAGAGAAACAAGTCTATAGAGTAAATGGAAAATCTAGATAATTTTATATAGGTAATCTTATAGTTTAAGTCTTGGATAGGTTTGCTTATGATTTAGAAGTTCATTCGAGCTTCCAAATATCAATCAAAATCTCAATGAACAAGTCTAGGATCTAGACCATCATTACAACATTGCTCAAAAATGGATTGGTTAGCTTGTTTTTACATTTGATAAGTATGCTCGGAAAGCCTCACAAGCCCTTAGGTCACATATACATGTTTCTCTTAGTACTTTGATTAATTAATTTAAGTTTTGTGCCTCTATGAATTTTTTGATTTGAGATACAAACCTTCAAATTTGGCCTAGTAGATGAAGACGTTAATGTGAAATTCAAGTTTAAACTTAGGTAAAAATTCATCATTTCTTAAAATTAATAGTCTTTATAATGTCAAATACATCTATACAGACATCAAATGATGTTAGTGCACATGTTAATTTTAACTAAGGTAATTAACCATTTGGGTTCAAAAGGTCCTTAAAAGGCTTGAAGTTGGTCAAGATCTACCAATTTGTGGGATCCCTCATACTAACACATAAGATCTAATGAGTTACACTGGAGTGAACCAAGTCAAAAGGTCCCTAGGTTAAAGCCTTCAAAGATCTACAAGTTGGACATAGATCTACGGTGTGGGATAATCAAGCCAAGATCCAATGGTACACATTCAATAATAAAAGGATGGGTCCAAGCCAAATTAAGGGTTCACATTCAATCATACCAATGGTCCAATAGAGTGAAATAATTGATAAGAAAGTGGGACCAGGGATATTTATGGTGCGCTTGAACTCATACATCCAGATTAGATGGTAGGTGTGAGTCAAATTGGTCAATGAATCCAAAGAGATAATGAGTCAAGGACAAGTGTCACAAGTGCATTAAGTTAGTATAAAATCAATGGCTTGCAGGCATTCATGCACAAACATATCAATGGATTGAGGTAGAGTCAATAAGTCAGTGTATCTATGTTAGGAATTTTGTGATCCAAAGTTAGTTTATTTTATGTTGGTAGATTAATAATTAGTTAGTATTTTACGTTGTTATAATTTAATTTTAACTTATTATATTTTGTTAGTGAGATTTTTAGTTCATGAGAATGTTGGTTTCATAACCACCTCACGTTAAAAGATTATAAAGCTTTTCACCTTCATTGTAATTAATGATCCAAAATAATACTATTGATGCAGGAAATTGCACCCGGGGCAAGGAGGCCTAGCTCCTACTTTCTCCTCGTAACATGGAAACTCCCCTCTCGCCTATGGGACCGGCGAAGCTGGAGGGGAGAGTCTCTAGATAAGGGCTAGCTCCCTTTGATGCATCATGTTTGTTCCATCAAGTGAAAAACACACACATATATATATATATATAGATATATATAAAAGCGGGGGATGAAAAGGGAAAAAGATGTAGAAAAAAAAACTACTCTAAAGAGGTGATGCACAAAAATAAGTTGACCTTCACACCTCCACACTTGAAACTAGACAAACACATACATACACTACACACTTGGCAGAAGGACCAGGCTACAAGAAACTACTAGGGAGGCTTTCATGAGAACACAAGAAATAGAAAATTACTGAGGCGTTGTGAAATGCACACTGTAAGTAACTTCCTCCATTCTGGTCTTCCAAATACCATCTCTTCTCCTTTCAGCTACAGAAATGGCACCTTGTAGACAACATGTACATTGGTGTTGGACCTATGAGAGCATCAAGAGACAATGATTGAACACAAACAACACTCAACACATACTCTAAAATATCTATCCAAATGGAGGTAAAAAATTGTGTTTATTGATTCAGGTGGAAATTTTTCCAGGGCTGCGCCTTAGCAAAACGTGGAAGATGTTTTTTCAAATGACAAGTCCTCAAATATATAGGACAAGAAAGGAGAAGGGAACTTGGCACTTTGTTTGACCAGTTGTCCCATCGCATCCCCTCATTGGGAAGAGGAAAACACTATGGCCGATGTCATCTTTCTAGAAGAGGCCTGTTGGAACCATGTTGTATAATCACCAAATTTGACTTTGGCATTCAAGCATTAATGTGGAAACACAGACTACACCTATTTTCTATAAATAGATTAATATTTTCACCCTTTTTAAATGCACGGGCCACAATGTTCACTATTTGTGCCATTTGGGGATTATCAGGCAATAAATCACCTGCACTTTGCCACTTGGACTGCTTCGTCCCTTCCTTCACCTTGTCATTCTTGTATTTTGTCAATTTTGTCTTATCTAGCTCATTCAACCCCTTTAGGCAAACATTCTAGTGGGTCACTGCATTCTGGGCTTTTGGTTAGCGCTCTACCAGTCTAAAAACAAATGGTCATTCCTCTTTGTCAAACTTAACGTCTTCTGGGTCGTCATCGGGTCCCTTGCTGGCTTCGGGCCTTCTTAATTTCTTCACAAGCATTTGTCCACAGATGTTCTCCCATGGACAAAAATTCCATGTAAATTATGTTCATGCTTTGCCTTTGCACTTACCCGGGTTTGAACTTTACCTAGATCTTTTCCCTTTTATGTTGGAGCGCCTGCCCTACGTAAGGGCATGAACTTGAACTAGGCCGATGAACCAAGGCTGAACCAATGAACTAGGCACTGAACCAAAGTGCTAAACTGAGCTGGAACAAGGTTGTTGGAATTTGAAGAAGATAAAACAAATGCTGATAAACCAACCAGTTGAGCTAAATGACTGAACCAATCACCATTGAACCAAGCCGTTGAACCAAAAATTCAATGGTTTAACAGTATGATGGTTCAACGCTGCTGAACTAAGATGCTTGAACTTGAAGATGGATGAACTAAGGCTTGAACTAGACCATGAATTAAACTCATTTAACTTGTGCAACTTGAAGATGACTGGCATTAAACAATAGGGGAAGAAGGTGACCGAAATATTGCCTATGGGCAAAATTGGTCAACAAATACAATTAAATATTTTGTCAAATATATGTTTTTACAATGTTATTTCTTTATTTTTTGCATTGGAATCTAGGCTAATATTTGTATTTGAGCCACGGTATGGAAAATTGAATAAATTTGTAGAACAAAGGCGAGTTATGGAAGCTTGAAGGGAAAGACAAATTTTTTCTTTGATAGCAAAGGGCAGATTAAACTAGCCAATGTGTTATATGACACTTCATTTCCATAGAATTATAAACTATCCATAGCACTATATCTTCTAATGTCCAAAAATTAATTGATCAAAGCATGATAGATAGAAGAGAAGGAAGGTGGATCATTTGAACATGAGTTGTACAGACATAGTAGCCTAAACCAGAGCTTCGAACGTCCAACATTTATAGATCGCTATTTTTTTACTACAAAACTCCCTTTTTATAGAGTGTAGACTTGTTATATGATATATGCAAGTAGCCACTAAAAATACTAGATGGAATACAAAAAAAGCCTTTACATCCCAAGCCTGCATGTCGCGAGCATCCAACAAATAATCTGAATAAAAGGTAACTCAATTTTCTATTAAGTGATCTGAGAACAAGGGCAATGCATTTTTTCTATCACTAATATTTCACACTTTTAAGATGAATGAAATATTATATATCTGATGCTTATAAAACAAATCAATGTTATTCCAATGCGTACCTGCATACCACTATGCCAAACATAGCCAATTAAAAAAAGTATTGAAAATTTCTAGCATAGACCTAGTATAGCCACAAGTTTATTTAGGTATTAATTATTTCCATTGGTTTTGATACATGGGACCCATTAGATCAGGAAGATAGGAGTTGAAAATTTTAAATAAATTCATATTTATATTTTTACATTTTTAATTAAATAATTTTGTTACAGCTATATGATTTATTTGTCAAAATTCAAAAAAATCAAGATCATGTAATAAATCCTGTTGATTTGTATTCAACTATTTTAAAGGAAATTTGATTAAGAAACATTTTGTTAAATCATTGAAATAAGAGTTCAAGGGTTCAATACTCAAAAGTAGCAAAAAATCCTTTTTTGCAAAGTAGTCATTTGAATTAATTCTGAAAAATAGGAAAATCAATACCAGTTGTGACTGTCTCTACCATATTTTGAACACATTATCATATTTTTTTGTCAAAAGTTAATTTTTTAGAAACTAGACTCAGATATATTTTTAATTAGTATATGAAAGGAGGGGTCCATCATGTCTTTCTATGAAATTTTAATCCCCGTAAACTAGTAAATTTTTTTGAATTAGCATTGAGAGGGGGTCTGCCTAGCTTGACAGAGGAGTGAAATTTCAAATTGTCATATCTTCTACATATGGTGGCCAAATTCTTCATATGACCACTAATTTTTCATGGAAAATTATTTTCAAGAGCATTTGTGCATTTTTTTTTTCTGACATGTGTAGATATATATTTCACATATTTTGAATAAAGTATACATTGTAATGAAATCATGTGCATTTTCAGTTGAAACTGACACCTTAAAAATGCAAGTTTTTTATGTTTCATTATGTTTGTATTATTAGGTAATATATATTCTCTCACAATTCCTAGGATTATTTGTAAAATGGAAGCTATTTTTAAGGTAAAGGTAAAACCTCGATAGCATTCCTTACTTTTCTGCATCATGGCTAAAATTATGTGTCTCATTTATGACACTGGACACCTAACTCCTAAGAATTATAAAAAATGGTAAATGAACATGGAAAACACATTAATATTCAATGAATTAAGGGATGTTGTTGAAAAATATCCAACATTGCCTACTGAAGCCCCAAAACTTGTAGAATTTCACAAACATGACAGGCAAGCTCTTGCATTATTAAAATCCACTTGTAGTGCACAAGTCATAATTCATATAGAAGCTATCAAATTTGAAGCATGGAAAACATGGAAATATATAAAATATTTATATGATAAATAACTTGATTAAAAAAAATTGATCTCCTTATGCAGTTGCTCAACACTAAACTTATTGATGATGAAGATGTTTCAAAATATGTGTCACACGTTAAGAATTTGAAACAAGAATGTGGCACTACTAGAGGAAAATTTGATGATGAAATTCTCATTTATATTATTTTGAATGGTCTCAATCCTAGCTACAAGATATTTATAGAGATGTTATAGCTTAGTGATAAGCTTAACAAATCTATATTGGATTTGATTTGTGAGTTGCTCAGTCAACATGACCGATAATTTGCAAAGAAGAAAGAAAAAACTACTGAGGATGCATACTATATCAAAACAAGAAATCCATTGTATGAGCCCAAAGAGAAATAGAGACACTCTAAGAGTCACACTTCCAAGCATAATCATCATTTTATTTCTTCAAAACATAAGCATCATTCTAGAGGTAGAGATCATTCAAGCTCTCCTAAGCATAGACATCATTCTGGTTCTCCAAAGCTTGAGCATAAACACAAACATTCACATGGACATAAGCACAAGCACAAGATTTATTATTCATGTGTCTATTATTCCTCTCATTCTAGTGGATGTGAGACCATATGATACAATTTTGGTGGCATAAGACATCTCTCTATAAAATGTCCCTCTTGATGGAGGTCCTCTCGACATCGATAGAAAGCAGAAGCACACTTTGTTAGTTCCTCCAGCTATTCTAGTCATTCTTATGGCTATTATTATGTATCCTCTTTTGATGGATGGGATGACCATGAAGTTACATGCTTTGTAGTTGATGACTATATCTTTTAAGATAGTGACTCACCCATCTTTTGTGAGCTCCTAGGCTCAAGATTGGGATTTGATGTAGTTGCATTTTTGGCTTATGTAATTTGATTTCATAGATGTAGTGTTAATTTGATTTCATAGATGTAGTGTTTATATGATATTTGATGTGGAGAATTTAAATTATTTTTACTTGGTTTATTTGTTGCATGGCTTCTCACCTCTCACCTGATAGGGGGAGAAGATATTGCATATTGATTTTTCAATCAATCATTGGTGATGTGCGGTATGAGCCAACATTATGTTGCTAGCATTGTTAGTGATGAGCAAAGGTCTATAGGAGATTTTGGAAATTATTGGGAATCAATTTGAGATGTGCCATACATAGTATAAAGGGTAGTCACTTTTTGGATAGATTCAGTGTGAGGAACAATGTAGTTGGATAGTGCATGATCAATTTCTACTACAGTGTAGGGATGACCAGGATGTGATCAGTCCAAGATGCATAGTGTACCAATTATAGTTGTGGTAGATTCTACTTGGATGACTCAAAATTCTTTGCTCCAGTCTTTCTATACCCCTTTGTATCAAGGGGGAGTTCGTTAGGAATTTTATGATCTAAAGTTAGTTTATTTTATGTTGGTAGATTAATACTTAGTCTAGAATTTAATTTTAACTTATTATATTTTGTTAGTGAGATTGTTGGTTCATGGGAATGTTGGTTATGTAAAAACCTCACATGAAAAGCTTATAAATCTTTTCACCTTCATTATAATTAATGATCCAAAATAATACAATTAAATAATTTATCAAATTTATGTTTTTACAATGTTATTTCTTTATTGTTTGCATTGGAATCTAGGCTAAAAATTTATAGAGTCAATGAACATAAATATAGTTGAGCACAATGTATATATTCCAAGTTGGCAATAGATAGCCAATAAGCAAGAGTGATCTTGGGACATTTTTGATGAAATTTAAAGAAGTTTAAATGGACCTAGGAAAAGTAAATGTAAAAAATATGAGCTCAGAGTTGAACAAGAGTTGAACTAGGACCATAGTTTAGAGACTAAGCATTGCCATTAATTCTCCATATAATAGATCTTTTGGGTCTAATACAAAAGGAAAAGATTAACTAGTGACCATGAAGTAAAGTCAGATAGTTTGCAGACTTTCATAGATATTGTGACTATGTGAAAACCAATGGTCTAAGATTAGTTTTCATATATAGTAAACCTACATATCACCTATAATCATTGATCATTTTTTATAATGAAAAGTATAGTTTGCCACCTAATGTAGATGTGGTAATATTTATCCAATTCCAGTACATGATCCTCGTCAACAAATCACATGGAAGTAGTATGGAGTCTCGAGATAATGACTAGGTGGCTGAATAAGGATAGTGAGCATTCAATTATTTTGTAAGGCCTTTAAAATTGTGCCTTATTGATAATATATTGACTCAACCACATCATCTAATTGGTGATAATACATCATAAGTGGTTGTTCCTTTTCTAATGCATAGTTATCTCTCTCTCCTTTTTTTCTATAAATTTGAGATTTTAAACCTTAAAATTAAATCCATCTATCCTCTATCCCTCTTTTTGGTATGACCAGACTCTCCCAAAATTTGTACCACAACACCTTTTGATGCAATAAGGATTAAATTCCATCATTTTATAAGCTAGATTGAAATGTTCTCCATGAATTCATGCACTATTATTAATTGAACATATGTTCCTCACTTATGTCTAAGTTAATAATCTCACAGGTCATTATAATCACAATCTACAATTTATTGTCTATGATGAAAGTGGATATTTGTCGTCTCTTGCTAATATGGTAACTGATTAATGTCTTATTCTAAAATATTTATGTGAGATTGATGTTTTTTGGTATGAAAAGTGTCTCACAGTGTGTTTTGTGTGAGTTAGAGTGATCAAATCATTGGTGCAACACCACTTTTTTACATGCCTTTATAAGTTTTTTTAATTCTCTCTCCCTTTACCAAGTAAGTGTTATTTTAGGTTTAGTGTACGTGATAGATCCATAAAGAAGTTAGCCTTTTCCAGAGGTCTAATCCACTTTTAGGATACCCACATCCTAGGATAAGTCCCATGTTGGACTAGATTTGAGTAAGAAGATCTAAACAATCCCCTACTTAGCTAGGGTACAAATCTAGAACCCCAATAGGTCTTCCATAAGACTTGAGATTCTATGGAATCTTATAAATATGGAATGTATCATGGGTAAAATATTCTCTTGGGATATTAACTGAGATGGTATAATGATTAAACATTTCAAGAGGTGGTATGTGGGAAAGTGAATCAAGGGTATCATGGTCAATATAGTTGGCCTTTGGTGAATCAAAAAGTATTTATTTTCCCTTGTCCTTCTTAAGAACAGAAATCAAGCCAAAATAATAGTTATAACTTTGGTACTTGGCCTCCAAATGCTTGAAATGTTCATATGGATGCAAATCTCCATGGATAGTAACCTCCATAACTAAATGGAAGAACTTGATACACTGGTGTAATGTTGAAGGGAGTGCATGTATTTAATCAATCCAAGGTCTATCCAGAAGCATATTATATGATAAATTGAGGTCTAAAACATGGCATACTATATCATGGGTCAAGGGTCCAACAATAATTAGCAAGCTAATGGTGCATTGTGATTTTCATTCTTCATTATCATAGGCCTTAATTGTGATTATTTCTGGTTGGACATCAGTTGTGGTATACCCAATAAGCTTGATGAGCTATAGAGACACAATATTTAGACCTGATCCATTCTCTATGAGGACACATTTCACTTTGTGCCCTATTATGAAAACTTTGATGTACAATAGATTGTTATGTAACGGGCCAAGGGATGACATATCATTTTTGGTCAAAGGTTAGTTATTGGATTGGGACTAAATGTCCAACCAAATCTTGAAATTTGTCTAGATATATGTCATTTAGAGCTTGATATTAGACAAGGAACTCTATTAAGATGTTTTTATGGATTGCACACGTACACAAAAAATATAAAATGGAGATTTGTGCAAGCATATTCTATAATTATTCCATAATATCAAATGTCTTTTATTTTATGGTATTAAATGGATTGTTCCTATCTAAAATAATTTTTTGAGTGGGTTTAGTGGTAGATGGTTGTGGGCCTGGTATGGTAATATTCGATCATCAAGTTGTGATTACACAATTGAGATGATATATAGGACCCTTATTACTAGCAAATGATGGTACTGGGGGACTAAATAGGATAAATATTGGTTGCTTGTGTACATGTGCATGGTCATGATGTAATGATGAGCTATCAGTATGAGGTCCAAAAGTAGTAATCCCTGCTTGCTAGTATGCCTATGTTCAGTCCCATATCAAGGAAGGATCATCAACATGGGTTGGTTGGTTGGAATTATTTGTCAAAAATCTTGTTTGATTGGTACTTGGTATTAGATTGATGGAGATAGTGGAGATGTTACCTCCCACAATATGTCCTATAACCTTGTTGTATACATGTGCAACTACATAGTAGGTCTGTTACTTGTTGGCATTGTGTTGGCCTTAGTTCCATAAATTTTAATGATGTTATTTTTGTTGTTGATTTTGTTGTTTCTATTTTGTATATTTATATTGTTGTTGTTATTACTATAGCCTTTGTTTCTATTGTTGTTGGTTGTTATTTTGCAAAAATGGGTTTTGATAAATTCCCACATTCTAGTTGGATGTGGTAGTTCTATTATCCAATGTTATCTCTTCATTTTCTATCATGTTCTTAATCGGATGTTTAATTTTCACACAAGAATGTAAATTATGTCCATTAACCTAATGATACTCACATAATTCATTTTGTCGATACCAATCTAGATAAGGAATGTTGTTAGGATAGTGTTTTAGAATAGACTAGCTAATCAGATCAGTAAAAATGAATTTGAAAAACATAGATTTAATGGGTTCTCCAAGGTCATTAAAGATACTAAGAGTAGGCACAATTATCATTAGAGGAGGGATTTTCAAAGTAAAAGGTTACTGTGTTTGTTTCATTTGTTGAAGATATTTTTTGTTAGGAGTAATTTACATATGCAACATAGGTTGAGCAGATGATGTTTTCACCATTTGGACATGTCACAACTCAGTTACTCCATTTCCAACAAAATTATTATTGCAATTAAACAACTTAGACTTTTCATAATTATTGGCCTAGGTTGGTTGAAACATTTGCACTTGGACTTGGTTTTGGTTATGGTCATTATTTTGGTTTTGATTCTAGTTCTAATTGCATAAGGTAAGATTGATGATCCCTTTGTTAATTAGGGATATTTTGATCAACAATCCTTTGTCAATAATTTCCTTTAAAGTGTGTTTATACTGCATCTCTAGATGGTAAGATATTTCACTGTGGAAATTCTTGGTAAACATAATGGCTAATTTCTTATTTGGTAAAATATGGGTGAATTGACTGGCAAGGGCTCTCCATTACTACAGATAAATTGTAAACCTTTCACTGACCTTTTGTTTGGATTACATCAAATCCATGAATTAAGTTTCATGTTCGAGATTGTAGGAGAAGTGTTACACAAACTTGTTTGGAAGATCATAAAAATCAAAAATTGAGTTCTTGGGTAATTTTAAAAACCACTCCAAAGTTTGTCCTACGAGACTCTTTGGGAACAATTAGAGGAGGTATGTGTCACTATAGGTCACTTGTTGATAAAAAATAAAGAATTAGGTCAAGTGGTCCTTGTGGTGTCCTTTACGTTTGTATTTTTTCAACCTTAGTGGTTTTTACCCTAGAGGAAATAATATTGAAAGATATTCCATATTGAGTGGATAAGAACACACATCATCCAGCTTGAACTTATTAGTTTTCCTCCCATCTTGGATGGTGGCAATTACATTTTTTATTTATTATAATTCTTGGGCTATAAAACCAAAGGGAACATTGGCTTTAGGTGGAGTATGGGTGGTCAAAAGTGGGTTATTTTGACTACAGTATAATGAAGGCATTTATTAGGGAATATTGATTTGGCTAGGGAATTGACTAAGAATATGCATATGCAAATTATGATGTGATTGTTGGAATTGCATGCATTATGATGTTATATTCTAGTTAGGATTGGGTACGTAGCTTTGGTTTTATGAAAATTGTGTTGAGATGGAAGGATATGGATGGGAGTGATGTACAATGATTGTTGAGGTTGATTAGGGACTTATTATCGACTATCCAAACCTTGTTGATTAAGCACTTATGAACCAAGGCCTTATTTTTGAGTTTGTGGCATGTTAGGAATAAAATGCAATTACTACCTAATTGGTAGTTATGTAACATTATAACCTCTTGGTTATTTGAATCCTTATTGGGAAGTGGATGCATGTTGAATGCTCAACATTTGTCATTGACAAATAATCATACATGGTTGATTAGACATCATTTATGATTGTAATGGTATGTTGGTATGTGACTAAAGAGGTATGTTAGTCACTAGCTGATGATGTGTAAAATTTGTTTCCCCTTTTTGAGGTGCCAATATGTTTTGCCTCTACTATGTGGGTATTTTGGGTGGTGCTTATTATGGTGGAACATTAATCATCACCTGTTGTGGTGGATTAATATTTGATACATTTTGTTGAGGCATGACACTAGTCATTTTTTGACTACTTAATCCTTAAGGC